>JACEFZ010007050.1:0-225916 GCA_014155875.1 Cepaea nemoralis
CCACACATCCCATCCCATTTATTTTTTCTTTTTATGGCCACGTATATGCTCAGGTGGACAGTCTACCTCTCTATACGTGACAGCCATCATTCACCTCCTGTGTATGGTTATGTATTCAGATATCAGTTTTAGATGTACCTCTTACCACTGGAGGCGCTTGAGCTATCTAGTCCTATCATCTTAAATGTCACCTATAACTTCTACTATGTGTCCATTTGTCTCATGTTGACATATACTGCTGCCTTATAGTTTTAATTGCTTAAGTGTCATTTTGTCTTTCCTCTGTCACTATTTGTACTGCGTATTAACGTCTTGTCGCAGCCATATCCTCCATCTTTTGTGAGTATGTTCTTGCTAAAGATGACCTGCTACACTTTCACGGTTTTCTATTATCTCACCGCCAACTGTTCAAGCCTTTTGTTTTTGCTTACACTGATATTTGTTTTCTCACATTTCTTTTTGAATTCTTATATCAATATAGTTGATGTAAATAAATGTATCTTGCTTTCCAGAAAATCTTCAGCTCACTTAAATCATTAAGAGCTTCAACTGTTGCTCACCTTTTTGACTGTTGAAACTTGTGGCTCTTTCTTAGTTTGAGGTGATTTTGAATCCACTGACAAGTCACTTGTTTCCTTCTTGGTATTTCTAGGAGCTGCCATAGAAACAAACAGAATTAGTGTTCACAGTGACGTATTATTTCAGTGATGCAAGTCTAATAAAGAGGATAGGGATGTCCTTGAAAGGTAGCCAACATTTATTTGTTTTCAAAGCCGAGAATTGTTGCTATACACATATAATAGGAGAGTTAGAGAGCTTTCACGCAGAATAAAGCACCACAACATTACCAGAAATGGCAAAACTCTATTAATAGTTAGGCAACAAGCCTTCAAGCAGCCCAAGAAATTAAAATAGCTTAACTTTACTAAAAACCAGATAGATTACATCCTGATTAGCAGAAGGTTTCGAAATGCGCTAACAGTGGTAAAAACAGTTCCCAATGCAGACTGTTACAGTGATCACAGATTAATTACAGGCACACTGAGGGTAAAGTTAAAGAAAGTCAAGTATACAACCAGAAACGCTAAATATGATTTGTGCATATTGAAAACTGACAAAGAAATACAAGATAATTTTAACATAGAAGTAAAGAACAAATTTGATATATTTTCTGATCTAGAGATCCTATTTCAAGATGTGGATGATCAATGGGAAATGTTAAAGAATTCAATCAGTTTAGCTGAACAAAAAACTATTCCAAAATTAAAGAAAGTGGGTCGTCAGACATGGATGACTGAAGAAATTTTACAGCTAATGGAAACAAAAAGACAGAACAAAAATAATCCTGCCAAATATAAAGAAATTCACAGACAAGTTAGAACATTATGTAAGGAGGCAAAAGAAGCATGGCTCGAGAAAAATTGCATAGAAATTGAAAAACAATACAACAGTAAAAATACCAAACTAATGCACAAAAGAATTCAGGAACTTACTAATCAAAGAACGCATACATCAGAAGGTTGTCTAAAGACAAAAGATGGAAAAATCATAATAGAAAATGATCAGATTTTACATATATAGCCAGATTATGTGGAAAAACCTTTATGATGATAACAGAGAAGAACAGTATGATATTCAAAATAATAATGAAGGATCATCAATTTTGAAGATGGAGGTTCAGAATGCTCTTAACCATAAGAAATCTGGCAAGACCCCCGGTTCAGACAGCATTACAACAGAAATGATTAATGCTTTAGAAGAATACGGAATAGATAAAGTTACCAGACTCCTGAATGCCATATGTGATACTGGAGATATACCTTATGAATTATGTAATTCTGTATTTATTGCAATCCTAAAGAAATCAGGAGCCTTGGAATGTGACCAACATCGAACAATTAGTATAATGAGTCACATCACAAAGATTTTGTTAAGAATTATCATGCAAAGAGTTAGGAAGAAAATACAACCTCAAATAGAAGGAGGAACAATGTGGGTTTTTAGAAGGCAAGGGTACAGTAAATACTGTATACATGCTGAGAACAGTAATTGAACGTTCTATAGAGGCAAGCAAAGATCTTCACCTTTGCTTTATTGACTACACAAAGGCTTTCGATAAAGTAAGACATATCGACATGATAAGGATGCTTGCAGATCTACAAATTGATGGAAAAGACCTTAGACTTGTAAAAATCATATATTGGAAACAACAAGCTGCCATCAGAATTGATAACAATGTAAGTCAATATCAGCCTATTAAAAGAGGTGTGAGACAGGGATGTGTAATATCTCTAGATCTTTTTTCCCTGTACAGTGAAAATATTTTCAGAAATATAGAAGATATGGAAGGAATCAACATTGGGGGACGATACATCAATAACATTAGATACGCAGATGATATAGTCTTGATAGCAGACAATGAACAGGACCTGCAAAATTTAGTAGATGCGGTTGTTGCACACAGTGAACAACTAGGGTTAGAACTGAATATTAAAAAGACACAGATTACGGTCGTCACTAGAAAGGAAGAAATACCACAATGTAATATACAAGTAAATGGACATATTCTTAAACAAGTGAATCGGTACAGTTATCTCGGAACAGTAATAACATCTGACGATCTTATTTATTTTGGTTTATTATTCCTGACGGGAGATGCCTTGAAGAGATTAGAACAAGAATTGCCATGGCGAGATGCAAAAACATACTGACCAATAAAAAGATAACTACGATGGGTAGCGTTGTGATGTTCTGTTGTGATAATTTGGTGTGTCCAGTGTGTGCCGCGTGGTTACACACCCGCTTCACATGCGTGATCCGGGACTGTTTCCGGATCCGGTCAGGGATATGCACTACTGACGAGCTCAAATGAGGGCGAAACTCGAGTATAGTGCTTCCATATTGACGTGGATAGGCCTTAGGTTCATAACAGAATGCGATCGGCGTTGCCAGTAGTGGGTTGTGCTCAATATTTAAATATCAATATCAATTGAACAAGAAAAAGAGTATTGATGTGCTACATAGAACCTGTACTTTTATATGGATGTGAAGCGTGGACAATGAGCAGACAAGCTGAAAAACAACTGATGGCTGTGGAAATGTGGTTTCTGAGGAAAATGCAAAGAATACCATGGACAGACAGAAAACCAATGAACAAGTCCTACAAGAAACAAGTGAAGATCCTAATCTGATAAGAGACATTAGACGACAGTCAAAATTGTTTGGGCATGTTATGAGAAGAAATGAATTGGAGAACATAGTGACAACTGGCAAGATCGAAGGGAGGAGACCAAAGGGAAGACAGAAATAAATACCTGGATGGTTTGGCCACATGGCATGGTTGAGACAGAAACATGGAGCTGATCCATGTCTCTGGTGATCGAATGAGATGGCAAAACATGACATAAGACATAAGTAAAACAAGAACCCTATGACTGGGCATATGGTGCTAGACCCATATTTGTACAGACAATCAACACACAAGTGGGTGATGTAGTCAGTGTCATATAGACAATCAACACACAGTGGGTGATGTAGTCAGTATCATATAGACAATCAACACACAGTGGGTGATGTAGTCAGTATCATATAGACAATCAACACACAGTGGGTGATGTAGTCAGTATCATATAGACAATCAACACACAGTGGGTGATGTAGTCAGTATCATATAGACAATCAACACACAGTGGGTGATGTAGTCAGTGTCATATAGACAATCAACACACAGTGGGTGATGTAGTCAGTGTCATATAGACAATCAACACATAGTGGGTGATGTAGTCAGTGTCATATAGACAATCAACACACAGTGGGTGATGTAGTCAGTATCATATAGACAATCAACACACAGTGGGTGATGTAGTCAGTATCATATAGACAATCAACACACAGTGGGTGATGTAGTCAGTATCATATAGACAATCAACACACAGTGGGTGATGTAGTCAGTATCATATAGACAATCAACACACAGTGGGTGATGTAGTCAGTATCATATAGACAATCAACACACAGTGGGTGATGTAGTCAGTGTCATATAGACAATCAACACACAGTGGGTGATGTAGTCAGTATCATATAGACAATCAACACACAGTGGGTGATGTAGTCAGTATCATATAGACAATCAACACACAGTGGGTGATGTAGTCAGTATCATATAGACAATCAACACACAGTGGGTGATGTAGTCAGTGTCATATAGACAATCAACACACAGTGGGTGATGTAGTCAGTATCATATAGACAATCAACACACAGTGGGTGATGTAGTCAGTATCATATAGATCCCTGGGAAGGTTAACCCGATCAACAAATGCCCGCAGAAGTCGGATGTGTTGGCCTAACGGCGCAAGAACGCAGCTCTGCTGTAAACAGGCACAACGCAGTCACATCCGGAAAAAAAATCCGGATGAACGCAGAAGAAGAAGTATCATATAGACAATCAACACACAGTGGGTGATGTAGTCAGTATCATATAGACAATCAACACACAGTGGGTGATGTAGTCAGTATCATATAGACAATCAACACACAGTGGGTGATGTAGTCAGTGTCATGCCAGCCGCCTGAATTTCCCAAGACATTTCTTGGTACCCATTTTATATTAGGTCGCGCTGGGAGCTCAGGACAATTTTTTAAATTCTAATCTGCACACAGGAGGTGAACATCTAGCTATTAAACTACTGTGGCTCTCATATAAAGCCAAGCATAACAAAATCCCTTAACAGAATTACAATTACTTTAAATGAACCACAATATAGGTCATGATCTTCCTCGGGTGCCTACGTCAGGAGAAGACATTTGTCATGAAATGATCTGGAGCAGACATTTGTCATGAAATGATCTGGAGCAGACATTTGTCATTATCTGGAGCAGACATTTGTCATGAAATGATCTGGAGCAGACATTTGTCATGAAATGATCTGGAGCAGACATTTGTCATTATCTGGAGCAGACATTTGTCATGAAATGATCTGGAGCAGACATTTGTCATGAAATGATCTGGAGCAGACATTTGTCATGAAATGATCTGGAGCAGACATTTGTCATGAAATTATCTGGAGCAGACATTTGTCATGAAATGATCTGGAGCAGACATTTGCCCTGATCTGGAGCAGACATTTGTCATTATCTGGAGCAAGCATTTGTCATGATCTGGAGCAGACATTTGTCATGAAATGATCTGGAGCAGACATTTGTCATGAAATGATCTGGAGCAGACATTTGTCATGAAATGATCTGGAGCAGACATTTGTCATTATCTGGAGCAGACATTTGTCATTATCTGGAGCGAGAGGTGTTTCCAAGGCACCAGGGCCGGGTTATATACTGGCCAAGACCTATTGACGCGTCCTCGCCGAGCGTCCTGGGCAACAGGTCCCTTCGGGTCCTGGCTGAAGTCAGTAGGATCGCCGATCCTCTGAAGTCGGAGAGTGTCTGCCCTGTATGGCGAGGAACCACCAGTCTGCACACCAATAAGCCAGACATGGGACAACGGATACTCACGCAAACCTCAGGTCCTGTATGACATCACACTGATGTTGGACAACAGGATGCCTTCATCCGACATACAGGACTTTGCGTTGGAGCTCAAGCCAACGAACACATGCAAGCAAGCAAGCATTATCTGGAGCAGACATTTGTCATGAAATGTCATGAAATGATCTGGAGCAGACATCTGTCATGATCTGGAGAAGACATTTGTCATGATTTGCAGCAGGCATTTGTCATGAAATGATCTGGAGCAGACATTTGTTCATGATCTGAAGCAGACATTTGTCATGATCTGAAGCAGACACTTGTCATGATCTGGAGCAGACATTGGTCATGATCTGGAGCAGACATTTGCCCTGATCTGGAGCAGACATTTGTCATGATCTGAAGCAGACACTTGTCATGATCTGGAGCAGACATTGGTCATGATCTGGAGCAGACATTTGCCCTGATCTGGAGCAGACATTTGCCCTGATCTGGAGCAGACATTAGGGGTGATGACTTCTCGATCCTCTTTGTTAACTGATATTTTAATGGACACATAAGAGTCATGATACTGTTATATCTACAAGTAGTTTCCAGACATACCAAAGAAATTGCTAACAGCAGACTGTGCACCACTTTTTTTCTTTGCATCTGAAATCAAAAGAAAGAAAACAAACTTAATCTTAAAGATAGTAAACTATATTAGAAATAAAACAGTTATTACTGATTTAAAGAGGGAGGTGGGTGGGTGGGTGGGGGTGGGGGTGTGTGTGTGTGTGTGTGTGTGTGTGAGAGAGAGAGAGAGAGAGAGAGAGAGAGAGAGAGAGAGACAGACAGACAGACAGACAGACAGACAGACAGACAGACAGAGAGAGAGAGAGAGAGAGAGAGAGAGAGAGAGAGAGAGAGAGAGAGAGAGGAGAGAGAGAGAGAATCTTGTATTGAAAAGACTAGTTTAGGCCTAAAATTATGTTGCCGTAAAATTAACACTTAGGTATCAATCATTTTCGAAACAAAAGACAATGAACTAGATTTCAGCAATAATTTCAAGAACGATCATATTGGAAAAGAAAAGCTAATGTTATGTGTGAAGTAAATTGAAGAAAAATAATCAAGACATACCAGGATCGGTTTTCTCTTTCACTGAATTCACACGACTTGTTTCTGCCTCTGTGACATCATCACTTAGAAGTTTCCGCTTGCTCTTCGGCGTGGACTTGTTTTCTTTTTCACTTGTTGTTTACTAGCAGATTTTCCAGTTTCTGCCATTTTTTTCTTTGTTTTTGTCACTTTTTTCTTTTTCTTTGTTTTTCTAGATAAATCAATGTGAAAAATATTATTTAGACAAATCAGCACATCACAAAACATGTCATATGTTTTAAGGTAATGTGTTATACTGTAAAATGGACCAAATGAAATAAATTAATGTGACTCAACAACAGATTACACAGAAAACTATTAACAATTAATGAATTGAGCACAACAAAATAATTCACATAAAATAAGTATCAGTTATTTGATTGATTGATTGATTTAGGAACCGACATCACAGCATTCGGGACATTCCCATAAGCGCTCCGTCCCCATCCTCAGCAGCCAGCGAAGAGTTCCAACACTAATAGTTCCAGTAGCAAAAGTATCAGTTATGTAACTATATAAACCAACAATGAACAAATTATTACTAGTAAATAAATATTTAGTTATATTACTATACACTACCAACAATGAACAAAACTATTATTAGTAAATAAGAATAAGTTATATAACTATGTATGCCAACAATGAACAAACGTCTACAATTAAATAAATTGAGATAGCTCCCTCCAATCCTGCTGCGTGTTAATGAAAGGAATGCTTTAAAATACTGCCACAGAGCAAAGCACATAGTTTAAAACAGGGAATGAAAATGAGAAATACCTAGCGCTGATGAGGACATGAAAGACATATTTACCTCTGCATCCATTTCTTCTCTATCTCCAGACCCCTTGTCAGCAATGTCGTTGTCTTTGTTGCACTTCTGTTCAGGGCTCTCTTTTGCCACCTCCTCATCACTTATGTCCATCTCTGCTGTACTAGACACATTAATTTTACTCTTTTTGTTACAGCTGCTTGGAGTGTGTGGGGACAGTTCGGAGGAAGTCCGTTTCATGCCACTGTGACCACCCATACTTTTCCTGGCTGCAAATTATTTTTTCAATGGTTAGAAAGATTGGAAAGGTGAAATACTTGCTTGTGCTTGATCAGTGAATAAGTAAGACTGTTCATTGTACAGCTCATACAAAATACTTGTTTGTTTTTTATATTTTTTTAATTTTGCATATCCTTCTTCTTCTGCATTCATCCGGAGTTTTTTTCTGGACGTGATTGCGTTGTGTCTGTTTACAGCAGAGCTGCATTCTTGCACCGTTAGGCCAACACATCCGACTTCTGCAGGCATTTGTTGACCGGGTTAACCTTCCCGGATTTTGCATATCCTATTTACAGGATAACGCTGTCGGCACCAGCATTTTACTGCTGTTGTTGATGTCTTGGCAAGTTCACGTTCAGTAGTTTGCCATTGCTTTCTGAACGACTGGCTCCCATACCAACACTTTAAAACCCAGCACGACACAGTCTGCTACCAAATCGGTCGCAGCTGTGTTTCGAAAGCAAGTTGGCGGCCTCACGAATCGCATCTGCAAGACCTTAGCCACGGAGACCGCCATACAAAATACTAATATGGCAAATATTCTATATGCCTATTCCAATTACATAACTACATGTGCTAAGCATATAAACACGAAAATAACTCAGAACACAAGCATAAGGAACAACAGGACAATGTAGAATGCACAAAAGAATCTTAAACAGTCTGTGAACAGCATCTGATGGAAGATGCCTTACAGGGATTAAAACAAGAATTGTCACGGCAAAGGTAGCCTTTAGCAAGATGGAAAACATACTCACCAATATAAAACTTTCAACTGCTGTGATAAAAAAGACTGCTCAAGTGTTAATAAAGAACCTATACTATTGTATGCATGCACAACATGGACAATAAGCAAACATGCTGTGAAACATCTAATGGCAATGGAAATGTAGTTTCTGAAGAAAATGCAAAAAATACCATAGGACATAAAAACAGTTGAGACATTCCTTCAAGAAACAAATGAAATTCATAAATTGAATAAAGACGATAGACATAGAGTCAAGATTTTTGGGGCACAATATGATGAGATACTCTGAAAAATTTGTGACAACAAGCAAAATTGATGGGAAAAGAGTTAGGGGAGGGCAGAGAGATAAATACCTGGATGACTTGGGCACATGGCATAATTGGGTCAGAAACACAGACCTGATCCAGGACTCGTAATCATGTGGCATGGCAAATGATAATAAAAGTGTGCTGTAAGGGAGCTAATCAGACATTTTGAGTAGATGCACATGTTGGACAACTGTTTCCCCCCTTACCACAAATGTCAGCAATGTACAGGTTTCATTTCCAAGAATTGTAGATGCACACAACAGACAACAACTGTTTCCCCCCTTACCACAAATGTCAGCAATGTACAGGTTTCATTTCCAAGAATTGTAGATGCACACAACGGACAACAACTGTTTCCCCCCTTACCACAAATGTCAGCAATGTACAGGTTTCATTTCCAAGAATTGTAGTTCTAAAACTGAGGTAGGTTTCCATGACAGTAACATGTGTGTAACAGCTGACAATGAATGTTTCATATATCTAATCAAAGTCTGTGGCTTTTTCATCTCTGGCTGGTGAGACTTCACTGCAAGAAATAAAAATTGGTAACTCCGTCCATTAAGGCTGGTCACACGGCACAGGTGAGAAAAAGGAGGAACTTTTATCTTTTCTTATAAAGCTCCATCCCCTTCTTGAGTATCCAGCAAAGAGTTGCCTCACTGATGGTATCAGTGCCAGCCTGATTTAAAGACTGGCTGCATTGTCTTCTAAGGGTTGAATGTCCCCAGACCCCCTGCTCACTCCCCAGTGAATCAGCCTCTCCGTATTATCAGAAATAATATCAGAATTTTATTACTAATTATATTTTATGGATTATCAGAAGCATCAATGGAAACAAAGGAACTACTGGCAGAGATGACAATAGCAAAATTAGATATCTCAGCTGTAACTGAAATCAAGAAACAAAAAGCAACAATGTACTGATCTAAATGGAAACATGCTGTGACACAGTGGAGTTCCAGTGAATGAGAGGGCCAAAGAACAAATTATGCTATTTTGTGGCTAGATAGGAACTAGCATCAAGTGATGGATATTTTATCATTCAGCACACTGTGATGCTAAATGTAACAGGATTATGTTAGCTAGTCCTGTAATTGTGTATCGACCAAATAAAGGTGGGCAAGTGAAGATCCAAGATGGGCTCTACAAGCTGGTTCTAAACACTATAGGTGAATGCTAGGTGATGCCACTTTGGACATGTCAAGTTTACAGATGGAAATGACTGTCAAGTCAAATTAAAGTAGTAGAGTGTTGGACTCTGTTTGCACACTGTGAGGTGTATTTGGTATAAGGTGCTACTCATATGTTACACTGTGAGGTGTATTTGGTATAAGGTGCTACTCATATGTTTGCACACTGTGAGGTGTATTTGGTATAAGGTGCTGCTCATATGTTTACACACTGTGAGGTGTATTTGGTATAAGGTGCTACTCATATGTTTACACACTGTGAGGTGTATTTGGTATAAGGTGCTACTATATGTTTACACACTGTGAGGGTATTTGGTATAAGGTGCTACTCCTATATGTTTACACACAGTGAGGTGTATTTGGTATAAGGTGCTACTCATATGTTTACACTGTGAGGTTGTATTGGTATAAGGTGCTACTCATATGTTTACACTGTGAGGTGTATTTGGTATAATGTGCTACCATATGTTTACACTGTGAGGTGTATTGGTATAGGTGCTACTCATATGTTTGACACTGTGAGGTGTATTGGTATAAGGTGCTACTCATATGTTTACACTGTGAGGTGTATTTGGTATAAGGTGCTACTCATATGTTTACACTGTGAGGTGTATTTGGTATAAGGTGCTACTCATATGTTTACACTGTGAGGTGTATTTGGTATAAGGTGTACTCATATGTTTACACTGTGAGGTGTATTTGGTATAAGGTGCTACTCATATGTTTACACTGTGAGGTGTATTTGGTATAAGGTGCTACTCATATGTTTACACTGTGAGGTGTATTTGGTATTAGGTGCTACTCATAGTTTACACTGTGAGGTGTATTGTATAAGTGCTACTCATATGTTTACACTGTGAGGTGTATTTGGTATAGATGCTATCATATGTTTACACTGTGGTGATTTGGTATAAGGGTATCTATGTAACTGTGAGGTATTGGTATAAGTGCTACTCTATGTTTACACACAGTGAGGTGTATTTGGTATAAGGTGCTACTCATATGTTTACACACAGTGAGGTGTATTGGTATAAGGTGCTACTCATATGTTTACACACAGTGAGGTGATCTTGGTATAAGGTGCTACTCATATGTTTACACTGTGAGGTGTATTTGGTATAAGGTGCTACTCATATGTTTACACACATGAGGTGTATTTGTATAAGGTGCTACTCATATGTTTACACTGGAGGTGTATTTGGTATAAGGTGCTGCTCTATGTTTACACACAGTGAGGTGTATTTGTATAAGGTGCTACTCATATGTTTACACACAGTGAGGTGTATTTGGTATAAGGTGCTACTCATATGTTTACACACAGTGAGGTGTATTTGGTATAAGGTGCTACTCATATGTTTACACACAGTGAGGTGTATTTGGTATAAGGTGCTACTCATATGTTACACACAGTGAGGTGTATTTGGTATAAGTGCTACTCATATGTTTACACACAGTGAGGTGTATTTGGTATAAGATGCTACTCATATGTTTACACACAGTGAGGTGTATTTGTATAAGGTGCTATCATATGTTTACACAATGTGAGGTGTATTTGGTATAAGGTGCTACTCATATGTTTACACACTATGAGGTGTATTTGGTATAGATGCTACTCATATGTTTACACTGTGAGGTGTATTTGTATAAGATGCTACTCATATGTTTGCACAGTGAGGTGTATTTGGTATAAGGTGCTACTCATATGTTTACACTGTGAGGTGTATTTGGTATAAGATGCTACTCATATGTTTGCACAGTGAGTGTATTGGTATAGGTGCTACTCATATGTTTACACAATGTGAGTGTATTTGGTATAAGGTGCTACTCATATGTTACACACAGTGAGGTGTATTTGGTATAAGGTGCTACTCATATGTTTACACTGTGAGGTGTATTTGGTATAGGTGCTACTCATATGTTTACACACAGTGAGGTGTATTTGATAAGGTGCTACTCATAGTTTTACACTGTGAGGTGTATTTGGTATAAGGTGCTACTCATATGTTTACACACAGTGAGGGTGTATTGGTATAAGGTGCTACTCATATGTTTGCACACTGTGAGGTGTATTTGGTATAAGGTGCTACTCATATGTTTACACACCGTGAGGTGTATTGGTATAAGGTGCACTCATATGTTTACACACAGTGAGTGTGTATTTGGTATAAGGTGCTACTCATATGTTTACACACAGTGAGGTGTATTGGTATAAGGTGCTACTCATATGTTTACACACAGTGATGTGTATTTGGTATAGGTGCTACTCATATGTTTACACACAGTGAGGTGTATTTGGTATAAGGTGTACTCATATGTTTACACAATGTGAGTGTATTTGGTATAAGGTGCTACTCATTGTTTACACACAGTGAGGTGTATTTGGTATAAGGTGCTACTCATATGTTTACACACAGTGAGGTGTATTTGGTATAAGGTGCTACTCATATGTTTACACACAGTGAGGTGTATTTGGTATAAGGTGCTACTCATATGTTTTACACAATGTGAGGTGTATTTGGTATAAGGTGCTACTCATATGTTTTACACACAGTGAGGTGTATTTGGTATAAGGTGCTACTCATATGTTTACACTGTGAGGTGTATTGGTATAGGTGCTACTCATATGTTTTACACACAGTGAGTGTATTTGGTATAAGTGCTACTCATATGTTTACACTGTGAGGTGTATTTGGTATAAGGTTGCTACTCATAGTTTACACACAGTGAGGTGTATTTGGTATAAGGTGCTACTCATATGTTTACACTGTGAGGTGTATTTGGTATAAGGTGCTACTCATATGTTTACACACTGTGAGGTGTATTTGGTATAAGGTGCTACTCATATGTTTACACACTGTGAGGTGTATTTGGTATAAGGTGCTACTCATATGTTTACACACAGTGAGGTGTATTTGGTATAAGGTGCTACTCATATGTTTACACTGTGAGTGTATTTGGTATAAGGTGCTACTCATATGTGTACACACAGTGAGGTGTATTTTGGTATAAGGTGCTACTCATATGTTTAACACTGTGAGGTGTATTTGGTATAAGGTGCTACTCATATGTTTTACACACAGTGAGGTGTATTTGGTATAAGGTGCTTACTCATATGGTTTAACACGGTGAGGTGTATTTGGTATAAGGTGCTACTCTATGTTTTACACATGTGAGGTGTATCTTGGTATAAGGTGCTACTCATATGTTTACACACAGTGAGGTGTATTTGGTTATAAGGTGCTACTCATATGTTTACACTGTGAGGTGTATTTGGTATAAGGTGCTACTCATATGTTTACACACAGTGAGGTGTATTTGGTATAAGGTGCTACTCATATGTTTACACTGTGAGGTGTATTTGGTATAAGGTGCTACTCATATGTTTACACACAGTGAGGTGTATTTGGTATAAGGTGCTACTCATATGTTTACACTGTGAGGTGTATTTGGTATAAGGTGCTACTCATATGTTTACACACTAGTGAGGTGTATTTGGTATAAGGTGCTGCTCATATGTTTACACTGTGAGGTGTATTTGGTATAAGGTGCTACTCATATGTTTACACTGTGAGGTGTATTTGGTATAAGGTGCTACTCATATGTTTTACACTGTGAGGTGTATTTGGTATAAGGTGCTACTCATATGTTTACACTGTGAGGTGTATTTGGTTATAAGGTGGCTGACTCATATGTTTACACTGTGAGGTGTATTTGGTATAAGGTGCTACTCATATGTTTACACTGTGAGGTGTATTTGGTATAAGATGCTACTCATATGTTTGCACACTGTGAGGTGTATTTGGTATAAGGTGCTGCTCATGTTTACACACATGTGAGGTGTATTTGGTATAAGGTGCTGCTCATATGTTTGCACACTGTGAGGTGTATTTGGTATAAGGTTGCTACTCATATGTTTACACACAGTGAGGTGTATTTGGTATAAGGTGCTACTCATATGTTTACACTGTGAGGTGTATTTGGTATAAGGTGCTACTCATATGTTTACACACAGTGAGGTGTATTTGGTATAAGGTGCTACTCATATGTTTACACACAGTGAGGTGTATTTGTATAAGGTGCTACTCATATGTTTACACAATTGTGAGGTGTATTGTGGATAAGGTGCTACTCATATGTTTACACACTATGAGGTGTATTTGGTATAGATGCTACTCATATGTTTACACTGTTGAGGTGTATTTGGTATAAGGTGCTACTCATATGTTTACACACAGTGAGGGGTATTTGTGATAAGGTGCTACTCATATGTTTACACTTGTGAGGTGTATTTGGTATAAGGTGCTGCCTCATATGTTTTACCACACAGTGAGGTGTATTGGTATATAGGTGCTACTCATATGTTTACACACAGTGAGGTGTATTTGGTATAAGGTGCTTACTACATATGTTTACACAGTGAGGTGTATTTGGTATAAGGTGCTACTCATATGTTTACACACAGTGAGGTGTATTTGGTATAAGGTGCTACTCATATGTTTACACACAGTGAGGTGTATTTGGTATAAGGTGCTACTCATATGTTTACACACAGTGAGGTGTATTTGGTATAAGATGCTACTCATATGTTTACACACAGTGAGGTGTATTTGGTATAAGGTGCTACTCATATGTTTACACAATGTGAGGTGTATTTGGTATAAGGTGCTACTCATATGTTTACACACTATGAGGTGTATTTGGTATAAGATGCTACTCATATGTTTACACTGTGAGGTGTATTTGGTATAAGATGCTACTCATATGTTTGCACAGTGAGGTGTATTTGGTATAAGGTGCTACTCATATGTTTACACTGTGAGGTGTATTTGGTATAAGATGCTACTCATATGTTTGCACAGTGAGGTGTATTTGGTATAAGGTGCTACTCATATGTTTACACAATGTGAGGTGTATTTGGTATAAGGTGCTACTCATATGTTTACACACAGTGAGGTGTATTTGGTATAAGGTGCTACTCATATGTTTACACTGTGAGGTGTATTTGGTATAAGGTGCTACTCATATGTTTACACACAGTGAGGTGTATTTGGTATAAGGTGCTACTCATATGTTTACACTGTGAGGTGTATTTTGGTATAAGGTTGCTACTCATATGTTTACACACAGTGAGGTGTATTTGGTATAAGGTGCTACTCATATGTTTGCACACTGTGACGGTGTATTTGGTATAAGGTGCTACTCAATATGTTTACACACAGTGAGGTGTATTTGGTATAAGGTGCTACTCATATGTTTACACACAGTGAGGTGTATTTGGTATAAGGTGCTACTCATATGTTTACACACAGTGAGGTGTATTTGGTATAAGGTGCTACTCATATGTTTACACACAGTGAGGTGTATTTGGTATAAGGTGCTACTCATATGTTTACACACAGTGAGGTGTAGTTGGTATAAGGTGCTACTCATATGTTTACACAATGTGAGGTGTATTTGGTATAAGGTGCTACTCATATGTTTACACACAGTGAGGTGTATTTGGTATAAGGTGCTACTCATATGTTTACACACAGTGAGGTGTATTTGGTATAAGGTGCTACTCATATGTTTACACACAGTGAGGTGTATTTGGTATAAGGTGCTACTCATATGTTTACACAATGTGAGGTGTATTTGGTATAAGGTGCTACTCATATGTTTACACACAGTGAGGTGTATTTGGTATAAGGTGCTACTCATATGTTTACACTGTGAGGTGTATTTGGTATAAGGTGCTACTCATATGTTTACACACAGTGAGGTGTATTTGGTATAAGGTGCTACTCATATGTTTACACTGTGAGGTGTATTTGGTATAAGGTGCTACTCATATGTTTACACACAGTGAGGTGTATTTGGTATAAGGTGCTACTCATATGTTTACACTGTGAGGTGTATTTGGTATAAGGTGCTACTCATATGTTTACACACAGTGAGGTGTATTTGGTATAAGGTGCTACTCATATGTTTACACTGTGAGGTGTATTTGGTATAAGGTGCTACTCATATGTTTACACACAGTGAGGTGTATTTGGTATAAGGTGCTACTCATATGTTTACACTGTGAGGTGTATTTGGTATAAGGTGCTACTCATATGTTTACACACAGTGAGGTGTATTTGGTATAAGGTGCTACTCATATGTTTACACTGTGAGGTGTATTTGGTATAAGGTGCTACTCATATGTTTACACACAGTGAGGTGTATTTGGTATAAGGTGCTACTCATATGTTTACACTGTGAGGTGTATTTGGTATAAGGTGCTACTCATATGTTTACACTGTGAGGTGTATTTGGTATAAGGTGCTACTCATATGTTTACACACAGTGAGGTGTATTTGGTATAAGGTGCTACTCATATGTTTACACTGTGAGGTGTATTTGGTATAAGGTGCTACTCATATGTTTACACACAGTGAGGTGTATTTGGTATAAGGTGCTACTCATATGTTTACACTGTGAGGTGTATTTGGTATAAGGTGCTACTCATATGTTTACACACAGTGAGGTGTATTTGGTATAAGGTGCTACTCATATGTTTACACTGTGAGGTGTATTTGGTATAAGGTGCTACTCATATGTTTACACTGTGAGGTGTATTTGGTATAAGGTGCTACTCATATGTTTACACTGTGAGGTGTATTTGGTATAAGGTGCTGCTCATATGTTTACACTGTGAGGTGTATTTGGTATAAGGTGCTACTCATATGTTTACACTGTGAGGTGTATTTGGTATAAGGTGCTACTCATATGTTTACACTGTGAGGTGTATTTGGTATAAGGTGCTGCTCATATGTTTACACTGTGAGGTGTATTTGGTATAAGGTGCTACTCATATGTTTACACTGTGAGGTGTATTTGGTATAAGATGCTACTCATATGTTTGCACACTGTGAGGTGTATTTGGTATAAGGTGCTGCTCATATGTTTACACACAGTGAGGTGTATTTGGTATAAGGTGCTGCTCATATGTTTGCACACTGTGAGGTGTATTTGGTATAAGATGCTACTCATATGTTTGCACACTGTGAGGTGTATTTGGTATAAGATGCTCCTCATATGTTTACACACTGTGAGGTGTATTTGGTATAAGGTGCTGCTCATATGTTTACACAATGTGAGGTGTATTTGGTATAAGGTGCTACTCATATGTTTGCACACTGTGAGGTGTATTTGGTATAAGATGCTACTCATATGTTTGCACACTGTGAAGTGTATTTGGTATAAGGTGCTGCTCATATGTTTGCACACTGTGAGGTGTATTTGGTATAAGGTGCTGCTCATATGTTTGCACACTGTGAGGTGTATTTGGTATAAGATGCTACTCATATGTTTGCACACTGTGAGGTGTATTTGGTATAAGGTGCTACTCATATGTTTGCACACTGTGAGGTGTATTTGGTATAAGATGCTACTCATATGTTTGCACACTGTGAGGTGTATTTGGTATAAGATGCTACTCATATGTTTGCACACTGTGAGGTGTATTTGGTATAAGGTGCTACTCATATGTTTGCACACTGTGAGGTGTATTTGGTATAAGGTGCTACTCATATTATTCTGGACCTTCCAGCACTCAAGGGGGGATGTGGTCAATACCATGCTGGCCGCTGTTACTCCCCAAGATATTTGCTAGTACACATCCTCAGCTGGGCTGACCTGGAAGCCCAGGTCAATTTCATAAATCTCCCTCCATGTCTCCTCGAACCCACGGCTTGCGTGCTAATAATATACACATGTAACCAACCCTTTTAATTTGATTTAATTATGAAGTTGTGTGTGTGTAAGACTGTAAATTTGCTGATGCTGCATTTGTGTCCTGAGATTCACTTCCTTGGAGTAATACTGATTCTAAAAATTCAACATCAAACTTTTCCAAATTTATGCTATCTAGGAAAGAGAATTATTCGACATTCTGACATTCAGCAAGTCTAACTTACCTGTCTTTCGCTTATAAAAGCCATTAGGTGTTTTTTCAGGTGTGACTGTCACATTATCATTCAATTCAGCAGCTGTTGTAGTTGTGATGGCTGAGTCAACTGTGACAGATGAACTGCTGGGAGTTTTACACAAATCACTGGCTGAGGATTCTTGAAGTTCCTTGCAAGGTGTGACTTCCTGAAAGAATAGCATTTCATAATAACTTCTGGCCTGACATATGTCGCTGCATCTCATCAGGTGTATACTGCAGAGTTGTATATCATACCTAGTGAACAAATGAATAATGCTTCAGCTGAAACAATTAAAACACATTATCACAGGCATTGTTAGAATGTGGAACATCTGTTATCCTCACAGCAATTTCAAATTTACAACAAACTTTCTGTATGCACAAAACTGGCTGGAACCGCCTAATTGCTAATGCCTCACTATATTTGAGCAATCGTTTATTGTTCATCGAATATAGTGTTCTAGCAACAGAAATCATTTCATTTTGCGTGCGCTTAAGTGTGTGCGCGTGCGGGGGTATGTTTTTTTCCTAATAAATTATCTGTCAAAATATACAAATTTTACTCACCTTTTCATGTGACTGATCTTTACAAGGAGTTTTTGCAGTTTCCTCTTCGTCAGTTTTTGGTTGTGCGCTAACATCTTCATCATCAGAGTCTTTCACGTCATTATGTTCAGTTGGCGATTCATCCTTACTATCATCATCATCACTTTCAATGATGCATGACTTGTTTACTCGCTTTCTTCTTTTTATTGGTGAGTCTGTTTCTGGAGACGGGCATCTGTTTTTCTGTTTAAGAGGTGGGGTTTTCTTTGCTGTAGGTTGTGTAGTTTTTGCACTGTGATCATAAAAATACAATTTAGAATGTCAACATGACAGATGTACTGATTGTGGTAGTCACAGACTACATATAATTGCTAGAGACAGTAAACTAAAACACCTGCTGTGTGAAATAGTTTCACAGTATCTACAGACTCTCAACAATTTCTATCTCAGTGGCATAAGACAGTGACCTGAGTTTACTCTCCAGCAGAGGCAGTGGCATATGACAGTGACCTGAGTTTACTCCCCTCCCCAGCAGAGGCAGCAGCATAAGACACTGACCTGAGTTTACTCCCCTCCCCAGCAGGGACAGTGGCATAAGACAGTGACCTGAGTTTACTCCCCTCCCCAGCAGGGACAGTGGCATAAGACAGTGACCTGAGTTTACTCCCCTCCCCAGCAGGGACAGTGACCTGAGTTTACTCCCCTCCCCAGCAGAGACAGTGGCATAAGACAGTGACCTGAGTTTACTCCCCAGCAGAGACAGTGGCATTAGACAGTGACCTGAGTTTACTCCCCTCCCCAGCAGAGACAGTGGCATAAGACAGTGACCTGAGTTTACTCCCCAGCAGAGACAGTGGCATTAGACAGTGACCTGAGTTTACTCCCCTCCCCAGCAGAGACAGTGGCATAAGACAGTGACCTGAGTTTACTCCCCTCCCCAGCAGAGACAGTGGCATAAGACAGTGACCTGAGTTTACTCCCCTCCCCAGCAGAGACAGTGGCATTAGACAGTGACCTGAGTTTACTCCCCTCCCCAGCAGAGACAGTGACCTGAGTTTACTCCCCTCCCCAGCAGAGACAGTGACCTGAGTTTACTCCCCTCCCCAGCAGAGACAGTGGCATTAGACAGTGACCTGAGTTTACTCCCCTCCCCAGCAGAGACAGTGACCTGAGTTTACTCCCCTCCCCAGCAGAGACAGTGGCATAAGACAGTGACCTGAGTTTACTCCCCTCCCCAGCAGGGACAGTGACCTGAGTTTACTCCCCTCCCCAGCAGGGACAGTGACCTGAGTTTACTCCCCTCCCCAGCAGAGACAGTGACCTGAGTTTACTCCCCAGCAGAGACAGTGGCATTAGACAGTGACCTGAGTTTACTCCCCTCCCCAGCAGAGACAGTGGCATAAGACAGTGACCTGAGTTTACTCCCCTCCCCAGCAGAGACAGTGGCATAAGACAGTGACCTGAGTTTACTCCCCTCCCCAGCAGAGACAGTGGCATTAGACAGTGACCTGAGTTTACTCCCCTCCCCAGCAGAGACAGTGACCTGAGTTTACTCCCCTCCCCAGCAGAGACAGTGACCTGAGTTTACTCCCCTCCCCAGCAGAGACAGTGACCTGAGTTTACTCCCCTCCCCAGCAGAGACAGTGACCTGAGTTTACTCCCCTCCCCAGCAGAGACAGTGGCATAAGACAGTGACCTGAGTTTACTCCCCTCCCCAGCAGGGACAGTGACCTGAGTTTACTCCCCTCCCCAGCAGGGACAGTGACCTGAGTTTACTCCCCTCCCCAGCAGGGACAGTGGTATAAGAGGCAGGAAAATATTTGCTGGCCAGTACGACGCTGAGAACCGTGGCAGCGTAGCGGCTAGACGTTCGCCTACCGCACCAGTGGTCTCAGGTTCAATACACATCAGGACAGTTTATAATTATTTTAACTGACATGGGGCTCTCAGGTCGAGCCAGCCTAAAATGGGTACCAGGAAATACCTTGAGAGTTGCCCTGCTACTGAGTGAGTGCGTGGCGCGACACTGTGAGCTGTGAGTTTCGTGTAAAATGCTTTTGAATCTGCCGAGGTTTTTTGGAAGGTGACTTCATGTTCGGAGCGATGGTAGATGGCTATGTCCCAGAGTTGACCGGTTTTTGCCTTATGCAGAAATGCGTGGCTGCTGGGCTTCTGGTCGACTGCCACTGCCATCGACGATGAACTGTATTTCGTGGACTGTGTGGGTGAACATCTAGGAAACATCCAGATGGGAAAATGACTGCCGATTCCATCAGAGATGAACTGAGTGTTTCGTGGGGGACTATTGTGTTGACATTCTGACGGCGGCATTATGCAGTGTATCTGTGCGGGCTGTTATTTGTCGAGACTCCTGTCCTTTCCACTTTTCACATTGGGCAGTGGGGAGCATTTTGTGTGATATTCACTGGCACAGGAACGGAGCATAATGGGGACGACCCGTTGCTGTGAAGTTGGAACTGCGACTAACTAACTAACTAACTAACCTTGAGAGTTCAATGGTAGCCGGTGTAACACCAAACTTTATCATCTGTCTCCTGCACAGATAAATGCTTTTGTGAAACCCTGAACACATCCCACCAGATGACCATAAATAAGATGACTTATGTCAGGTATGCCTCAAGGTGTGTAAAAAGACTCCACTATTTTACTGTTGTGTTAGAAATGACCACTTAGATGAGGCAGAAGCTAGGAAGCAGCTCCAAGGGACGGCTGGCCCAATTATAGCAGCACATAATCTGACTGATAAAATGAGTGTAGTAGAAGAATAAAACTAATACATACTGTCCAGAAACAAAAATGTGCTAAACCAATCAAATCTGTGCAAATCAATAAAACCATGCACAGCTTTTCATTGATCCTATTTAATTGTTATTACTGGCTTCACTCGATTCATCAAATAAAATCTTGGGGAAGAAAGCTACTTCACACAGATGAAAATAGGAACAACACAAACCGTATAAAGTGCTTGAATACCCTCACATAGAGGAAACTAGAGAAAACATAAACCATACAAACTACTTGAATACCCTTACACAAATGAAAATATGAAAACAACAAAACCACATAAATGATGGCTTTCCTATATATATACTGACTGGTATGCTTGCGTATCAGTTCTGTATAGAGTATCTCTGCATAACTTCAGCTGCAGAACATCTGATAATCTAGATCAGGGGACACCAAATCACGGCCCGCGGACCGCATCCGGCCCGCGACGTCATTTCATCCGGCCCGCCGACAGTACTCAAACTTGCTTGATATAACGTATGGAACACGAGACATTGTGATACAATTTAAATGTAAATATTATGTTTAGAATAATAGGAGATCTTCACACGTGCGGAGATCTCCTGGCTGCTATGTGTCTTAAATGTACTATTTTCAATTATAAATTATTGTATCTAGATTTTCTTGTTTATTGTAATGTTTGCTTATTTCGCACCATCCCAAATTCTTCCCCGGCTCTTGGTAGCACCGCCTACGTTCTGATGTTACCATGGTTTCCATAGCAAAAAAAATAAACACAACGCAAGCACGCGCGCGCCCACGCACACATCTTTCCCTCCCCCAGATGCATCCAGCTGTCACCACAGATCCGATGCTTGGGAAATATTTACTTCTTTTTGCCAGTCATCCATTTTATAGGTATGTAACAAGGATTTCTTTGTTTGACAGTGATAGGTAAGTGAACTACAAGTGTGAATAGAGGCAATAAAGTAGCAAACAGCATAAACATGCCATCGAAGCCTCGTATTATTACGAAAATATTATCCCCAGCTCAGAAGAATTCCCCGGTCAAGGTGTAAATCGAGCTGGTCTCTAGGCCAGTGTTTTTCAACCTTTCTGCTGGAGTAGATCCTTATGCAAATGTTTACGTTGCTGAAGGAACTCTGTGATTATCCAAGTGTCTGTTCTACTTTATGTAATAAATCAGATGGGCAGAAATTTTGTATTTAGGCGATTTCTGTCTGTTTCGGCGGAACCCCTGGCTGCCACTCACGGAACCCCTGTTGAAAAACACTGCTCTGGGCTGTTTATTTAGGCCGGCCCTAATTATATATTTTGCACACCTTATTATGAGATATATTACCAAAGGTACCTATAAACTTTATATGTATCTTTGGTGAGCCGTAGCTTCACCAGTGATCCTTAGTCCTCTGCTTTTCTTGTGTTTCAATAGGGTGTTAATTATGTTTCTAATTCAATGTCTTTTTCATTTTCAGATCCCGTGTACTTCTCCCTTCATTATGGCTATTGAGAAAAGAAAAGTGGATGCCAAGTGTCGCGTTTTTAATTAATAATGGGGAGTAAAGTACTTCTTTGTAGAAACAAAGACCAGAAAACCAGATGCGTAAGATGCAGCGAAAGTGTTGTCGTTTTGAAAGAGTACAGTCTTCGGCGTCAATATGAAACGAAACATCTATCAACATATTCAGTTTTCTGAAGTTACGTTCTGAGAAATATGATCCATGAAATGTGGTTTAGAAACACAAAGAAATCTCTTCACGAGAAAGTTTGCTTTAAATGAATCTGTCACTCGTACAAGTTAATAAAATAGTGCATAAGATGGTAGAACGGCGAAAACCGTTTAGTGATGGCAACTTCATCACACTTCATAAGTTGATGACAGAAGCAGCAAATGACTTGTGTCCTAAGAAAGCCGTTTTGATTGGAACTATCAGCCTTTTGTGCAAAGAACAGAAGAATTTGGAGAGAATATAGTGCTACTGATATGCAAAAAAAACTAGGAGCTTTTTGTGGTATTCTCTGGCACTGGATGAGTCTGCTAATCTCTCAAGCATGTCAAACTTCTCGTGTTCATTCTTGGTGTCAATGTGGACTTTCAGATAACGGAAGAGTTGGCATCCATTTGCAGCATGCATGGAACTGGAAAAGACATTTTCATGGAAGTACAAAATGTTCTGCGAGACTGTAACCTTCAGTGGAATCAGCTTCAAGGTGTTACAGTTGATGGAGGAAAAACATGGCTGGAGTGAGGAAGGGTCTGATGGGGCAGATAGGACTCAGTTGGAAGATTTGCAAATTACTGGGCGCTCTGTTCATACACTGCATCATACATCAGCAAGCACTCTGTGGGAAAGACTTAAGAGTCTTGTGTACTGAAACCAGTTGTTTCTGCTGTGAACTTCATTTCGGGAACATGCACTCAATCACCATCAGTTGCAGGCTTTTCTTGAAGAAACTGAATCTGAATTCTGTGACTTGCCTTATCACACATCAGTGAGGTGTCTCAGCTGAGGCAAAGTCCTGTTTCGTTTTTACAAGCTCCGAAAACGAAATAGATGTTTTCCTCACTGAAAAAGATAGAGCTGATCCACAGCTGTCAGGCTGTTAAAGGTGTCATTTTTGGTCGACATCACATCCCACATGAATGAAGTGAATTTGAAACTTAAGGGAAAGGATAACCTCGTGTGTGATCTCTACAGAATCATCAAAGGATTTCGGAGAAAGTTGTCATTGTTTGAAGCACGACTGGAAGGAAAAAAACTTTTCTCATTTTCACTGTTTCAGAGTTTTGCGCTACAATCGTCGAAGGTGTCAATCTCGATTTTCTGAAAATAAATTATTTGTGACGTGAAGAAGCATTTTTTGGAGACGTTTTGCTAACGTCACCTTCTTTGATAACTTTATTTAGTAAATAAATATGTTGGTTGTCTTTGTTTTTTGTGCATTGCACGCCACTCACCCATGATTAACGTAGTTTTTCATCTTTGTCCCCAGAGTTTTCGTTCTGGCTTGCAAGTATTGTTAAAGTTAATTGTATATCCTTTACAGGACGTTTGCAGTCAACACCAGCATTTTTTGCTGTTGTTGTCTTGGCAAGTTTACCTTCAGTAGTTTGCTATTGCTTTCTGCCGCACCCATACCATAGCGTAAAAAACCATCACAATGCGGTCTACTGCCAAATAGCGCGCAGCTGTGTTTCGAATGCGGGTATACAGGATTATGAAACGCATCCGTAAGACCTTCGCCGTGGAAAGTGGCGCACGTATTGTACAGAATGAGTATGCGGCCCGTGCTCATCATTTTGTCTGTTATCCTGCCTGCCATGAAAAAAGTTTGGTGACCCCTGGTCTAGATAAATCAGATCACAACTGGTTAAATGCTAGAGTTCTCCTGACATGTACAACTGGTGATTAACTATTATTATGTAAGAATTACCTTTGCTTTCCCCCCTTTGTTTTCTTTGAACTACTAGCAGCTTTAGTCTGGCTGGTCTCTCTCTTTTTCTTTGTTTCAATCTCTGGAGATTTGACAGATTCCTTATGACATTTCTTTCCTTCAATCGCTGGAGATTTGGCAGATTCCTTATGACTTTTCTTTGCTTCAATCTCTGAAGATTTGGCACATTTCTTGTGACTTTGCTTTGCTTCAATTTCTGGAGATTTGGCACATTCCTTGTGACTTGTCTTTGTTTCACTCTCCTCACATGTGGCAGATTCCTTGTGACTATTCTTTGGAGAGGCTGCCAAAGCTGCAGGTGCTTTACAAAAAAATGATCTGCGGAAATAATTTAGTCAACATTAATACAGAATAGTTTTCATTTTCAAAATAAGTTTGCAGAACATGAAAACAGAACACTAAATATTTATTATTTGAATACTTCTTTTAAAGCTAATTTAGCTTCTGAAATTAAAATACCTACAACTTTTTTCACTCAGTCAATTAAAGGGTTTAAATCTGCTCTAAAGACAGTGAGCATTGTGTTAATACTGTGCAATAAGGTCTCCATTAAGTTAATCCCCACCTTGAGACCCAGCTTTCAGTGATTTGTCATACAAGGAGTAACCACCGAAATGTCCAGGGGTAGAGAAAGCCATGGCGCCAGTCGCCATAGCACTTGTGATTTGTACCTGCTGCCTGAATTTTCAATCATTTTCTTAACTTGTGTTTGAAAAAAAAAATGCTGGCTACTGATAAACAGGGCCTAGCTCCTGAATGATGTTTGTGGTGTGATAACTTTTGTCACAGGTACGAGGGAAAGTTAAGGCCATGGTGATTTGTATAAAGGAATACCTTGTACCACACCTTGGACACCAGCGAGCTCTGTGCGGGTTTACGGAACCCCTTGCAAGACTTCTGCCATATGTTTACGGCATACACCAAGGATAAATGACCATCAGTGGCCTGAACCAAAATGGTAGGGGATCTTGGAGTTGGTCGTCCCTAGAGATGCAGTGATCAGAAATGCACCTGGCACTCAGCACACCCTCAAATCAAGGGCAAATGATGTCCTTCGAATATGCACCCAATGAAATTGACGATATAGTTTTAATAACCATCAAATTCAATTTCTTTTTTGTCCACCGAACAAATTCCTACTAAATGACAGCTCTGTTCAAAAGTTCACAACGTGCAGTAAACAAAATACGTTTTATGCAAGGAAAAAAAACCAAGCTTCTAGTGCATGTCTCTAAAAACTGTCAGGGAGATACTGTATGTTCTTGATGTGCAAAACCGCAGCCCTAGCAAATACATGCTCTCCATGTGTGTAGGTGAAAAATGTCACAGTGGCTGCCAAATGGAAAGTTGTTTTGGCTTCTTCTTCTTCAGCATTGCGAGCCATTGAGGTTCTTTGCTGCAGATACAAGCCGTCTCCATTCGTCTCTCTGGTTGACCTTCTCTTACTAGTCGCTGATTCCAAGTGCTTGTAGGTCTGTATGTATATTATCTCTCCACCGTCTTCTTGGTCTACCTCGGGATCTACGGTCATTTATTTCCTGAGTGTAAGCGAGTTTTGTTTCCATATTATCTTCCATTCTTTCTATATGCCCCAGCCATTGCAGTCTATTAGCCTTCATGATACCAGTGATTAGCGGGGACTTAAACATCATAAATGTCTTTGTTGCTGCTTCTTTTCCACTCTCCACTGTATGTATCCCAAATGGGCCTAAAGATGCATCTTAAGACTTTGTTCTCAAAGGTTTGTAACAAGGCTTTCCGGCAAAATTTCCACCAAATGAATTTGTTTTGGGGACTCTCACTGTTGTGGTGCCATCCACATACCAGCTGGTCAAGTTAATACGGTCGAGGACTTCACAGTCAGCCCTCAAGGGAAGGCAGGAGCAGTCCATGGCATTTTCCGCCATCCAGGATGGCTTCCATAATTGCAGAGCCGATACATAGTGCTCTGGTGCTGGGCTCACCCTAGGAATCACCACGTCCTGCACATTTCTGCTTAAATTCCTCACTTCCATGTATTGGGCATTTTGTTCGCCAAAGGCTGTTCCTGCACAAACCAGGAATGGTCAATCTGCAGACGACTTCCACTCAGCGAGCTTTCGGTTCGGACGTGTACGGACGCTGTGCCCGAAAAACTAGATCGTCAGAGCTGTTCCAGCCGGAAAACTAGATAGTCAGAGCTGTTCCGGCCGGGAAGACAAGATAGTCAGAGCTGTTCCGGGCACGAGGGACATTTCACTCTGACGTTTTTGCGTTATGCCAACTTATTTGCACCCTTAGGCCGGCACATCCGACTTCCGCAGGCATTTTTTAACCAGGTTGGCCTTCCTGGAGGTTTCAAGGGACATTCTTTCGTGGTGTTGTCCACATCTTTGCTGGTCAAGTTAGAAGGGTCAAGGACTTTATGGTGAGTCCTCAATGGAAGGCAGGGACAGTCCATGGGCATTCCCCGCTATCCAAGGAGGTTTCCATAATTTTAGAACCGGCACATAGTGCTCTGAGACTGGGCTCACCCGAGGAATCTCCACGTCCTGCTCATGGCTGCTTTAATTCCTCACTTCCATGTATTGGGCATTTTTTTGCCCCTGGCCACTCCCTGCACAGACCAGAAACGGTCAGTCTGCAGACAACATCCACTCAGCAAGCTTTCACTTCGACTTCCACGTAATGGATTCGCTAGCCAAGCATTCCATTTCATGTTTATGAGACGTTTTTCCACCATTGTCTACGCTCACTCAGTGAGCTCTAGTACAGACTTGCATCGTAAACACTACATGCGAATGGGTCACGTTTCTACCTTTAGTAGCGTTCTAGAGGTAGGCTACAAGTGCTGCCAGCTCAGCACCTTACCTCCACTGCAGCAAGAGAGCGAGTAACAGGCCAGGCTCTCTCATCCGGGGATCCCTCTTATCCCTCGGATGAGAGCCTTCGAATAGGTATCTGGACCAAGCATGTAGCAGGCTTAGCATCTCACCACCATTTTGCAGTGGGTGAGTATCGGCCCGGCTCTCACATCCAGGGGATGTTGACTTAGAGGCATTCAGTCATATCCCTCAGCGGAGAGCCTTAGAGTATGTGTCCTGACCAAGAATTAGTGGCATCGTGCGCCTGATTCGGTCTTTGACTGCCTATCCTCAGTCTACCTGCAGGTTGTGTCTCTCTTGGTCTGGTCCCTATCACAAGACCTGTCCGACATGTAGTTGTGCTTCCGTTGGCAGAGCTCTTGGGGCCATTGGGACACGCAAGCCCCTCTACCACGACAAGGTGGAGACACGTCAGAGGGGCTGGGTATCTGATTAGCCTACCTAAGAGATCAGGATAGGTGACAACATTGGACAACAATGGCACTTATGACCTACAGCAGATGGTATCCGAGCACCCTACCCAAGAGATCAGGGTGAGTGATATCATTAGACACCAATAGCACTTGGGACCAACAGCAGATGGTATCCGAGCACCCTACCCAAGAGATCAGGATGAGTGATATCATTAGACAACAATAGCACTTGGGACCAACAGCAGATGGTATCCGAGCACCCTACCCAAGAGATCAGGATGAGTGATATCATTAGACACCAATAGCACATGGAAACATTCTCAGCCCAACGCTGAGATCGAACCAGAACTTCTAAGCCACTGCTTCCAGAAAAGTTTTTTATTTGCTAGCTTTAAACTCAATTGTTGTCAACACATGTGCTAGTACTAGTAGTAGTTGCTACTACTTGTGAGTACACTGGACTGATCTTTGTATGTGGGTTAGCTTTCTCTATTACAAGTGTCCTTCACCATCAGGCAAATCCTTCTCTGGCTGCAGAAGTACTTGTAACTTATGTTCTGAAGTCAAGCACGAGAAGTCAACATTTTAGTTAAACTTATCAGTGTGTGGAACAAACCCACAACACTTGATTGATTGATTGATTGATTGATTGACTGATTGATTGATCTAGGAACCGACATCACAGCATTCGGGTCATTCCCATAGGTGCTCCGTCCCCATCCTCAGCAGCCAGCGAAGAGTTCCAACACCAATAGTACCAGTAGCAATCTGATTATATGTCCGTCACGCCTTTTCTCTGAGCGTCGAGCATCAGCCAGATCCCCTCGTCACTTCTCGCTGCCTCATTCTTGCCAAACCATGATGATCCATTTGCTCCTCCGAGGTGTACACGTGTTCCCACAAGGCCGCAACCACGTCTGTCTTGTCATGCATCAATACTCCATCAAGTTTTGCAGAGCCAGCCAATCTGTCTGCCTGTTCATTCCCCAGCACACCGGCATGCCCCGGAGAAAAGATCCAGGTGATGCTTGCCACCCGTGACCTCCCAAGCAAAGTAAGCCACTCTGCATGAAGCATGCCTGTCCTCACCTTCCTCAGCATGCTTTCTGAGTCAGTTACAATCACGATGTTTGTGTGTATCGTATTCTCGATCCAGCAGAAAGCTGCAGTGACCACCTCCACCTCCATTCTTAAGCTAGATGTTGTGGTATCATATGCCAGGCTCTCCTGCACCAAACATCGGCCATTAGCTTTTGCTATGAACCCCCAGGCACTTCTCCTACCTCTTGATGCCGAACCATCTGTGTAGATAATCACATCACCCGAGTGAGCATTATCCTGAATTAGACCCACAACACTATGGCCAGAAAGTAAAGTTTAAGGGCTTCCTTGTTAAACCTCTTAGCCACACTCATGTCCCAGATGTGTTTCCAATACTGGATTCTTTCATTCACCACTATCATCATATGTAGTGGTTAGACAGTTGTATTTCTATTTATTTCTGCATGTCCATACCTATTTTATAGAACATTTTCTATTGGTTTTGTTGACTTTAATAAAAAGATTCAACTGTAGCATAGAGAGGGTCGAAGCATTGAACTGCTGCACTTCACCAGTAATGCTTTTCATCTTTAAAAACAAAGTCAGATGTGAATTTTGTTGCACCTAAGTATTTCTATACTTTTATTATATAACTTATAACAAGATATGTTGCTTAGCCATACATCCATATATTGTTTCTCTGATACATCATGGACTATGCCCTCAGGGACTAGCCAGATATAGTCTGTAGATTTGGTCGGATCTTTCCCCACTGGAGTAGTTTGATCCCTCAGGATGGTTCAGACAGTTCACACAGTAAAATGTGTTGTTTGTTTCCGGGATCAGGGTCCTTGTTAGTGACTTCTACATTTCTATATTCATGGTCAGGGAGAGCATGTTCCTGCAGAGCACCAATACTGGGACGAGATGCTGAGCACCAGCACTGGGACGAGATGCTGAGCACCAGCACTGGGATGAGATGCTGAGCACCAGCACTGGGACGAGATGCTGAGCACCAACACTGGGACGAGATGCTGAGCACCAGCACTGGGACGAGATGCTGAGCGCCAACACTGGGATGAGATGCTGAGCACCAACACTGGGACGAGATGCTGAGCACCAACACTGGGACGAGATGCTGAGCACCAACTCTGGGACGAGATGCTGAGCACCAACACTGGGATGAGATGCAGAGCATCAACACAGGGAGATGCTAAGCATCAACACTGGGACGAGATGCTGAGCACCAACACTGGGACGAGATGCAGAGCATCAACACTGGGAGATGCTAAGCATCAACACTGGGACGAGATGCAGAGCATCAACACTGGGACGAGATGCAGAGCATCAACACTGGGAGATGCTGAGCACCAACACTGGGACAAGATGCTGAGCATCAACACTGGGAAGAGATACAGGTATGTAGCCGGGGCGCAGTGTTGGGGTGAGCGCCCAACATTGCTTAAATACCCCAATGGCTCGTGAATACATAACCTATGCAGCAAAAGTCCAACTCCTGGCCTTCACATGGCGGAACTGTTTAAACTAACAGGAGAAGGGGCGACGGCGAGTTTCTGGCGCCGGAAAATAACTAGTATGCTCTAGATGTGTATGCACGTATATGCATGCGCAGACGTGTGTGCGCGCGTACACATCTACACTCGAGTGAGACCAGTCTGCTCTAGCAAAGAAAGGTGCTGAAGACGGAGGCAACCAGCCAGGAGACGCACCACAGAAATCAGGATGCCACGCAATCACGCAAAATGGAATATGTCGACTACTGCTAAATGTTATGGTGCTCGCCCTGCTTTGGACCCCCAGGCAGGTGCAGTGCCGGGCCCTATGTCTCGAAAGGGTCCAACCACATCTACTGGAGGTCCTTCTCAGATGTCCTGTGGAGCCAGGGGACATGAGAATAGGACGGCTGGCCATACTAAACGAAGACTTAAAATAATGCACTGGAATGCGGAGGGAGTCAGCAACAAAATAATAGAATTAGACAACATCTTGGACCAAGAAAAAGTAAGCATATGTTGCTTGCAAGAAACTCACCTCAACGAAAATATAGCCTTCAAAATCAGAGGCTACCAGTGTTACCGATCTGACCGAAAGGACAGGCGAAAAGGTGGGATACTGACCCTTGTTAAAAATAACATCATTGCTTCCCAAATCAAAGTCTACATGCAAGGGGCTGAGTATCAGACACTTAAACTTAAGACAGGTAATACAGACCTACATCTGATCAATTACTACTATCCAAGTGACCGCCCACAGGCACTGGACACACTACCATTAAAAGAAAAAATGATTGTGTGTGGCGATTTCAACAGCCACTCGCAGAGCTGGGGCTATGATCACATGGACCAGAGAGGAGAGAGACTGGAAGACTGGCAGGATGAGAATAGATTCATCTTGATTAACAAGCCGTCCGACCCACATACTTTCTACTCGAGATCATGGCACACTACAACTACACCTGACCTGGCTTTTCATTCACCAGACCTGGAGTGGAACATTACACGAATTGTTGGGAAACAACTTGGTGGCAGTGACCATCGGCCAGTCTTTCTAACCGTAGAAAATGAGCTTGTAAGTGAAAGCAGCACCCTCTCGAGGTGGAACTACAAGAAAGCAGACTGGGCAATGTACAAGCATCGCACCAGCATACTGGTTAGAAACCTGAACACTGAGAAAGACATAAATAAAGTAGTTGAAGAGTTTGGGAAATGCATACTACAGGCAGCGCGAGAAACAGTACCAAGAGGAGCCCGTAAACAATATAAACCCTACTGGAGTAGTGAACTGGAACAGTTGCATAATGATGTGGAAGTGTGTAGAAAGCAAGCAGAGGCCACACCCAACCAAGAGAACCACAATAAATTCCAGCACGCAAAAGCCAAATTTCAAACGGCCAAGCTGCAGGCTAGACGGAAAAGCTGGCAGGAGAAAACGGAGTCTCTGAACTTTGAAAGAGACACAAGGAAATTGTGGAAGCTAATAAATCAACTTAACAATGAGGGCACAGAGAGAAACTCAAAAATTGCACTACATAAAGATGGAAACATCTTAACAAGAAAGCAAGCAGCTGACCATTTTGCGGACTCATTTGCACAAGATAACAATATCAAAATTAGTCCAGAGAAACAACAAGAGATTCGAGAGAAACGACAACATACAGGACAGAAGGAAATAGTACATGAGGTTCTGGGGGCACCCATCACAATCAGCGAACTGGAGCTAGCCATATCAAAACTGAAAATGAGAAAGTCACCAGGAGCTGATGGTATCTCCAATGAAATTATCAGGAACCTAGGAACAGAGGCCAAAGCAAAGCTGTTGCAGATCTTCAATAACAGCTGGACCTTAGGCAGTGTTCCACAAGCCTGGAGAGAAGCAATCATGATACCCCTCCTAAAATCAGGGAAAGATAGGTTCCATTGCCTCTAGCTACAGACCAATTAGCCTCACCAGCTGTCTCTGCAAAACACTGGAGCGCATCATCAATCACAGACTGCAGTGGTACATTGAAAGTAAAAACATCCTTGTGCCACAGCAGGCTGCTTTAGGCAGTGCTACTCTACGGAAGATCAGACAACCTACCTCTCTCAAGAAATTGAGGATGCATTCCAAGAGAAGAAGCTGGTGCTTGCGGCATGGATAGATCTGAAGAAAGCCTTTGACAAAGTCTGGAAAGAAGGTCTGATGAAGAAACTGAAAAACTGCAAAGTCAATGGAAGAATGTACAAATGGGTGAAAGCATACTTGCACAACAGAAGAGCTCGAGTACAGATAGACAGACTCAAGAGCAAGAAAGTACTACTGCTTCACGGTGTTCCTCAGGGCGGAGTCTTGTCCCCCACACTTTTTCTAATCTTCATCAATGATCTTGTTGCTAATCTACCGCATGGAATTAAAGCGGCAATGTACGCCGATGACCTGGTTTTATGGAGCACAAATGAACATGCATCAGTGGCCACCAAATTGCTACAAAGAGCTGTAGATACATTTGCTGCATGGGCAAATAGATGGTGTGTCAGCATAAACACTGACAAGTGCAGCACCACTCTATTTACCCTCTCTTAAAAACAAAAGACAGGGATCATCCAGATAAATGGAACACCCCTAAGAGAAGATAAAGAACCAACATACCTTGGAGTAACATTTGATGGCAGGCTGACATGGAGAAAGCACATCAACAAAGCAGTAGCAAAAGCCAGAAGGAAAATAGCCATCCTGAGAAAGCTAAGTGGAACCACATGGGGAGCCAGTGGGAAAATACTTAGCAAAGTTTACCAACAGAGCATACGACCACACCTGGAATATGGGTCAACTGCGTGGTGTTCAGCATCAAAAACCACACTACAAGAGCTGGACAAGGTGCAAAATCAAGCACTTAGAGTCACCACAGGAGGGATGAGATCAACCCCTATAGTGGAAATGGAGAAGATGGGGAGGACACAAGCACTGAGTGAGCGCAGAGATACGAAAACGCTAATACAAGCAGAAAAGTTCCTCAGCTTGCCAGGCCACCCTATGAAGAACAGATTTGAAAACCTAGCTATGGGGCGGTTGAAAAGAAGTTTTATCCACCAGGCCAAACGACTCTGCAGAGAAATCACCGATTTGCCCACAGTTGGTATCCCCCTAACAACTATTCCAGAGCGAACTCCATGGAAAGATGAGCATAGACTATCATTACAAATCCAGACAAAAGTGAAAGGAATATTTGACAAGGAAGAACAGAACAGTGTGCAGCGCAGAACAGCCACTCTCAGCTTCCTTGATGAAGAATACCCACAGGACCTCTGGATCCGAGTCTACACAGATGGGTCGGCACAAAATGCTGTTCGAAATGGAGGAGCGGGAGTGTACATAGAATACCCAAATAATACTAGGGACACAGCCAGAGTACCGACAGGAAAGTACTGCCATAACTATGATGCTGAAATTGAGGCCATCAAGATAGCAACAGAGAAATTACTAAATACCAGCAATGGTACACAACCTGTGGTGCTACAGACAGAAGCAAAATCAGTACTCGAGGCGCTCCTGTCTGGGAAATTGCCAGTACTAAGGACACTACTTTCTGAACTTAGCAGTCAGCATAAGGTCACCATACAGTGGATACCATCCCACTGTGGAGTACCCGGAAACGACAGAGCTGATCAATTGGCTAAGGAAGGAGCCAAAGAAGAACAGCCTGATGTGCCCGTTACATACCACCAAAAGAAAAGAATGATCAAATCAGTCAGAAAGCCACCAAAACCTGCTCAAGATGACTACCACGTTATGGACAGACCAGAACAAGTCATTATTCTGCGCCTCAGAACAGGACACAATAGATTACGCAACCACATGTATACAAAATTCAAGATTGGTGAAACAGCCATGTGCACATGTGGATTGGCCTCTCAGACAGCAGAGCACATACTCCAAGACTGCCCAAAATATAACAAATCTAAACAAACCTTCTGGCCTAGAGAGACGACAGTGGAAGACAAAATCTATGGACTACTGTGTGAACTGAAAAAGACAGTTAAATTCATACAAGAGACAACATTGCAGATATAGACATATGTCAAGAGAACGAAAGAAGAAGAAGAAGAAGAAGAAGAAGAAGAAGAAGAAGAAGAAGAAGAAGAAGAAGAAGAAGAAGAAGAAGAAGAAGAAGAAGAAGAAGAAGAAGAAGAAGAAGAAGAAAGAGATACAGAGCGTCAACACTGGGAAGAGATACAAAGCAGTACATTTTTTTTTCTTTCAGCTCCTGGAATGTTGAATTTGCTTTGGACACATTTTTTAAAATTTTTTGTTGCGTATCCCTTACGGGACGTTGCAGTCAACACCAGCATTATTCAGCTGCTGTTGATGTACTAGGCAAGTGTTACGTTCAGTAGTTTGCCATTGCTTTCTGAACGACCGGCTCCCATACACAACGCGACACGGTCTGCTGAACAAATCGGTCGCAGCTGAGCTTCGAACACCTGGTACCCGACTCGCGTTCGCAAGTGCAACTAACTGGTGCCTGTGCAAAATAGAAGGAATAAAATGGTATACACAGCTGCACCATTAGGGTACTTTTGCTAATTCACCCCAAACAAACGTCACCAGCTATATTTAACACTGACGGTGATCTCCTGTGTTTGGGTACAGTGCGTGTCAGTGCGTTTCAATTGCCCCATAGTGTTTCTTTGGCTTTGGGAACCGTTTCTGTGTGAGTGTGTCTGTGTCTGCTGTCTCATGTGTTTTCTGGGCACTAACAGCAGCTGTCTACGACCAGCAGAGTAACGTTGCTTTTCTGCAGCATCATGGCGCATCTTACATTCTGCTAGACGCTGTTCTCATAATCATGTCATGGTGCTATCGCTGACTGAGCGTCAGGACAGATGTGGGGGTAGTGGGGGGGAATTCCCCACCGGTTTAGAACCACTGTAATAGACTATCACTATAGTGTAATGTATGGCTAATTTTATTTTTCGGCTTATATGTGCACTGGAAAAACAAACTGAATGGGCATGGGACACTTCACTGCAATTATACTTTGCTTTGGCATGGAATCAAATCTGCTCTTTCACCCCCCCTCCCCCCAAGTCTCCACCTTGTCACGGGGGGGGGGGCCTTGCGTGTCCCATTGACCCCATGTGCTATGTCGAGGGATGAAAAACTACATATCGGACAGCTTATGGGATAGGGGCCAGACTAAGCGAGACAACCTGCTGCTCTGCAGGTAGACTGAGGATAGCAGTCAAAAGTTTAAATCAGGCGCACGAAGGCAGAAGTTCTTGGTCCGGACACAAGCACTAAGGCTCTCAGCTGAGGGATAAGGCTGAACGCCTCTAAGCCATTAATCCTTGGACCTGAGAGCCGGGCCGATACAAACCTACCGAAAAATGGAGGTGAGATGCTGAGCACGCTACATGTTTAGTTCAGATACTTGTTTCGAAGGTTCTCAGCTGGGTGATATGAGGGATCCCCGGATGAGAGGGCCTGGCCGTTTTTCGCTCACTGATGCACGGAGGTAAGGTGCTGAGCCAGCAGCACATGTAGCCTACCTCGTGAGCGAGTACTAAAGGTAGAAAAGCGCCCCAGTCGTACGAAATGGTTACGAAAAATTGCCGTATCTATACTCACATAGAGTGTAGTCAAATGTGGAAAAAATGTCTCAATAACACGAAATGGAACGCTTGGCTAGCGAATCCATTGCGTGGTCCGAAGTCCGAAGGAAGGCTTACCTAGTGGATGTCGTCCGCAGACTGTCCGTTCCTGGTTTGTGCTTGAGCGACCAGTGGCAAGCGAAATGCCCAATACATGGAAGTGAGGAATCAAAGCAGCCATGAGCAGGACGTGGCAATTCCTCGGGTGAGCCCAGTCTCAGAGCAGTATGTGCCGGCTCTGCAATAATGGAAGCCTCCTTGGATAGCAGGGAACGCCCATGGTCTGCCCCTGCCTTCCCTTGAGGGTTGACCGTGATGTCTTTGACCGTTCTATCTTGACCAGCTGAGATGTGGGCGACATCACAACAATAAGTCTAACGTGCCTCGAAACCCGAGGAAGGCTAACCTCATTAAAAATGCCAGCCGAAGTCGGAAGTGCCATCCTACGGGTGGCAAAATAAAAATTGGCACTACGCATTTACGTCCGAGTGAAATGTCTCGTCCGAATGTCTCTCGTGCTAGGAACAGCTCTGACTACCTAGTTTCCGAATGCCGCTCTTGTTCGGAACAGCTCTGACTAGGTAGTTTTCCGAATGTCCGTCGTGCCTGGAACAGCTCTGACGGGCACAACGACAAGCACATGTCCGAATCGAAAACTCGCTGAGTGGATAGCGTCTGCAGACCTGTCTGGTTTGTGCGGGAACGGCCCTGGGGCGAACGCAATGCCCAATATATTGAAGTGAGGAATTAAAGCAGCCATGAGCAGGACGTGACGATTCCCTCGGTGAGCCCAGCACCAGGGCGCTATGTGTCGGCTCTGCAATTATGGAAGCCACCCTGGATGGCGGAAAATGCCATGGACTGTCCCTGCCTTCCTTTGAGGGATGACCGTGAAGTCTTCGACTGTTCCAACTTGACCAGCTGGGATGTGGATGGTACCACAAAAGTGAGAGTCTCCCAGGAATGCTAACCTGGTAAAAATTGCACGCTAAAAGTCGGATGTGTTGGCCTAAGGGTTTCGACCCAAGGGTGCCTAACTGGACACACCGCAATCACATCTGAAAAAACACTCCGGATGAACACAAAGAAGAAGAAATCTGCTCTTTCATCAAAGTAAGCCTGTATGTTAAAATTTTAATTGTCCACTCAAGAGTGACCACTGGTATATATTTCTTTACCCTTCTTATTTATTGGCTGCATCCAACCAATACCTACATACTAATTCACATTATCTTCAAGTCTGAGTTTCAGATAGTGAGGTTGTCAGTCCAAAGTGTGCTGTTTCAGTTGTCTGATTATGTTATTGCATTATCCCTTGTTCTCAATCAGTTTCTTCAGCTCAGTGTGTGTGTCTGAACCCCAGTACCCTTGCATACTTGTTTTCTGTAGTCGCTTCTTCTCTGGATGTTGCCATCTAGTATTTTCAATATTAGACCCTTTCTCGTTTGGCGTCCGAGCCTAGTCAGTCTACTTTTCTGTATGTTTTATCAGAAAGTCATTCTTAAGCAGATGTGGTTTCCCTTTGCTTCCACGTCTACATATGTGGATTCTGATCGTCTTTGACAAAAATGCATGTACATTTTGTAATTTTTTTAGTTACAACACAACAGCAAAAACAAAAATAATAATAACGGTTAGAAATACAAAACATCTTTCTGGCCTGGTTTAGCAGTGTTTCCGAGTTCAATCACATTCAGACTGTTCTTAAAAATATGTGTGCCCCACTTTGTTCAGATGTTCATTTAATCTGGTAGATACTCAGTTCCCCGAAATGTATTTCTTTGCCATATTCATGATAATTACATTTAATAAATGATTTATAGTAGTTCAAAGTTGTATTGCTTGCTCTCTGCCCCTTGGCCTTGGAGTTGCAACAGACTTTCTCTACAAGACTACATGGAGCTGTGATCATTTAATGGTTTTTATAGTTTTTAGAATCCCACTCTCCAGATCTTTAGAATGTCAATAATGAAATGAAATAGATTACATGAATTCAAATAAATAAATAAAATAAAATATGTGGAACAAACAAAAAACGAGTGTAGTGATTGGCAGTGCTTAGTAAGTTAGTTCAACAATAGTTGCCACTTACTTAATTGACTTCTGCATTGTAGTGATTTATAGTCCGACTTTTCCTTAATTGTGAATTATGCTTAGTAGCATAACTACTCCGCGTTTATCAGAAAAGGTTGCGTGCAAGTTGAAAATAAAGTACTGGGAAAAAAACAGATCCAGCTAAGTCTGGGAAGACCAGATCAGCCAGATGCCAGATCAGACAAGGGCACAAATTAAATAAATGTTTCACTGTCAGTTTAACTCATCAACTAATCCATCTGCCCAGGTGCTTAAATGGTGTCTGATTTAATCTGGGTGTATTCCATGCACTTATCTAAATGAAAACCTATCATTTATCTTTCGGAGATGAACCAGTATATAAATCTTAAGGTACGCTTCGCGCCAATCTCTGCATTTGGTTTTCGTCTCAGGAAGACGGAAGTTGATTAAAATCTTCGTACCGAAATCCTTACATTTATATCACTTTCATTGACAAATCTACTTTTCAACACATTAATCCTGGTGTTGGGCATGGTTGTGTACTATCAACCGATCTGTTCAAATTGTACATCGAAAATATAGTGAGATCCATACAAGACACGCCAGGAATATCAGTTGGTGGGAATAATGTAGACAACCTGCGTTACGCTGATGATATGCTTGCTTGCTTGCTTGTGTTCGTTGGCTTGAGCTCCAACGCGAAGTCCTGTATGTCGGATGAAGACATCCTGTTGTCCAACATCAGTGTGATGGCATACAGGACCTGAGGTTTGCATGAGTATCCGTTGTCCCATGTCTGGCTTATTGGTGTGCAGACTGGTGGTTCCTCGCCGTACAGGCAGACACTCTCTGACTTCGGAGGAATCGGCGATCCTATTGACTTTAGCCAGGACCCCAAAGGGACCTGTTGCCCAGGACGCTCGACGAGGACGCGTCAATAGGTCTTGGCCAGTATATAACCCGGCCCTGGTGCCTTGGAAACACCTCTGCGTCCCACGCTGATGATATGATTTTGGTCGTTGAAATGAACAGCAGTTTCAAGACTTCAAGAAATGATAAAGAACAGAGAGTCAAAACAAAAGATATATCATATAGTCTTCCTCTTCTTATGCGTTCATCCGGTGAGTTTTTTCGGACGTGATTGCGCTGTGCCTGTTTACAGCAGAGCTGCGTTCTTGCGCCGTTAGGCCGACACATCCGACTTCTGCGGGCGTTTGTTGACAGGGCTAAACTTCCCGGGGTTTGTTGACAGGGCTAAACTTCCCGGAGGTTTCTTAGGACGTTTGACACTCACTGTTGTGGTGTTATCCCCCATCCCAGCTGGCCCATTTAGAACAGCCGAAGACATCCCAGACAGCCCTCAAGGGAAGGCAGAAGCAGACCATGGGCATTCCCCGTCATCCAAGGAGGCTTCCATAATTGCAGAGCCGACACATAGCGCTTTGGTACTGAACTCACTCAATGAATCGTCACGTCCTGCACATGCTTAGCCCCACTTCCGTATATTGAGCCTCCCGGTCACCACAGGCTGCTCCTTCTAAGACCAGGAGGGACTTGTATGCAGATGACATTCACACAGCCACAGTTAGGCTATCCATGTAGGATCGTGTCATCTAAGGAACCTCGATTGATTTAATGAGCCATTCGCGGTTTCACCGTGAGACAGTGTGAACTTAGACATGCATGGCTTAATTTTTGAGACAAGTATATGACTACTGGCAGCATCAACCAAATGTTTATCACAAAGACGGACTATTCACGCACACGCAGGCCAAGAATAGCAATTGCTCAGCGTGCTTCGTCGGTACCCAATAATAAAAGGGGCTTCTCATAAGTCTTAGCCTGACCATGAAGGGGTAGGCGGAGAAAATTGAAATTTGGCACAGTGCTTATTCCTGCTCGATGTAGCCACCACCTGAATTTATGCATTGCTCTGCGTAACCTTGAAAAGACCTTATGAATAAAACAACCTATTTTTCGAACTAAACCAGTTATCACAAGCCAGTATGGCATCTTCGTCACTGTCAAAATGATTTCCTTTCAGCTGTTTTTTAAGATTTGGGAAAAGAAAAAAGACTGATGGAACCAAATCTGGAGAATATGGTGGGTGTGGAAGAATTTCAATATTCAAATCGTTGGCAGTTTGCAGCACAAGCCATGCTTTATGGGAGGGCGCGTTGTCCTGAAGCAAAGGTAGAATTTGCGTACGCGCTATCCCTCGTTTTCTGGTCACAGCCTTTCTTAGTTTGATAAGGAGATCTGCATAATACTGCCCATTAACCGTGTTGCCATGAAGCCTGTAATCTTTCAATATGACACCTTTGACGTCCCCAAAAAAAATCAGGCAGCATCACTTTTCTTGCAGATTTTTGTGCTCTTGGCTTGACATGTGTTGGCGAGCCCGGGGTTTTCCACTGCATGCTGGCAATTTTGGAATCTGGGTCATAATGGTGAATCTAAGTCTCATCTACGGTCACCATGGTCGTCAACATGTTTTCTACCACCACATGTTGAGCAACTGGCCACTAGCATTCAACCCGTGTTTGTTTCTGTTCACATGTCAGCAGGCGCGGGACCCAGCGGGCACACACTTTTCTCATGTTCAGTCTGTTGTGTAAATTTCTAAAAACTGTACTTTTACTCAGTTTTTCTGAACCCGATATCTCTGCAATTGTCATTTTCCTATCCTGGTCTGTGATTTTCTTCACTTTTGCAGCATTTCCATCATTGCACTCTGAGGACGGTCGTCCTGATCTTGGCAGATCAGCAGCTTGGGAACGGCCACACTTAAACTGTAAACATCAATGTTTTACAGAAGCATACAAAGGACAGACTTCCTAAAACGCTGGCTCAATCTCCCTGTGTATTTCTGTAGATAATTTTCCCTGTAACATCAAGAATTGTATCACAGTCCTGGCGTCTGATTTCTCCATTGTTTTAACAAACAGTTGGATGTGCAGATCTGGTCAATAGGGTGTGTTGTGCCATGCACCATTTCAGGAAAACCAGTTTAGGAGGGAAATTCATAATTCATATGGCCATTACAAATTAAATCAGCTATACATGTGCCAAACTTCAATTTTCTCCGCCTACTCCTTCATGGGCAGGCTAAAGACTTATGAGAAGTCCCTTGTACATGCAAAACTACTGGACGCCTACTGACGAGCTTTCAAGCTACGCCAGGCAGAACTGACCGAAAAACTAGGCCAGCTTACTGACTGCAGGCCCATTACTAATCATGTATGGAGTACTACTAGTAGTCTATCAACATATAATTGTCTCAGTAATTGAGTATGGATTGGAACTGCCCACGATATCAACAAGTCAGCTGATGAAACTAGAACGCACACAGATTAAAGCTTTGCGGATGATACTGGGATGCATCTGGTACACGCCGGCAGTGTGTGTGCAATACATACTAGCTTTGCCAACGATTGCGGACAGACTCAAGGTGCAACAGTCTGTCATATATCCAAGCAGCTGCGGACAAGGAACTTCTCATGCATGTGTAATACACATGTAAGGATCAGAAGCTTCTTTTTTCTTGTAGTCCATGCTGTGTAGCATTGGTGATCACGCTTGCCCACGGTCTTCTGTCTCATGTGCTGCCAATAATTCCTGATACTGATGTTCCTCGATGCTATGATGTCAAACTGTTCAATATCATCTCTCTTGGTCTCCCTCTGCCTCTTCCCTTCCTTCAACTTACCCGTTGTAATGATACGAGAAACCATTCATCTTTGTGAGTTAACTTTTGTCAAGATATTTTCATTGGTCTTTCTATCCATCCACGGCGTTCTCATAATTCTTCTATGAAACCACATCTCCGCGGCTTTCACATAATTCCTCGCTTTTTTGCTAATTATCCCGAATACATCTTCTATCCACTGTTATTAAATAACACAATTAACTACGTACATTATCTTATCCCATTCACTTTTTTTTGGGGTATAACATTTTTCTTTGTAATAACCATTATTTCTTTTTTTTTCTCCCTGTTATTCAGACTATATCCCCCCTCTGCCGTGTGTCCACCGTGACGAGGTAGAGGGGCTTGCTCACTTTTGACCCCAAGAGCTATGCCGACGGTAGCACAACTACTGGTTCGGCCTCCCATGTCGGACAGGTTAAGAGAGAGGAACCAAACCAAGAGACACTCACACCTGCTGCCTTGTAGGTAAACTAGGGACAGTCAAAGGCTAGGGAAAGTACACCCGAAAAGTGCTTGTCGAAATCGAATGTACTGAGCTACAGGCTTGACAAAGCAGTGCAACGTAACTTTATCAATCCATGATGCCATAGATTATAATTAATCAGTATGGTGCTAATCCCTTGAAGTCCCATCAGGTGGTGATAGTGCCGAGCGCCCTGCCTCGAGGGGGTCCACCCCATACTATTGGTGGTCACCTTCCCCGGTGCTGTGGAGTCAAGGCACAGAGAAGTAGGTTAACAGCTTACAAAAGTCGACAGGGTCGACTTCATTGCACCGGGTTTTATCCCATATGGCTCGGTATCATTCCGCAGCGAGGAGCTCTAGCGACGACCCACAAGAGTCTCCGAAAAAATTTAATTCGTGAACCGAAGGACGCGGCACGGAATCGAACCCACAACCTTCGGAGCCCGAGTCAAACGGCTTGACCACTTTGCCACGGAGACTCACAGGTTAAAAGCTATTGACCAAACACCCCGGACACTCAGCATACTACAGTGGAATGCCGAAGGAGTTTCTAACGAGAAAGCCTCACTAACAAAGCGTCTTCATAAAGATAGAATAGATGTGACATGCATTCAAGAGACACACCTCAACGCCAATCACAAATTCTCAGTCAGAGGATATCAGGCGACCGCAACGGACACAATAGAAGTTCTAATACTTACACGAAATACAGTAACTTGCAGCGAAGTATCTGTGATCTCTGACAACCAAACGGAAATTATAGGTGTTGATATAATGATAAAGGACGTGAAAATAAGAATTTACAATCTGTATAGCCTAGCAGATAAGGACCTTACACTTTCAAATATGAAAATAACTGACACAAACTGCATTATTGTCGGGAGACTTTAATACTAATAGCCGTTCCGAAAGATGGGGATACCCAGTCAGATACTGACAACAGAGGAGATGAAGTGGAGGACAGGGAAATAGACTCAAATCTCCATCTACTCAACAAAGCGGACGACACAGCGAGCTTCTACTCTAGAAGATGGTTTACCACTTATACTGCAAGCTTAGCTTTCAAATCGATCGTCATGTGCTTGACCAGTTAGCAGATAGTGACCACAGACCAATAAAGCTTGTAATAAATATGGAGTATATTCCACAGAAGCAAAAGCCTTTGCCTCGCTGAAATTACAAACGATATGATTGGGACATATTTGCCATTCTAACAGACAAATATTGTGAAAACATAAATACACGATATGACAACGTGAAACAAATGGTCTAAACAAAGCAATAATACAGGCGGCCACTGAGTCCATTCCAAGAGGAGCAAGGACAAGTTACAAACCATACTGGACTAAAGAACTACAAATTTTGGAGGAAAAAGTTGAAGATGCCAGGAAGACAGCAGAGAGAGAGAGAGAGAGAGAGAGAGAGAGAGAGAGAGAGAGAGAGAGAGAGAGAGAGAGAGAGAGAGAGAGAGAGAGAGAGAGAGAGAGAGAGAGAGAGCGTAATAACGAACGAACGGACTTTATTTTCAAAGGGTAACAAATTGGGCACGCAAGCCCGTCTTACATTCGGCCCTTCCAATCACTCATCTTTCGTTCACCAATAGTGCATAATACATTCACATTGGTTATTTAGTGTGTGCTGCGTGGTTACACACCCGCTTCACACGCGTGATCCGGGACTGTTTCCGGATCCGGTCAGGGATATGCACTACTGACGAGCTCAAATGAGGGCGAAACTCGAGTATAGTGCTTCCATATTGACGTGGATAGGCCTTAGGTTCATACCAGAATGCGATCGGCGTTGCCAGTAGTGGGTTGTGCTCAATATTTAAATTTCAAATCCCGAAACAACCACATAATCAATCTTTATCTTGCCCATAGTCAGATTACTACCACGTGGACCAATATGACCCACTTAACAAAGTTAAGTTGGGGGAAATTCTCCAACCCTAATATTGTTCTTGTGTATAGTGAAAGTAATCTTAAACCTAGATAAGAAATCTTCTGGATAATTAATTATGTTTTAATAAATATAAGGAAGACGATTGCTAGTAGTACAACTCATAACTCTTTAAGTGAACTTGTGGATTTAATGGTTCAATCATGTACATTGTGACGTTATAGTTGTGTGTGATTTCATTTCATTCTATTTAATTCATCAAATAATATGTGATGTTAAATCATCGTATGGAGTGTAGTTGTGTGTTTCCATACTTGGAAAACGACGTGTGTTGTTTCAAAGATTTAATGGTTTGTTAATGTATATGGTGGCGTCGTAGTTGTGGCGTCTGAGTTTTCCATTCCATTGAAGTCAACCGATAATATGTACTGTTAATTCATTATGTGAATTGTGGTTCATGTTTCCATGATTAATCATGGACTTAGAATATATATATATATATATATATATATATATATATATATATATATATATATATATATAATATATATATATATATATATATCCACACCTCCCCCATCCACATACACACAGACACACACACACACACCCAAGCACACATACATGCTCCCACTCATATATATATATATATATATATATATATATATATATATATATATATATTCTTCTTCTTCTTCAGCATTCCGAGCCATATATATATATATTATTTATATATATATATATATATATATATATATATATATATATATATATATATATATATATATATATTTATATATATATATATATATATATATATATATATATATATATTTATATATATATATATATATATATATATATATATATATATATATATATATATATATATATAAAACAGAGTGTATGTGGCTTTGTGTGTTTGTGGTCAGCTAGCTATGTATTGGATGCGTTCGATAACGGTACATCCGATTGAGATGAAATTTTCTACACGTCTTCCTTTCATTCCTGTGCAACCGACTATAATAGTTTCTTAGTGTAAAATCTTCTACTTATTTAATAACATTTACTTTTCCATTTTGCATTATATAATTTCTATATAGCAGGGGGACTTCACTCTAGAAAAGTTATTTCAAGGGGCATAACTTTTAATAACATTTCTATATACTTTATAGTCATATTGTTGGACTTACTTGCACTATTGTTAAACTCTTTGTCTATAGTTATTTTCAGGCATATAAGTTATAATAAATAATGATATAATCTTTAAGGCATTTTCAAAGTTTTCATAAAAATAATGCATAATGCATAACATTGTAACCCATCTTTTTTCTGCTTAAAGAACTTATCTACTGTCATGTCGGTGATTGAAAAGTTTTCATTAAAAATAATGAATGGTGTGTGGAAGGACATTCTTTTAAGTTACTGTGCGCCAGGAGCTGGGCGAAACCACGCCAGGTCAGATAGATAGACAGACAGACAGATAGTCGGGAACGGAAGCTTATTTGACTACTTATATGCTCCCCACCAGGGACTGGGTGAAGCCGGGCCGGGTCAGACAGACAGACAGTCGGGAACGGGAGAGCTTATATGACTACGTATATTAATTAAATGAGATGCTCCCCACCAGCGACTGGGTGAAGCCGGGTCGGGTCAGACAGACAGACAGATAGTCGGGAACGGGAGAGCTTATATGACTACTTATATGAATTAAATGAGATGCTCCCCACCAGGGACTGGGTGAAGCCGGGCCGGGTCAGCCAGACAGACAGACAGACAGACAAACAAGCAGACAGACAGACTGATAGATAGATAGATAGATCCCCTCCAGGGCCTGGGCGAAGCCGGGCCGGGTCAGCTAGTATATATATATATATATATATATATATATATATATATATATATATATATATATATATATATATATATATATATATATATATATATATATATATATATATATATTAGGAATGTGGTCTTTGACATAGAGCGTTTAAGTGATTGTACATGTTTGATCTAAATATCAGCAGAGAGAACAGAATATCATTTGTGTGTTATTTTCATTAGACCAGTGGGCTGTTGTAGATTTCAGTATAAGGAATCAAACTATGTAAAATAAGATAGCAGATAGCACATGCTATTTAAAGTTACATGAGACGTGTAGGCCATGCAGGACTAGGACATGGCCAAAATAATTTACAACTCTGTCTTGAAGGATTATTCACCCCTTCTCACTGTCATTCGCAGAGCCCACACCCTGATCAACAGTAGCCGTAGTCACGACCTGTGATTGAGCTACACACCACTCACGTTGATGCAGTAGAGAGTGGAGTCCATACCACTAACCAGTCCACACCTTTCAGCTTACCAACCAGGAGGCCAAGGATAAACAGATAAGTGGCTAACAACCCGTTTGCCATTGCACAGCAATCACCAATTTATGTCCGCTATTGGCCCATATACATAGTCAGTGATTACGACATCCTCTAGCTGGATATACTCTTGTAGAAATTTAGACTAACCTGAGATCTGCGTATCTCTTATGTGTCCGTGAGTTCCTCGTGGGGCTCACGTAGTGTTTTTAGAATTAAACATCTATGTTATATTTGTAATTTTAACAAACTGCGTCTGTCATTATAGAATTAGATTAATATCATCATCAGATTGTGTGACGAGTGAAAGAACTATATCTATACTTATAAATCTGTCTTATCTCCTGTTGTGTGAGAACACATTAGACGGTGGGGGATCATTCATCCAGGCACTTTAGCAGGAATCACTTGACATACTGTCTTCGTTTGTTAGTACCTACAGTTAGTAGTCATAACTTTCCGCCTGGCACTGTTTGGAAGTAGTGATCCATTCTGGGACTTTGAAAAATTATCCTTCTAGAATTGCGAGCCTTTTGATCGCTTCTTCAGTCTATTCGTAGAAGTCTATTTTGTATCTACTTTGATCTGTTTTCCATCCTAGTAGTATACGCTACGCTACACCTACCCACACACATCCCACCCACACACACATCTCCCACTCAACACACATCCCACACACACATCCACCTCCCACGCACACACTCCCAGGCACACATACAGGCACTCACCCACACATCACCTACCTACACACATCTCTTAACCAAGACACACATCCTCCATCCACCAACACCCACCACCTACATATACTCCACCACCCACCCACATATCCCCAATACCCAGCCAAACACACATCCCCCACCCACACATATCCCCGCCAACCCACACATCCCGTTCCTAAATTACAGCTGGAAGAGAGTAATAGTCCCACAGGGATGGAGGAAAGCTATACTAATACCAGTCCCATAGAAAGGAAAAGACCTGGAAGAACCAAATTCTATCGACCTATCAGTATACTTAGCTGTGTAGGAAAATTAATGGAACGCATTATCAATGGCAGGCTAACATGGCATCTGGAAGAAAACCAACTCTTAACACTACACCAAGCAGGATTCAGAAAGTACTGATCCACTGAAGATCGAATAACCTATATAGCTCAGAAAATAGAGGATGCCTTCCAAGAGAAAAAGCACACACTAGTGGTCTGGATAAATAAAATGTTTTGCATATCCTTTACAGGACATCGCTGTCAACATCAGCATCTTTCAGCTGTATGTTGATTTCTTGGCAAGAGTTCTTTCACCAACATTATTCTTAATGCCATCATGGAAAATATTCCAGCCAGAGTATACACATCCTCCTTTGCAGATGACCTACCCATATGGTCATCTGAAGAATATATTAGAATAGCTAACAGCAGAATACAGCAAGCCTTACTAGCGCCACAGGTCTGGTCAATATCATGGCTAGTGAAGATAAGTGAGGAGAAAACAACATGCACAGTGTTCTCCCTCTCAAATAAAACTTAAAAATCTAAGGTATTGAATAGAAAAATATTGCGCCATGAAGAAAATCCAAACTATCTAGGAGTCACCTTTGATCGTCGCCTTACATGGAAGACACAGGTTGAGAATATCGAATAAGAGCAAGGAAAAGAATGGAAATCATGAAAAAAGCTTGCTGGTACAACGTAGGGAGCAGATGATACAATCCGTCTCCATTCGTCTCTCTGGTTGACCTTCTCTTGCCAGTCGCTGATTCCAAGTGCTTGTAGGTCTGTGTATATATATTATCTCTCCACCGTCTTCTTGGTCTACCTCGGGGTCTACAGTCATTTATTTCCTGAGTGTAAGCGAGTTTTGTTTCCCTATTATCTTCCATTCTTTCTATATGCCCCAGCCATTGTAGTCTATTAGCCTTCATGATATCAGTGATTAGCGGGACTTAAACAGATCATAAATGTCTTTGTTACTTCTTCTTTTCCACTCTCTACTTTGTGTATCCCTAATGGGTCCAAAGATGTGTCTTAAAATTTTGTTCTCAAAGGTTTGTAGCAAGGCTTCGTCTCCTTTCTTTGTACTATAACAGTGTCAAAAGAAGTAACAAGACTTGATCTTGAACTGAAACTTTATACTTTATTCTCAAGATGACAGGCCGTGTCTTCTCAGCTGGACTATCGGATGTTGACTAACCTTAACAACCTAATACGTCACGATTGAGCATCTCCCACCCCTTTCAGTCTCAATGCTCAATCGTGCTGTATCTGTGTTTCCCACTAGATCTTAATTATACCCAATACTGTTACACCTCCCCATGTTAATTAAAGAATTTTCCTTTTAAAGGAAAAATCTTTACTCCTAATCCCCATAGTCTATTCCCTCTTTGTCTTCTAACAGTTCCTCAAACCTTCCCCAAACCAACTCCAATTTAATTAAACATTCTATTTCTTTAACTCTTTCCCCTGTTATATAGTTAACCCACTTCTTCTTCGTTCCTGGCCCTTCAATCAAACATATTTACTCATCTTTAATAATATTTCAATTTCAACTATATACAATAACATCATAACACGTCTTCTTAAATACTCCTTCCTCATAAGCAATCTGCTTAAAATTTCAACTCTAACACCAACTCCAACGCTACAAATCCCCCACTTTCAACTAAGCTGAAATTACTTTCACACGATAGGAAGACAAAGAATCGGTGGCCACCGGAATTTAAAAGAAGAAATAGAACTCTTTCAAAAAAAAAAACATCATTCACCTAAACCACACACCCCTTTACACCCCTTTGTTCTTTGAGACTTTATGTAATAAAGTCTATTATATCTCCCACAGTACCACTCATTATGGTAACAGTTAACGCTGCTATCTACAGCATCAAAATATTCTTCACTTCTAAGTGTCTATATAACAGACACTACCTTACCTCAACCTCACATTGTAATGTAAACCACAAAACACATCCCGAAGACACAATTTAAAAAAATCTATTATCCCTTAAGACCTCCTCCAACACAACACCTCACATAACCTCATCACCTCGTATAAGTAATCTTCTCCAATACCTCAGGTTCTCTCTTAATTCTTATGGGCATATCTACTAAAATGCTCCACTTATGCCGTTATCAACAGCAACCTAGTAACCTTGAAATCTCCCCTTAAATATTAACCATCAAACACAACATTGTAATCTGACCCACTTATAAACATTTACATCCTGCCCAGGCCATGTAACCCCATGTCTCTCTAAAATCTCAATTCATAATTCATAATTCAGGCCGTAATCTACAGCAGCAAAAATAACCACTCATGTCTGTGACTTCTTGTTAATCAACTTTAATCTCAGTCCCTTTTATTACGGACCCACAAACACCCCATGTCACTATGTCTCCCCCACTTACACCCCTTTTATTATTGTACTGTTATCTACAGTGTCAAGTCAAACATGGATCCAATTCATGTTTACTCTTCATCTGGGGTAATTTTCTTATTCTTCTATAACCCAGCAATCTCGTGTATATCATGGCTCTTCTGACCCCCCGGAAACTATGTTCAAAACTTTTCTCAGCTTTACCCCACTGAATATATTCACTAATCTTTTCTTCTCCCATGTGGCTTCCAATCCCCTATTTTTCTAATAATTCTTACTTTACCATAACCATTTTACTTGTGTAGTAACCCCGTCTACAGTTCATAGCCGTTTTAACCTTTCTACGCTGATTATCACAGCATCAAAATATCCATGAACTTCTTCTTCACTAAGAGAATGTGTCTCTCTATTAGTTCTCCGTAGTTTTATTAACTCTTTTCTGAACGAAGGGTCATAATTAAAGCCCCCTGTATTGTCTTTATTTCTAGACAAAAACCTTGTAAATTAAACATAACTTAATTAACTGCTATTTAACACACAAAACAGTGAAATAAAATCACAACAGGACATCAAATCCCCCCCCCCCCCCCCCCCAAATTTTTGTAACAATCCTTTATGTTTCCCCGCAACTCAACTAAAAGTATGATGATGATAGTGATGATGATGGTGACGATGATTAAAATAATACAACATACATCCTAATCTATTTTTTTACCTACTACTACTGGTCTCTTTTACGGACCAGCAGTTTACACATAAAAGTCTAAGCACACAATAATCCTATTCTAAATCAATTAATCAAACAACAACAATCATTTTTCAAGACCAAATCAAGCAAAACAAAATTTTACATATGAGGCATTGAAAGCTCAATTTCAATAAATACAACTGTCTTCTCGCTAAAGAGAAGGTTTTCAAAAAAAAATATAATTCACTTAGAATTAACCACTTAAAGTGACCCAGCAACATTGGCCTCCTTTTCTAACCAATGTAACACCTATCTATTTAGCCAAGTTATGTATAACAAAACAACTCCATACCAAGCATAAATGCCAAAATACTTATATACATATATACAAATATCTCTCTGTTATCTACAGACTATCTTAATGCGGAACCATACTTGTTCCCCTCAACCAAAACCATTACTCAACGAGTGACCGTTCCTTTTTCTGGAAGTCAAACATTGATTATCTCCCCTCACAATTTTCTATCTTTTTCCATCCTAACTCCTAATACATCATAACATCCAAAATATCCTCATAAGCAAGCACTGTAAACTACAGTTATTCCAATATCATCTCAATGTACCAGCCACCATCTACTTATCAATTAACCTGTGGCTCGGCACACCAACTGTCTTCTATGGCTTTGTACCAACCATCACCACCACTTCCCAATCCTTACCGTCAACCACAGTATCTCCACCCTCCTACATCCTACATATCGTGACTATAATCAAACCAATCACTCTTATCGGAACACCTTTTCTAACATTCATTTACCTCTTCTTGTTTACCTTCGCATCTTTCATTCTTCTTGTTATTTCTCGGAACTTTTTCAGAACTGCAACCCACGCCACCTACAAGCAACAGCAGACCTCTCCTTCCTCGTTTCTCAGTCTTAGGCACCCTTGTTTCGCCATTTTCCTGTCAAACATACTAAACATTCATAATGTTAATTCAGCATATAACTTCCACAATTTCCTTCCAAGTTCAGATATTCTACGAAAAGACATTACAATTTTCTTTCTATCTCTCGATTTTCGCATACTCTATGTTCCACGATTTATCAACGTTACTTATCAACCGCCTATAAGATACTATCCGCAGTATTACTAAATAGACTAAAACCATATTCAGAAGACATATTAGGTGACTACCAGGCGGGTTTTAGACAAAACAGATCAACAATAGATCAGATATTTATCTTACGACAAATAGCCGAGAAACATTGGGAATATAAAAGAGATCTCCATAACATTTTTGTGGATTTTAAAAAGGCTTATGATAGTGTCCATAGGAATAGTCTATGGAATGTTATGCAGGAATTTGGAATACCAAGGAAGTTAATTAACATGACCAAACTATGCATGGAAGATACTTATAATATAGTAACATATAAAGGCAGGAAATCAGACCCCTTCCAAATAACATCTGGCTTGAAACAGGGTGATGCACTATCGCCGCTACTCTTCAATCTGGCTCTAGAGAAAGTTGTAAGGAAGGTAAAGGAGGAATGTGATATTGGAGGAACATCCAAGCTGCTTGGTTATGCAGATGATATAGATATTATAGGGCAAAGTGAACAAAAGACATTAGAAATATTGACTCACTTAAAGGAAAAAGCCCAACAGATGGGGCTGGTTATCAACCAAGATAAGACAGAATATATGGTAATTTCAAGAGACGGAATGGCTAAAAACTCTGGCCACATACAAATAGATAATATGACCATTAAAAGAACGGAAACATACAAATACCTGGGTACAATCTTCAACTGCTCCAACATCATAAGGGAAGAAATACAAACTAGAATCAACTCTGGAAATAAGATATACTATGCACTACAACATCTACTAAAATCAAAGGCGCTATCTCGTAACACCAAAATCACAATATACAAAACACTGATCAGACCAGTTGTGCTGTATGGCTCTGAAACCTGGAGTACAACGAAAGGAGACGAAGCCTTGTTACAAACCTTTGAGAACAAAATTTTAAGACGCATCTTTGGACCCATTAGGGATACACAAAGTGGAGAGTGGAAAAGAAGAAGTAACAAAGACATTTATGATTTGTTTAAGTCCCCGCTAATCACTGGTATCATGAAGGCTAATAGACTACAATGGCTGGGGCATATAGAAAGAATGGAAGATAATAGGGAAACAAAACTCGCTTACACTCAGGAAATAAATGACCGTAGACCCCGAGGTAGACCAAGAAGGCGGTGGAGAGATAATATACATACAGACCTACAAGCACTTGGAATCAACGACTGGCAAGAGAAGGTCCACCAGAGAGACGAATGGAGACAGATTGTATTTGCAGCAAAGAACCTCAATGGCTCGGAATGCTGAAGAAGAAGAAGAAGAAGAAGAAGAAGAACTTATCAACCGCTCTTCTCATATTCACACGGACAATGATACACAACACAACCTCGCTCTCATCTCACGCCTACTCTCGTATCGCGACAACCTAACGTCTCCATACTATTACTACAACTAAATACTTTAGACGCCACCTCAACATTCCATCAATCATTCCCCACACATCAACACGTATTGATTTCCTCTACACACGTTGACACAAGACATATTAACGTTACTCTTACATTCTATCTACGTATTTCACTTAGGCGACTTCATCACGCCTCTTTCCTTTTACTTCTTTCATCACGACGAACACCTGTCTGACTACAGTTATATTCACGTATGAACACCGCACAACCAGACGAACTATTCTAGAGGACTCTCTCAATTCACTGCTTTCATATATCTCTACTTTACTCAATCACTCACTTCTATACGAAGGTCAGACCCTATACACTACCTCTCGCAGCTGAAATTGCTTTCACAGTACTATCTACTATCTCTTCAAAACAAACCTCATTCTGGTGAACCAGCCCCTAACTTCGTAACTATCATTCTATACTTTTCCACCCACAACAACTTTCTTCTTTCTCCACAAGTACGACGTAACTCGTATTTTTCAAGCATCCACTTCTACAGTCTATTATTTATTATACTTTTATTCTCACGTTCAACTGACTATCTTACGCACAGGATACTCAGTGCCTCCTCAGTCTATATCACCTCACCAGACACTCTCGGTTCACCTGTCAACAATACTATTCTTTCTTCTCCAACCAACAAGCAAAACCATCTCGGACATCACGTCATAGCTCTGAGTCAAACTATTTCTAATACTAATATTCATGCCTAACATATCTCTCACCCTCCATTAATTCTGTCCTGAATCTACCCTATTTTACTTAATATACTCTCTCTACCTTACTACCAAACAGACGATATCCTGTATTACGTAATCCACGTGGAATATCATTTGTTGCAACAACACCCTCGACTATTCTGTACCATGTGATACTACACCAACAAATTTCATCTGCCTATTTTAGAGTTCTTCTCCTAAGCCAAAACTATTTTATTTTCCTTCTTCACCCAAGGAATTTTAACCGTTATATAGTGTGTCCAAATTAAACACTTCACTGTCTTTCAATACCCTAACCTGTCTTTCACTTATAATGTCATCATCACTATCTGTTGTCAACTTGTTAAAGTATTCAGGTCTTAAGGTCCTAAGGTCTTCTATTTTTCTTAAATCACTTTCTGTCGTTGAATAAATACCCGCTAACTGTCTAGCACTATTCTTCTTAAATGAGTTCCTTCTATTTCTTATATTTGCGTCAGTCTGCTCACTGTTTCCTGTGTACCTTACGTAACGTTTATACCTTCCCATCTCGTCTTCAGATGACACACTAATTATAGTTCCTTCATCAGACTCATTATAGTTTACTGCCAACACGTCGGCCCTATTCCCATAGTCATCCCCAAAACGTCTGACTTTCTTTCTCTTCCTCGGTCTTCGTCCCTTAGCCTTTCCTACTGTCTTGTCATACAAACCAGTATTTTGTTTCAAAGAGTCACTACCCAAAACTCTGTCCGTCTGTCTACCAGCAACTACTCCATATGATGGAACATCACGCCTCGATTCAGGACCTGCCCGTAGTGTAACACTCTCATTCTCCGAATCCTCTGTAATAATATCTGATTCAGCATCACTATAATATTCAGCTGTGGGAATATCTTCTCCGTAGCTTGAACTCTGACAGCCAATATTCCTACACCATCTGGGAACTAGTTTCTTGTCTATGGCTGAATAACTTGACATGGCACTACCTCTATTTACAACCATACTAACACTTTCGTCAATACTTCTCCTCTTTATCTTTCTGTCGTTCTTGGTCCTCGTCTGTCCATCTTTCCCAACTTCAACCTTGTCTCTCTTAGTCAAACGAGTTGGTTTAGACTGATTCTCTATGAAGTCAGTTTGAGTTCCCTTTGTTAACTTGCTGACTGGTTGTACCTGAGTCTGCGTGCTACTTTCTACCGTATTACTTGTCTGCGTCTGTGTCTCTCGGTTTCTTTTCTTTACTAATATCGTCTTCTTCTTTTCCTGTCTACTAGTCACATTCGCAACTATTTTAGGACTAGTCTGTATTTTACTTACTGGTTCAACTCTGTCTCTTACACCTGAGTTTAAATATTGTCTTTGTCTTTTCTCTAACCAGTCGTCACGTCTTTTTCTAGCAGTTGCACTGTGAGAAGGCCAGTCCCATGATTTCTTTGAAATGTTTCTCTCACGCCCATTTTTGTATTTATACCAGTCCGAGCTTTCACTATTTCGTCTGTTTTCATTGTCTTTTACTCTATATAGATCAGGCCTTGGTTCGTCATAACCATATTGTCTTCTGTCTTTATTAAGCAATGTCTGTCTCCTGTTATTCTTTCCTACTCTATTACTGTCTACCATTATTCTATAAGGGTCCTGTCTAGTTGTTCTGTTCTTCAACGTTTTCAGAAAACTCTCTACCTCCGTAATTGACATCTTTAATTCTCCTAACCATGTGCTAACCCGTTGTAACTCCCCGCACAAGAAATTCATATTCAGTTCCTTTGAAATATCTATCCAGCTGAAACAATATTGTTCTGTATACTTCTTTAGTACCTGAGAAAAAAACTTATCCTGAGTTCAGCTGAAATATTTATACAAGTAACCAATTTCATTTTTGTAATTTCTTAATTTAACATCAAAACTTGTGCTCAGGTGTTCTGTTCTGTCATGCTGAAAAAATACTGAAATAAAGCAAAGAAAGCACTACACAATTTCAATTTTCTAAATCCCAAACAGCACAATTCAGTTGGTTATAATATTGTAAGATATTACATTAATCAGAAGAAGCACCAACGATATCCTGTCTGAGCATAGGAAGAATGAACCCTGTCCTCAATAAAAAACTCAAATTTGTGGCAATCAGAAGGTTCCTTGTAGATATAATGTCCACAATAATGTCCTGTACTCCACTCTAATCAAGAAATTCGGAACCTCACGGGAGACCTCGAAATACACAACTTTTACTCTGAGTCTATTTCCTTAATTAATCCGTTACCTTCTTTTACCAACTTACGGATTCAGTTCAACCAACCAGAGCCCGCATCAAGTGAAATTTAGTCTCGGAATTCAGGTGGCGGAGTTCAGACATCACTTCTCTTCCCTCAGGTATTTTCGTCCTTCTCGTGGGCTGCCAGAAAATTTTCAACCCCTGGTTGGGTCACATCTCATGGGCTGCCAGACAAATCTTCGACCCCCTGGTTGGGTCCCTTCCTTGATTCTCAAGTGGGTACTTCAACGTCGTATGGAATGGGTCATAGGAATAACGAGGCCCAAAAATGGATTAGGTGTGTTTGGGTCATAGGAATAACGAGGCCCAAAAATGGATTAGGTGTGTTTGGGTCATAGGAATGACGAGGCCAAAAAATGGATTTGGATCAGCCAACGGCTAGTGATGACCTGACCTTGAACGAGTTCGGACTTCTGATAAAATCTTGAACTTAAATTGGAGGCAAGTCCCTTGAAAGTGGCAAGGTTCAAGCAACGGCCAGGTTAGGCCCCTTGTAAATGATTAAGTTCAGACAACGACCGTGGTAGGCCAGCCATTACCTTCATAATTTGTCTTACAGCATGCCGCCAGTGGATAGTTGTTGTTGGCCGGCCTAGATCAACCTCAGATTCTCGGTCACGGCACCATTTATTACTTCTATAACAGTGTCAAAAGAAGTAACAAGACTTGATCTGGACTGAAACTTTATACTTTATTCTCAAGATGACAGGCCGTGTCTTCTCAGCTGGACTATCGGATGTTGACTAACCTTAACAACCTAATACGTCACGATTGAGCATCTCCCACCCCTTTCAGTCTCAATGCTCAATCGTGCTGTATCTGTGTTTCCCACTAGATCTTAATTATACCCAATACTGTTACAGTACTCCAGGTTTCAGAGCCATACAGCACAAGAGGTCCTAATATGATGGGGAAGTAAAATGGTTGCTTAAAACTGATGAAAGATGAGAATCCAGAAATGCTTCTTGTGCACTGTGTTTTCACAGGGAAAACCTGGTAGCTAAAAACATTTTGCCTGTTCTAAATAAAGTACTAAATTTAGTTATCAATGCTATTAAAGCTAGTGCCAAATGTGAACGTCTCTTCAAGTTATTTTGTGAAGAACAAAATGAAGACCATGTGAGACTTATACTCCACACAGAAGTAAGATAGCTCTCGAAAAGGAACTGCTTGAAAAGATTTATGGAACTATTTGATACTCTTAGTGATTTTCTAAGCGACAAACCTGAAATGAAATGAAAAATATGTTAACGGTCGATGGTAAGGCATTTGTGAGTTACTTAGCCGATATCTTTGAAAAACTAAAAACATTAAATAAACAACTTCAAGGAACAAATAAAACTCTTATCGATCAAAAAACGAAGATATCTCTTTTCATTATCTTTATTGAATTATGTCAGACATATACAACAACAATTTTGAAAAGTTTCATTGGCTCCAAAAATGTGAAGTGACTGATACCGCTATATATGTTATTGTCGATCATCTGAAAATTTTATCGGCTGATTTAAAAGAAAGATTCTCTGATTTTAAACACATTTATTTCCCAATTTGGATGATGCAGCCAATGTTAGTGGATTTGTCTGATATTTCAAATATGCAGAATCAAAAAGAACTCGCAGACTATGCAAAATTATGAGTCAATTAAAACTTTATTCAATATAAAAGGAGCGATGGCATGGCTTTGTGAGGAAGCCAAAATCAAATATCCAAATGCAACCAAATGTGCAAGAGAACTATTGTTACCGTTTCCATCTTCATATTCAGCTGAATGCGGATTTAGTGCCATAAATGATTAGCTGCAAAAAAAAAAAAAAAAAACGGAAATCGGCTGGATATAACAAAACTTTGAGACTAAAGTTAACTAAATTGGAACCTGACATAAAATCTCTTTGCAGCAAGCATCAAGCTGCAAGGATCTCACTAAATTTAAATAATAAATAATTACTAATAATTGAAATAATATAGAAAAATCTTCCATTAAAATTATTTTGTACTTGAATTTCAGTTCTCCATTATAATAATTATATATTTGAAAATTTACTTACTGTGTTTGTTCAATAGTTTCCTAGTGATTTCTTCCTAAGACCTATCATTCAAGTTTCTTTAGTGAACATTTCAATTTATGAATATTAAAAATTATTTATATGTTGGGGGGGGGGGGGGGGCCATAAGAATTTTAGAAATTCTTTGGTGGGGCACAGCGTAAAAAAGGTTGGGAAACACTGGTCTAGACTCTCTATGAGTTAGATACAGACAGTTTTCGTAACCAATTTCATTCGAATGGGGCACCTCTTCTACCTTTTAGTTCTCGTTCACGAGGTAGGCTACATGTGCTGCCGGCACAGCACCTTACCTCCGTGCAGAGGTGAGCGAGAACAAACACCCCTCATATCCCCCAGCTGAGAGCCTTCGGACAAGTATCTGGACTGGGCATGTAGCGTGCTCAGAATCTGGGTATCGGCCAGGCTTTCACATCCGAGCGTTTTATGGCTTAGAGGCGTTCAGCCACAACCCTCAACAGAGAGCCTTATAGTATGTGTCCGGACCAATAACTTCTGCCTTCGTGCGCCTGATTTAAACTTTTGACTGCTATCCTCAGTCTAATTGCAGAGCAGCAGGTCGTGTCTCGCTTAGTCTTGCCCCTATCCCATAAGCTGTCCGATATGTAGTTTTTTCATCCATCGACATAGCACATGGGGTCAATGGAGCACGCAAGCTCCCCCACCACGGCAAGGTGGAGACACATCGGGGGAGTCATTGTAGTCTATTAGCCTTCATGATACCAGTGATTAGCGGGGACTTAAACAGATCATAAATGTCTTTGTTACTTCCTCTTTTCCACTCTCCACTTTGTGTATCTCTAATGGGTCCAAAGATGTGTCTTAAAACTTTGTTCTCAAAGGTTTGTAACAAGCCTTCGTCTCCTTTCGTTGTACTCCAGGTTTCAGAGCCATACAGCACAACTGGTCTGATCAGTGTTTTGTATATTGTGATTTTGGTGTTACGAGATAGCACATTTGATTTTAGTAGATGTTAAAGTGCTTCGTGGCTTAGAGGTTATGACTTTTCTCCGTAATCTCGTATACTCTCGTCGGTAACGTGATGATGGTGAGAATCAGCAGTGGTTCGAACCGCATCGGTAACTTACGGGGTATGTGAGCTCGCTGCTCAGAAAGCAATGGCAAACTACTGAGCGTAATCTTGCCAAGAAATCAACATACAGCTGAAAGATGCTGGTGTTGACAGCGATGTCCTGTAAAGGATATGCAAAAAAAATGTTATAGTGCATAGTATATCTTATGTTCAGAATTGATTCTAGTTTGTATTTCTTCCCTTATTATGTTGGAGCAGTTGAAGATTGTACCCAGGTATATGTATGTTTCCGTTCTTTTAATGGTCATATTATCTATTTGTATGTGGCCAGAGTTTTTAGCCATTCCTTCTCTTGAAATTACCATATATTCTGTCTTATCTTGGTTGATAACCAGCCCCATCTGTTGGGCTTTTTCCTTTAAGTGAATCAATATTTCCAATGTCTTTTGTTCATTTTCCCCTATAATATCTATATCATCTGCATAACCAAGCAGCTTGGATGTTCCTCCAATATCACATTCCTCCTTTATCTTCCTTACAACTTTCTCTAGAGCCAGATTGAAGAGTAGCGGCGATAGCGCATCACCCTGTTTCAAGCCAGTTGTTATTTGGAAGGGGTCTGATTTCCTGCCTTTATATGTTACTATATTATAAGTATCTTCCATGCATAGTTGGTCATGTTGATTAACTTCCTTGGTATTCCAAATTCCTGCATAGCATTCCATAGACTATTCCTATGGACACTATCATAAGCCTTTTTAAAATCCACAAAAATGTTATGGAGATCTCTTTTATATTCCCATTTTTTCTCGGCTATTTGTCGTAAGATAAATATCTGATCTATTGTTGATCTGTTTTGTCTAACACCCGCATGGTAGTCACCTAATATGTCTTCTGAATATGGTTTTAGTCTATTTAGTAATACTGCGGATAGTCTCTTATAGCTTGTGGACAGTAGTAATATTCCCATTTTTGTCTTTTAAACCATATGTGTTGTGTTGGTGCCCTCGTTTCATTGGCTTCAGTTCTTTAAAAAAACTTTCTGGATTAGTTTTTCTGGTGATTAGTTTCCATATCTTTGATTATATTACTCATATATTCTCGCTTCTGCTGCCGAACTATTTATGTAGCCTCTTTACATTCATTTCTATATTGCTCTTCCTTCTGGATGTTGTTGATGTAATTTAACCATAAATGTCTGGCATTCTTTTTCCTAATGACTGCTTCTTCACATTTTTTATTGAACCTCTTCTTTCTATGCATGGTTAACACACCGAGACATTCTTCTGCGGTAGATTGAATTGTATTCTTGATGCTCAACCAAGTTTGGTCAACGCTTTCCACCAAAGGGTTTTGCAGAGTTTCAAGTTTACATTTCTTCTTCTTCTTTGCGTTCATCCGGAGTGTTTTTTTTCCAGACGTGATTGCGGTGTGTCTCGTTAGGCACCTTGGGTCGAACCCTTAGGCCAACACATCCGACTTTTAGTGTGCATTTTTGACCAGGTTAGCATTCCTGGGAGACTCTCACTTTTGTGGTACCGTCCACCTCCCAGCTGGTCAAGTTGGAACAGTCGAAGACTGCACGTTCATCCCTCAAATGAAGGCAGGGACAGTCCATTGCATTTTCCGCCATCTTGGGTGGCTTCCATAATTGCAGAGCCGACACATAACGCTCTGGTACTGGGCTCACCGAGGGAATCGTCGCGTCCTGCTCATGGCTGCTTTAATTCCTCACTTCAATATATTGGGCATTTCGTTCGCCCCGGGCCGTTCCCGCACAAACCAGACAGGTCTGCAGACTGGTATCCACTCAGCGAGTTTTCGGACATGTGCTTGTCCTTGTACCCGTCAGAGCTGTTCAAAGCACGGCTGACGTTTGGAAAACTACCTAGTCAGAGCTGTTCCGAACAAGAGCGGCATTCGGAAACTAGGTATTCAGAGCTGTTCCTAGCACGAGAGACATTCAGACGAGACATTTCACTCGGACGTAAATGCGTAGTGCCAATTTTTAGTTTGCCACCCGTAGGACGGCACTTCCGACTTCAGCGGGCATTTTTTAATGAGGTTAGCCTTCCTCGGGTTTCGAGGCACGTTAGACTTATTGTTGTGATATCGCCCACATCTCAGCTGGTCAAGATAGAACGATCATCGACATCACGGTCAACACTCAAGGGAAGGCAGGGGCAGACCATGGGCGTTCCCTGCTATCCAAGGAGGCTTCCATAATTGCAGAGCCGGCACATATTGCTCCTAGACTGGGCTCACCCAAGGAGTTGCCACGTCATGCTCATTGTCGTGTCCTCCTTTACAGTGTCGTCCCTGGAGTGAAGAGAGCCGACACCCACATTATAATATTTTCCTCCTTTTTAATATTCTGTAGAATCCACCAGCTTCCGTCCAACACACTCCATCAGCCTATGGACACCTTTTCCTGTCACTCTCTCACTGTCGTACTATGCCCCCTCTCATAATTCCCCAACGCAACATACTCAACAACTCTTGCTTCTAAAAATTAATAAAGATTAATTTATTAAAAGAAAAGTGTAACGTATATGAGACGTGTATGCGAAGAAAATGTGTGTCGTGTATTATAACATAAATGTATGTGTCCGCCCTCAAAGTTCAGGATCATAGTGTACACATCATGGCAAGGATTACACGACATCATACGAGTCAGTACACAAGACCTCACCGATGTCGTATCCCTCTCTCCAGACATGTCCTCTTCCAGGAACCTTGATGACCATGAGATCTGAATCTCATGTACATATATATAATCCGTGGAAAATACTAGTATATTTCCTAACGCAACTGTTCCTAATAGTTTATAGAAACTCCGGCTTCATAATTCCGGCGCAGTGAAAACAAACATGGAACACTGTCCTACTAACACGTCTTTTTGTCTCTTGATAAATGTTCACTAGTTCTCACTATTAAACAGTTAATGTATCTAGAAATAAAATGGCTTGCTTTATTCACTAGATATAGTCTGAAAGTTCTGATTTTCTTGATACGTGGAACAACTACACTTCAATGTTTGGTTTCATCTACTGTGAACATCAGTCCCTACTGATCTAGTTCCACATGGGTTGAACCTCCATCCCTTCAGGTGTGTTAACGATTGATATTCACTCATGTAGGATACATATACCATTAGACTCCACGAGCAATGTGTCTTAACTTCTTCCGTTGCGAAAGTTGCTGGCCCATCTCTCTACATCATAATTTATCCGGGATCGGATGTTACATTGGGTCCGGGTTCTTCATTCCAACCAGAGGAACCTGTAACATAAATCATATAACCGGTGATAGTCTCCCCGTCACTGATCTCTATTAGATGATCGTGGCCATCGGCCTCGCTCAGAAAATATAATGAACCTACTCTGTCATGGACAGATGACTGAACACATATGTTATCATCAGGCCAAGACAAGAAAAAAAAATCAACAAACAGAATGCGGAACCCCGCCCACCATGGACACTTACGGGAAGATCCCAATTACCCCTCATTACTCAATTCTCCACTAGTAAAGCTTATCAACACTTCACTAATCTATTTTCAACTAACAGAGCCAAGTATCACTTCCCTACTCTAGTTAGTTTTCCACTAACAGTGCTAATCATCACACTATAGTTTTAACAAGGCTAAAGTCTATGTTAATTAGAACTAATATAAGAATAGGTTATACCTTAAATGGCACTACTGCAGTCCTATCAATCATATCTACATCTGCCATGATAGGCACGTGTAAAATTAAGTCACTAATTAACACACGGTAGATATTATTTCCACTAAGCACTGCAGTGCCTTTGCACTCCGACTAGAGCCACATTTCCAAGTCCCCCTAGTTGGCCCCAACTCGGGTTTATATGGCAAACTACCAAAGTTGGCCACGTGAGGTTATCCTTTATGCCCCCACACAGGTGGCACATTGGCAGATCATCCCCTGTCAGGGATCCATCCCCCTCCTGGCTCCCTCAATGTTAGATTTGTCATCACTTGTTTAGACATCCAAAACAATCTAGAGAGTTACTGTCGAGTTCCAACAAAGAGTTTCGATACCAAGCTGCCAATCATGGTTTTCAAAACAAGCTTACATTGTGCACGTGACGTTGTTCATGTCCGGCAGGTGTTCCACTGTTTTCAATAACAAGCCTTCAACTTTCTGTCATGTGGTGACAGTCAAAACCTCCATTCCGTCTGATGTCCAGAACTATAGATGACAGCCGGAACTATTCCATACCCTGAGCGGGCAAGGCTATGTGATTTCAACTGTTTATGAACTGCCAACACGGTGTATCCATTCCTTCTCACTCACCACCAAATGTGTATATGGGCTGCCCCGATGTAACCCGTGCAGCTGTGTTTACTCTGTTAGTACGACTGTTGTGGCCTAGAAAATATACGCCAAGCAAACGTCGGTATTATTATCTGGTTAACTCATGGCGATCTCGTGACACTCATGGCTGCTTTAGTTCCTCACTTCCATGTGTTGGGCATCTCGCTTGCCACTGGTCGCTCAAGCACACACCAAGAACGGTCAGACTGCGGGCGACATCCACTCGGTAAGCTTTTGCTTTTGACTTCGGACCACGCAATGGATTCGCTAGCCGTGCGTTCCATTTCGTGTTATTGAGACGTTTTTACACTTTTGCCTACACTCTATGAGTTAGATACAGACAGTTTTCGTAACCATTTCATTCGACTGGGGCACTTTCTGCATTTTAGTACTCGCTCACGAGGTAGGCTATGTCAGAAGTCGGGGTGCCCCACCGGCTAGATGAAAGTATTTTTCACTGGCGAGCAACCCCTAATAGTCAGAAACTGACTAGGGACAAAAACTATATGGCTGAACTATAGATTAAGCCCTGAATATCCAACGTACAGCTCCAAGTGGCTCGTTACAAAATTGAAATGAACTGTGCTGAATATTAGCCAAGGAATAGAAAGAGAAGGTTAGCTCAGATAGATGTTTTAAGTCTAAATATGTGATTATAGACGACTATCTCAGTACAGGTTTTCTCCCTGACTGCTCCTTTCCTTGGTGTGTAAGTGAACCCCCACCATTGTACACACACAACACGTATGCACAATTGGAAAAAAATATAATGACAGAACTATGAGTTACAATACTACAACATTTATTTGCTAATCATAACAATAGACATCGGATGATTGTCAATATGAGGATGATAAAATCATATAACATATTGTGATGAGAAACATTACGTAACTTTACTTGTTACTTCATCTATCTGGAACTGTGGTCCAGATTCCCACTCTCCAGTAGACTCAACAAAAGAGAACAGCTTGCCAGTATTCTGACGACTGCCAGTCCTGGCTCTCCCTAGTCAGTAATCTCTAGTTCTTGAGATCTATAACATAGGTGCTCCTTGTGAGAGCTTGAAAGAAAGTCAAGAATGTGTTATATCAGTTCTACATCAGCGCAATCCTAATTAAAACATATCATAACACAAACATATACAAGGACCAGTCTGGCCAAGTTTATCTTCCAGCTCTACTGTGTTCACCATCCTCCTTCTCCCTCCTACTGTCTTAGTCGGGGACGGGCTTTTCAATTGTCTCACACGCCTGTAATGATTACATTTCTGCCGCCCCATGTCCATGTCGCTAATACAGAAATTCTGTGTCGTACAGCCGCTCCGTCCAATGTTAGTTTAGCAGCTCACAGGGTCGGTAAGGGTATTATAACAATGCCTGATCATCCGGGCTTGCAAGCCGTGACCAGTAGCTGTGCCAGGTTTCCATGCATTACCGTGGACGCACGCCCACAATACACTGAGAAAGTTTAGCACCATATACCCTATTCTACCAATTGTGGGTAATGTCTGTACCATTACACCTCTGCTTCCAACACAATCATTGGCCAATGTGCCAATGCGCAGACAATAGCATAACACTTCATATTGGTAGGTTTGCATATGACAAATCAATATATCAAACATCCAATACACATAAACATATTGATTAAACTAGACATATTATGATACTTTAACATCATAGCATAATGCACTAGTTAGTTTATGAAATTACACATACATACATCCAACATATCCGTAAACATTATATTACTTCAAGATGGACATCTAATGATACTCAACATAATAGCATCAGGCATTATTAATGAGTACTAATATTGTATAGCTACAAAATGAGATATACAACGTCTACTTGAAGTTACCACTTAGTTACTGCTGTTGTAAGAATTAAATAAATAGTCAGTTGACTATATTCTGTACAACAAATGCACACACCAAAAAGAGACTAGTCTAGTTTAGAAAGAGATGGCAAGCATCTGCTACGACACCTCAAGTATATCTAGACAAGACCTGCCTTCCATAAGTTTCTACTTCTCAGAAGAGTAACACTTAAAGCACAATGATATTGAACACAGAACTTAGAAAGAACACTCAAGTACCTACGCCAAAGATAGTTCTTGGAATAACCTAGATCAGATATAGACTGAAAGTTCATATGTCTAAAAGACTGTTGCATAGTTACTAAGAAATCCTTCATAGAAGCCAACATAAAAATCATGCATATGACTACAAACATTGAGATAGTTCCTACCTGTTCTGAAGTCAGATTTAATCTAAAGGGAACAGGTCTAGTGGGGTTTTTATACCTAGCCTAGCAGTAGACACTTATCTCCCAGGAATTCCATTCTTAAATTCTTCTTATCTCCTCCTGACGTTAATTGCAATTAACTCCAAGTCTGTCCAGTCATAAAATTCTTCTGCATGCACACTAGCCCTCACCATAGTGTCACACCTGGATGGTTTTGCGTTGCCAGCCCCAGATCAGTTTCACAGTCTTATCAGTGATTTCACACCTACCTGAGTCTGCCAGTCAGAGTGGATGGGGCTTGTTTATAGCCCTGGGGCTATTATCTCCATCTGGCGTTAATTGCCTTTATTCAACCACTGGCCCAGTTCATTGTTGATTCAGCCAGGGTCTACCTGGACGAGAAGGTGCCAATGTGTCTGTGTGGTGTCATAGCCCGTCTGGGTCAGCAGTTTTCCAAGGTGTAGACTAATTTAAATTATCTAGTTGTGTCCATCTCAAGTATCCCATTTTACTTGCCATCTGCAAGCTTACGTCATGGCTAGGTTGGTTTTAATTACTATTCAGTCCCCTGAGTCTGCCCTCCCGTCTGGCTGGATTGATAACCTCTGGGGGTGACTGGTACTGGTGTCAAATTAACTTCCCAAATAGAAAGCCATTCCTGATGGTTTGTTTACTTGCAGGTTTTGCAAGCTTACGTCAAGACAGTATAGCCTTGAATATAGAGAAAACAGTTTTGTTCGTCTGTTGATCCTCTACATGGCCCATTAAAAGTGAACCGAAACTTGTTCTGGGAAGTAAAGGCTGCCAATTCGTGACAGGCTACATGTGCTGCCGGCTCAGCACCTTACCTCCGTGCAGCAGTGAACGAGAAACGGCCAGGCCCTCTCATCCGGGAATCCCTCATATCCCCCAGCTGAGAGCCTTCGAACAAGTATCAGAACTGGGCATGTAGCGTGCTCAGTATCTCACCTCTATTTTTCGGTAGGTGGGTATCGGCCCGGCTCCCACTTCCGAGGGTTTGTGGCTTAGAGGCGTTCAGCCTAAATCCTCGACAGGCCTTAGAGTATTGTCCGGACCAAGGATTTCTGCCTTCGTGCGCCTGATTTAAACTTTTGACTGCTATCCTCAGTCTACCTGCAGAGCAGCAGGTTGTGTCTCTCTTAGTCTGGCCCCTATCCCATAAGCTGTCTGATATGTAGTTTTAATCCATCGGCAAGCAGATGGGGTCAATGGGACACGCAAGCTCCCCCACCACGGCAAGGTGGAGACACATCGGGTGAGAAGTTTACATTTTATTTCATCTGTAAATTTCTCTTTGACTATAATTTCTTGTAGTTTTTCTCTGTTATATGTTGGGTGTAATCTTTGTAATTTAGTATAGAAAGCTCTCTTAAGTTTTATTTTAAAATTTGCCCCAAGCGAGGAAGTAGTCGCTGTGGCACTCAGCTCCTCTATAACCTCTAACTTGTATGTTTGATGCATTTCTATTGTTAATTAAAATGTGACCTATTTGAATATAGGTTCTCTTGTCACATGATTTCCAAATTTGCCCCAACGAGGAAGTAGTCGCTGTGGCACTCAGTTCCTCTATAACTTCTAACTTGTTGTATGTTTGATGCATTTCTGTAAAATGTGACCTATTTGATTATGGGTTCTCTTGTCACATGATTTCCAAGTTTGTTTGTGTATATCCTTTCTTTGTAGTCTGGTACTGCTAATCTGCAGTCCTTTGGCTTCTGCCAGGTTGATGACTCTCCATCCATTATCATTTAAAGTTGTATGTAGGCTGTCCATACCGGCCAATTTTTATGAGTTTGCTCTCTACCTATTTTTGCATTGAAATCTCCCGGCACAATCAGGATGTCCTGTTTGGGGTTTCTTCTATGACATCTTCCAAATCATTATAAAAGTCTTCTTTAACGTCGTATTCTTTCTCTTCAGTAGGTGCATGTACATAAATCATCGTTATATTTTTCCATTTACATTTTATTCGTAATTTACTAATTCTGTCATTAACAGCTTTAAAGCTTAGAACGTTCCCCCATAACTCTTTTTTGATGACAAAACCTGTTCCTAATTCATGTTTATTTTGGGTTTCCTCCATATATTACAATCATTCCATTTTGCTCTAAGTACCCTCTCCTGGCCACCTTATTTCTTGAATTGCTGTTATATCCATTTGATATTCAAACAGCTCCCGGGTTAGTTCTTCATCCGCTCCAGCTCGATATAGTGTCCAGTACATTCCATGTTCCAAATCTCAAGAGTTCTTTAACGTTCCGAGGTCGTTGTCCAAATAAGTCAGTCCTTCAACCCCCAACTTGGAGGACCAGGGTGTTTCTCTTTTTCTGTTCTCTACCCTTTGACCTGTCCGGCTTGGGAGGCCCTGCTGGTAGCTACGCTACCGCCGGCATAGCTCTCAGGGTCATTGAGAAACTCAAGCTCCCCCACCACGACAAGGTGGAAACACCATCGGGGGAGAGGAGATGATATATCTATACAATTTAACAATTTATTGCCTGAGTCATCATTTAATCGTCTCCATGAGATGATATATCCATACAATTTAACCATTTATAGCCTGGCCATCCACAGTGATGTTTTGAAAACATAAATTGAGAATCGGACAAAACATTACTTTCATGTATGGTGTCTCAAATAGCCCCACATAATTGCGGCCAGTCTGCAGACGACTTCCACTCAGCGAGCTTACGGTTCGGATGTGTACGGATGCTGTCCCAGGAAAACTAGATAATCAGAACTGTTCCAGGCCGGAAAACTAGATAGACAGAGCTGTTCCGGGCACCAGGGTCGTTTTTGCGTTGTGCCACTTTTTTTGCCACCTTTCGGCTGGCACATCCGACTCCTGCTGGCATTTTTACTGGTTTGCCTTCCCGGGGTTTCGAGGGACATTAGACTCTTACTGTTGTGTTGTCGCCCGCATCTCAGCTGGTCAAGGTAGAACGATAAAAAAAATCGCGGTCAACCCTCAAGGGAAGGCAGGGGCAGACCCTGGGCATTACTCGCTATCCAAGGGGGGTGATTCCATAATTGCAGAGCCGGTACATAGCGTCTGAGACTGGGCTCACCCAAGGAATCGCCTCGTCCTGCTTATGGTTGCATTAATTCCTCACTTCCATATATTGGGCGTTTCGTTCGCCCCTGGCCACTCCCCGCACAGACCAGGAACGGTCAGTCTGCGGACGACATCCACTCAGCAAGCTTTCTCTTCGGATTTCCACCTAATGGATTCACTAGCCAAGCGTTCCATTTCGTGTTAATGAGACGTTTTTCTACCTTAGTCTGCAGACATCCATTCTGCAGCCTATAACTTCGGACCTCCACGTAATGGATTCGCTAGCCAAGCGTTCCATTTAGTGTTAGTGAGAATTTTCTCAACCTATGAATATACTCACTCAATGAGTTTTTCTTTATACAGACTTGCATCGTAACCATTGCGTGCGATTGGGACACCTTTTCACCTTTAGTAACGTTCACATGGTAGGCTACATTGCCACATGGCGTTTAGACAGAATGACGTCATCGGAAAAGGTGGTAGAAAATCATATAGGGAAAACCCCACAAGGAAACTTAGAAACAGGGTGACGTCAGACGACAACAGAGAAGGACAAGGGAGAGGACCTTGTGTGATTCGGCTGAGGCGCGACATATTTGGTGGAGCCATGTTCGATTTTAAAGATTTGGTTGTGAGAAGGCAAAAGCTTGGCTGAGGACTATCAGGTGGAGGATGTCTAACGAGGAAGGTGTCAATATCGAGCAGAGGACCTGAAGGCAATCTACACCTAGACAATCTGTGAAAATGAGAACAGCGAGATAGATTGAGCTCCTAACTACAGTCGGACATTATTGGGATAGAGTCGTAAATATTTTGGGTGAATGCTGTCCCTGTGTTAAAAGGGACAATTCAATTTTATTGTGATCGCCATTTCCAAGTATAGACACCACTACATATGTCATTATGAAATACGCCGTTAAATGATATTGTCACTCGGTCATTATTGTCACACCTACACAGAGAGTTTATGATGACGTTTCTAAGGAGCATTTACCTTGATTACGCCTAAAAATTATGACGTCATAATATTAGTACCTCACCTACCCGTTTGATGAGATTAAGATTCACGACATAGCAGTTGGGATAATTGCACAGATGGTTACAAGACAATAGTGAATGCAACTGGTACCTATTTATTCCTCACGTCCCCTTATTCCAGGTTTTGACCTAGAGAAGGACGCTTGTCCTTAGGGACAAATGAGGGACTGATCTTTATGATTAGTTAGTACAGCCTCCCCATGGGCTGTATACACGACATCTACCGTCGGTGTGTAGATTGGAGGGCGTGCCCGTTATATATTTTTATTTTTATTTTGTGGGTAATCGATAGGTGTCCATGGCATCTTGCTAGTCTTGTGAAAGTCATTGTGTCTACACTGCTATGTGTCAGGTTAATTCTCTTGATGTAAAGAAAAAAAATGATTACATCATTTTAAAAGGGAGGGGGGCATACTGCCACATGGCGTTTAGACAGAATGACGTCATCGGAAAAGGTGGTAGAAAATCATATAGGGAAAACCCCACAAGGAAACTTAGAAACAGGGTGACGTCAGACGACAACAGAGAAGGACAAGGGAGAGGACCTTGTGTGATTCGGCTGAGGCGAGACAAATTTGATGGAGCTGTGTTCGTTTTGGAGATTTGGTTGTGAGAAGGCAAAAGCTTGGCTGAGGACTATCAGGTGGAGGATGTCTAACGAGGAAGGTGTCAATATCGAGCAGAGGACCTGAAGGCAATCTACACCTAGACAATCTGTGAAAATGAGAACAGCGAGATAGATTGAGCTCCTAACTACAGTCGGACATTACTGGGATAGAGTCGTAAATATTTTGGGTGAATGCCGTCCCTGTGTTAAAAGGGACAATTCATTTTTCTGGATGAATCCATTGTATTGATCCAGCGCATCATTAAAAGAATGTGTGAGTACTGTTGTTTAGGATGGCGTCGGTTGATTCTTCGCATTTACAGTTCGAGCTTATTATTGCTTCAACGTTGACGTTGCCAATTTGATAATTGCGGGAGTTGCGTTGTGGCATACATGTGCCGCCGGCTCAGCACCTTACCTCCATGCTGCAGATAGCGAGTAACGGTCAGGCCCTCTCATCCGGGGATCCCTCTTATCCCTCGGCTAAGAGCCTTCTAACAGGTGTCTGAACTAAGCATATAGCGTGCACAGCATCCCACCTCCATTTTGCAGTGGGTGAGTATCTGCCCGGCTCTCACATCCGGGGATGTTGACTTAGAGGTCGTTCAGTAATATTTCTCAGCAGAGAGCCTTAAAGTATTTGTCAGGATCCAGAATTAATGGCATCGTGCGCCTGATTCGGTCTTTGACTGCCTATCCTCAGTCTTAAAAAAAGTCGTTTACAAGTCGACTTCATTGCACCGGATTTTATCCCATATGGCCCGGTCTCTTTCCGCAGCTCTAGCGATGACCCAAGGAGTCTCCGAATAATTTCACTCGTAAACCGAAGGACGCGACGCTATCCTCAGTCTACCTGCAGAGCAGCAGGTTGTGTCTCTCTTGGTCTGGTCCCTATCCCAAGATCTGTCTGACATGTAGTTGTGCTTCCGTTGTCAAAGCTCTTGGGGTATTTGGGACACGCAAGCCCCTCTACTACGACAAGGTGGAGACACTTCAGAGGGGTGCCTCTAGGTATCATTACAGCCACTCTTTGACAGTAAGGGGCGTATCTCTCCCTCTTAATAATATTGCCGGGGAACAGTTATTTTACCTGTGTTTAGAACTTTTTGTCTGCTTCCTTTCATCTTGTTTTCCTTAACCTAAAATGCCGTTCTTATAATATTTTACAATCGTTATTAAATAATAAAAAGAATGTGTTCAAGTGTATGATTATCATGCAATCCCTCGTCTTCTCTTTCTCAATTGTTTCCCCACGGATATATTTCTATTTCTGTGTAATACGTCATCAATTTTCAGTACAAACCAAGAAATAAATTACGTCAGGCCTAAGTTACTAGAAGAAACTAGGAGCAACAAAATAGTGCTATATAAACAGTCTCAGAACCACATATTAATGTTAAAGAAGACAGTACATTATTTTGCACACACTAAAGACAGTTTACTATTTCTATGATTAGAGACTAAGACAAAAAATATATAGCTCATATTATAAGAAGGCGTTATACACATTAACATAACTTCATCCGCGTCTGCTAAATATTTCTCTCTTTTCCTCACGGCCATTTCAGGACGTTGGTTTGAACATCTTTGTGGTACTTGAACTTAATTTTTGATATATTTATTGCATTTGTATTTGTAGAAAATGTCCAACAAATCAAGGTTCGATTCACGAGATCGACGAGGAGGAGGGTGAGTTGCATATTTGGCTGAAAATATTGCCGTTAGCCAAATTAACATCAAACTGCTCAACAAAATCAATCACAATCAATGAAACTGAAACCATATCTACCTACTCCATCTACAACAATCTACACCACTACCGGTATCCAGGTCGTTTAAGTAAATTACTTTAACAAAAGCCCAAACAAGACTTGACATGATTTGAAGCAGCAATTGACAGGAGGGTAGATTATATTTTCCATTCTTCGTTCGCCCCCAGATGTCAGAAGAAAGGTTGTCAAAACAAAAACAATTGGGGTAGCTGGTACTACTTGGTACTGGCAGTGAATCACTGGAATATTCAATCAGTTGAGCGTAACGTAAACTTAAACGAAGCCAATTCTCGTGCAAGCCAACTTTATTTTTTCTTCTGTATATGTTGAACACTCTTGATAGCCATCCATCATTTTACCAATTCCTCCACTGTTACATTCATGAATTATCAGCATTCCCTAATTTTAACTACATCATTGAATTAATTGGTCCTATCCTGGCTGTTGTGAACCATTTTATTATTATATAATATCTGATTACCATAGTTACCAATGGAAGGTGTACTTAAAGAAAATAGAGTAGGACAGGCAAAAACTGCATCTTATGTTGTTAACATATGATTCAATCTGGGAACAATTAGTAAACATGCAAGAATATATTTTCTGAAGCCACAGAAGTGTGGCTTTCCATAAACATTTTAAAAACACTATTGACAGTCAAAATGAGATTCCTACTTTATTTTAAAGATGAGGGTGACTGTTGCAGAGCTAATACTGGAAATCAATGGGCCCAAAAACAATTATGAAATCAAAAAGACAACGGAAACAAGAAAACTATGACCAAAGCCTTTATCAAGAAACAAAACAATAATACTTAGCTGGTAAACTGAAGTATCACAAACAGGTAAATAAGACACACACACAAAAACAAAGCCCTAAGTCTGGAAAACTAAGTTATGGAACAAGATTGGAGTGTTGAAAAACAAAACAACACATGAAAAATAAAGGAAAATAAATACTTGTGGATATCCATATACACTTATTCATAAATATACAAAAGCATGCGCACATCTGCACACTTATACATACATACACTTGTAGGCACTCTTCTGAATGACGGTCCCAAATTATTTAGTGTAAAATGCATCCCTCATAGGGCCTCATAAGGTCATTTCTGGGGCGATGTGTTGTCAATCACTTATGCTTGAGAATATCGTCGTCTGCTAGACCGATTGACATTTGAGTATCATCGACTGCTAGACCAACCGATGGATACAATAAAAGTTTATGAGCCCAAAGGGCCCTCACTGTTGTCGGAGTGTATATCCATATCTTGTAGTACCGGCGACAGTGAGGGCCCTCCGGGCCCATAAAATTTTATTGTAACCATTGATCAGTCTAGCAGTCCACTACACATGTTACCAAGGCGGCACTAGCCGTTCATTGTTTAATACATATTTAGCAGAGTTTCAGTGGTGGCACAGTCACAAAGAACATGTTTTCAGACAGTATTTACAACTTTTGTGCCACAATTTCCACATATAATTGTGAAATATTATTGGTACGTATTTCAATTTTCTCAGTTTATATTTTAGTTCATAGTTCATATTTTTATTATTTCAGCTAATGAGGCCCTGTAAGGGATGCTTTTAACGCTAAATAATTTGGGATCATCATTCGGAAGAGTGCCCACTTGTGTATACATGCACTCTCACACATGGCAAACGGAAATCCTAAATGACAACTTAGTTCAAAGGCCCACCACATGTCTCCACACACACACAAACTAAAACCACATGTTACCTACCAATAAACACATGCATGCACACACACACACACCTAAAATCCCACAGCTTGGTTCAAACATCCACCACATATTTACCACTACCGCACACACACACACCCACCCACCCAGCCACTATGGTTTCTCAAAGGCCAACAAATTTGCCTTGATATGTTCTATTCTGTACATTCTTGGAGTACATGGTCTGCTCTCTGGTGTGCCGATCCACTTATAAAATATGGTTGATTTGCCAATCTGAAATGTTGTACACATACGACTGCATAATTCATCATGCCCTGTTCATAGACATAGAATAATGATTTGTTTTGGTCTGTCCATAAATACGGCAATTGTCTGGTGCTGGTTGCTTTCTTCTTCTTCTTTCGTTCACTTGAAATATGTCTATAACTGCAATGTTGTCTCTTGTATAAATTTAACTGTCTTTTTTAGTTCACTCAGCGGTCCATAGAGTTTATCATCCACTGTTGTCTCTCTAGGCCAAAAGGTTTGCCTAGATATGTTGTATTTTGGGCAGTCTTGGAGTATGTGCTCTGCTGTCTGCGACGCCAATCCACATGTGCACATGGCTGATTCACCAATCTTGAATTTTGTATACATGTGGTTGCGTAATCTATTGTGTCCTGTTCTGAGGCGCAGAATAATGACTTGTTCTGGTCTGTCCATAACGTGGTAGTCGTCTTGAGCAGGTTTTGGTGGCTTTCTGACTGATTTGATCATTCTTTTCTTTTGGTGGTATGTAATGGGCACATCAGGCTGTTCTTCTTTTGCTCCTTCCTTAGCCAATCGATCAGCTCTGTCGTTTCCGGGTACTCCACAGTGGGATGGTATCCACTGTATGGTGACCTTATGCTGACTGCTAAGTTCAGAAAGTAGTGTCCTTAGTACTGGCAATTTCCCAGACAGGAGCGCCTCGAGTACTGATTTTGCATCTGTCAATAGCACCACAGGTTGTGTACCATGGCTGGTATTTAGTAATTTCTCTGTTGCTATCTTGATTGCCTCAATTTCAGCATCATAGTTATGGCAGTACTTTCCTGTTGGAACTCTGGCCGTGTCCCTAGTATTATTTGGGTATTCTATGTACACTCCCGCTCCTCCATTTCGAACAGCATTTTGTGCTGACCCATCTGTGTAGACTCGGATCCAGAGGTCCTGTGGGTATTCTTCATCAAGGAAGCTGAGAGTGGCTGTTCTGCGCTGTACACTGTTCTGTTCTTCCTTGTCAAATATTCCTCTCACTTTTGTCTGGATTTGTAGTGATAGTCTATGTTCATCTTTCCATGGAGTTCACTCTGGTATAGTTGTCAGGGGGATACCAACTGTGGGCAGATCGGTGGTTACTCTTTAGGATCGTTTGGCCTGGTGGATAAAACTTCTTCTTTTCAACCGCCCCATAGCAAAGTTTTCAAATCTGTTCTTCATAGGGTGACCTGGCAAGCTGAGGAACTTTTCTGCTTGTATTAGCGTTTTCGTATCTCTGCGCTCACTCAGTGCTTGTGTCCTCCCCATCTTCTCCATTTCCACTATAGGGGTTGATCTCATCCCTCCTGTGATGACTCTTAAGTGCTTGATTTTGCACCTTGTCCAACTCTTGTAGTGTGGTTTTTGATGCTGAACACCACACAGTTGACCCATATTCCAGGTGTGGTCGTGTGCGCTGTTGATAAACTTTGCTAAGTATTTTCCCACTGGCTCCCCAAGTAGTTCCACTTAGCTTTCTCAGGATGGCTATTTTCCTTCTGGCTTTTGCTACTGCATTTTTGATGTGTTTTCTCTATGTCAGCCTGTCATCAAATGTTACTCCAAGGTATGTTGATTGCTTTCTGATTGATTTGATAATTCTTTTCTTTTAGTGGGTTATCTGGTTGCTCTTCTATTGCATCTTCCTTATTTGATCATCATCGCATAGTGAGATGTTATCCACCGTATGGTGACCTTATGCTGGTTACCTAGTTCAGACAGTTGTGTCCTTAGTACAGGCATGGTTTTAATGAGTGATCTTGTAACATGTACAGTTCTCAATACTTCAGGTGATTTGTTTTCTTCCCTGTTCATTCTCACGTTTGTAAAAAAACAAAAAAAACAACACTTCCCTTGCCTCCAGTTTGTTTATTCACTAATTCATTACAAGTAGTTTAGCATTTGCGTCAATACAGAACTGGCACATAAGCATTTCTGTAAGTTGATTTGTGTACTTTTGATTTGTCTGTAAAATCTTGTAAAAGGATCTTTGGATATGGTGATTCCTTTATCTCTGTGTCATATCTTCTGTTAGATTGATTGATTGATTCATTTAGGAACCGACATCACAGCATTCGGGGCATTCCCATAAGCGCTCCATCCCCATCCTCAGTAGCCAGTGAAGAGTTCCAACCCCAATATTCTGTTAGATGTCATAATGTATCCCTCAAATTGAAAACACTTTATTTATTTAATTTCATGTCATCTTAGAAACTAATATGCATTCAGCTTTGCTAATATGTAATCATAATGCCTTCTTATAGTTCCCCTCTGCTGCCTTGTCTGTAAGATATATAGACACACACAGTATGTATATACACATTACAAAGGCAAGTCCCAATGCTGGAATCTGGTCTGGGTATGTGAAATGTTAAAACCTCATTTTGTAGGCCCTCAATACATGGAGGAATAGGTGGCCAGCCTTTCCCTCATGCAGCAAACCTGAGCAAACAGCATACCCTAAGGATTACACCAACGCTTCCACTTATATGTGTATATATATATATATATATATATATATATATATATATATAAATATATATATATAAACAACACACGCGCGCGCATGCACACACACACACACAGAGTTTTGAACATACTGTTTACGTCGTCATTGTAAATCTTCTTCTTCTTCGTTCATCCGGAGTTTTTTTTCCGGACGTGATTGCGTTGTGCCTGTTTACAGCAGAGCTGCGTTCTTGCGCCGTTAGGCCGACACATCCGACTTCTGCGGGCATTTGTTGACCGGGTTAACCTTCCCGGGATTGTAAATGTTCAATTGAGTATATTAGTTTAATAACGTCATAAAAACTTGTCATGTTACACCATTTGTAGAACATATTACGGTAGCAATGTGTTGTTGCATGATATGTTTAAAATGATGACATGAACAGCATGTTCAAAGATCGAAACTGCGATTACATTTAAACTGGTAGGCAATTACTGCGTATACATTTTTCTGGCGCACTTTGTATACATACAGTAAAACCTCGGTTATCATCGGTTTTGCTTTTCGTAAATTTGTTTCAGCGAAAAATTTGTCTCGGTTGTCATCGGTTGCTTTTGATTTTGTTGGCGTGCCCACATGACCTCGCTGCTAATTTTGTGAAAACAAAGGGACCTAAGCATTCTTCTCCTTAGTTTAATGTTTTTCGTTGTTTGAGCATCACTTGCTAAAAATAAAATATGAGAGCGGCATTAAGATTGCTGAAATTGGCCGTTTGTACGGGAAGTTGCCATCCATGATAAGTTCCATTGTGGTGAAAAAGAAAGTAACATAGGAGGCTAATGTAGTGAAAGGCATGAATGTGCTAACGAAACAGAGATAGCAAATAACTGAAGATGTCGAACAGTTATTATTAATGTGCATAAATCAAAACCAGTTAGATGGCGATTCTGTTTTGGAGGCAATCATATGTGAAATGGCCAGACTGTTGTATACCGATCTCATTAAGAAAATGCCTGGGATGAGTGCTAGTGTACTTTGTGATTTTAAAACAGGAAAAGGATTGTTTGAAAAATCAAGAGGCGCACTGCATATACCCCTCCTGATTTTTCTCTCCAAGCTTTCGTGACGTTTCAAGTGACCAAAATATTTCAATTTTCTTTGTTTGATCTTTAATAGCCAACCTTCTTCAGTATTCAGCCCTTGAAATATGGATGCATTTGTTCTTTTTTTAATCCAAGATATTCTTAGAACTTGTCTATAACATTTATATTCAAAGGCATTTATGTGCTCTTAAGCTTGTTTAGTAAGTGTCCAGATCTCACAGGAGTATGTTACAATGGGAAAGATGCATGCTCTTAAAAATCTATTTTTTGTAGTTTGTCCCTCTCCACAATTTATTCAGTTGTTTTAGCCTATGAACAGCAATAGGTATTCGTCTTTTAACTTCTTGTGTCACCATTGTTGGTAATAAATGACCCAAGATATTCAAAATTTTCCACTGCCTCCGATTTTTCTTCATTCACACACACAGATATATATATATATATATATATATATATATATATATATATATATATATATATATATATATATATATATATACACACACCGTATTTTACGGACTATGACGCTACAGGCTATAAAACGCACCTTAATTTTTAAGCAATTTAAAAAAAAAAAAACATTTTTACCATTTTTATATTAATTTCGAGTATAAGACGCACCTAAATTTTGGAGGCAATTTTTTGAAGAAAAAAGTGCGTCTTATACTCCATAAAATACGGTATATATATATATATATATATATATATATATATATATATATATATATATATATATATATATATATATATATGAGAACATTGACTTGACAACCTGTTGAAAACAAATTACGTAAACAATTGCTGTGTTCCCTGTGAATGGCAAACTGTCATGTTTTGCATCTATTGCGTGAGCAGTGAGTAGTGCACAGAGGAAATGCTGTGTGGATCCTGGGTTTGCTTCTAACAAGTATGGGTTCTTTGGTTTGTATGTGTGTGTGCACCAACTATTCTCATAACTCCACTGCCTACTGTCAACATAATATTCCTTTTTTTTCCTTTCTAGATACATACACACAATTGTGTGATTCTTCATTCTTAGACGTGTATCACTTTGTATAAAATCAACTATATATATATATATATATATATATATATATATATATATATATATATATATATATATATATATATATATATATGTATATATATATGTATATATATATATACACACAGTGGCGTCACTGGGGTTGGTGTCACCCCGTGCGGTAAACTCTTGGTGTCACCCCTCTAGACTTTCACCATGGTCTTCTTCCGAGTGTTCCTGTACCATATATAATCGCATATAGTAATGTTTGTAAAATAAGTCAAAAAGTTAATGACATAAGAAAGAAAACAAATTGAACAATATAACTTCAATACTTCAGGTAAAACATAAATAAAGAACTTCGACAAACTCGGACAAAGTTAAATTTTTGTTATTTTGCTATGTCTGCTTTGTCAAATTTGCAATTTTTTTATTTTGGTGTCACCCCTTGATGGTGTCACCCGGTGCGGCCCGCACCCCCCTAGTGACGCCCCTGTATATATATATATATATATATATATATATATATATATATATATATATATATATATATATATAAGGGCTGCGACCGATTAATTTAAATGTAATAAACTTTTGAAAAATTAACGATTAATTAATAGTTAATTTCAATTAAAGCAAAACATATATAGTCACATAACTCACATTATAGTCGTATTTGTAAAAAATCGAAATAACATTGGATTGTCTTGTTCATATGTCATCTAATAACCAACTATGCAAACAGACGAGTATGTTGACAGTATTTAGTTCAAGTGACGAGCGCGTCTTATTAACAATATAACCAGCAGAGCTGAACAATCGTTCACATGGAACTGAGGTAGCCAGTATGCACAGAATGGTCTTGGCAAGGAATGCCAATTTTGGATATCCATGTTCATTAAGTTTCCACCATTGTAAAGGGTCAACCGATTCAGCAACTTTCTTCTCCATTTCAGACTCCATTAGCTTAATACGCTTTTCATTTGGTTCACATATAGTTTCATTGTCAATGTCAGTATCATTTGTTACAGCAGTCTCCATCTGCTCATCATGAACATCAACTGCTATTTGTTGTTCAATACGTGACCAAGTTCATTCTTTTGCATCTTTTAGCAAACACGTCAGGTATTTGTAGTGTGGATCAAGTGCTGTTGCAATCTGTAGTATTTCAATACTTTTCATATTAGCTACACGTTCACTGAAGTCATTAACAGATGCTGCCTTAAATTTAGCTATGTAGCCTGGATCATCATCGTGTACAGTCATATGCTTTGTCAACGATGATAGCAGTGGCAATACACAGCTACATGAAACATAATCTTGACCGCCAAGCAGGACCGTGGTCTGACATAATAAGTCCAAAATTTTTACCTATTTCGTAATCTTCTCCCAATCTAAGTCCAAAACTGTTACATATTTCGAAATCTTCTCCCAATCTGAATCTGGCAGTTTTGGACCTTTGTAATGCATCTTTTCATCTGACATGTAGACAGCTAATGCTTCTTTGGCCTGTAGAAGACTCTGTAGCATAATAAACATACTGTTTCATCTTGTTGGTACGTCTTGCTGTAGCTTACACAATGGTGACTCAGTAAAATTTGGCAACTCGCTTGTGTTTGCAGCACTATGTTTAAAATGTCCGACAATTTTTTGACATCTGGTTGATTTGTATAAGTGATGGGAGAAAAGTTTTCGATTAATCGTAAAAAAAATTAATGGTAAAAACAAATGAACGATTACTCGATTAATCAATCGTTAACTTCCGCAGCCCTAAGATATATATATATAGAGAGAGAGACACACACACACACCACACACACACACACACACACATATATATATATCTCTCTCTCTCGGGCAGATCCAAAAGCATTTCACACGAAATTCACAGCTCACAGCGTCGTGTCTCTCACTCAACTCAGTAGCAGGGCGACGGAGCCGCAAACTACCAGTCCAACATGAGGACAATGCAAATGCAACAGTAGACACGAGCATAAACACTCAGAGGCCTTAACCGTTTCACTGCCTATCCGCCATGCTGGGGACCGGAAGTCCGAGTACACCACTACCAACCCGAATCAAAGCGTGCTTCAATGCAATGGAAACATCCTTCTTCGTCCTTGTGTCCAAAAATTCAAGGTTATGCCATCAGCAGGGAAGGTTATGCTGACAGCGTTCTGGGATTGTCAAGGAGTGCTTTTAACCAATTTCAAGAAGAAAGGTGACAATGTGAATTCTGAATCGTACCGTGAAGTTCTATCGATGCTTCATGATGCAATTCGAAGAAAACGTCCAGGACTGCTGACTAAAGGAGTGTTGCTTCTTCATGACAATGCCAGACCACATACGGCTCAATTAACTCAGGAGAAAATTAACCAACCATGGTGGGAAGTTCTGGAACATCCACCTTACAGCCCGTCTTAGCCCCTAGCGATTTCCACCTTTTTGGTCCACTGAAAACCCACCTTGGCGGGAGATATTTCTCGAATGACGCTGAAGTTGAATGTGAAGCGGAAACATGGTTTAGAAAACAGAACATGCAGTTCTATGCAGCCGGTTTGGGAGGACTGATAAAACGATGGAATAAGTGCATCAGTATTGGTGGAAATTATGTTGAGAAATAAAGGAACAATGTATGTATAAAAATAGACTGTTTTCAGGTTATCATATTTAGTTATATTTTCGACAGCCATTTGTGACTTACTTATTGACTTCCCCTCGTGTGTGTGTGTGTGTGTGTGTGTGTGTGTGTGTTTTTTTTTTTTTTCCCATTGGAAAAATAACATTGATAAACAAATGAGTTAATGTCAGAATCATATGCTTTGTGTTAACAGAGACATGAGTTCCAGGCATAGTGGACGTGATAGAGATAGCTTTAGGGGTCGTGGCGGTGGAAGAGGAGGCTTCAAGTCTTTAAAAGGTTCTCAACCCGGTGAGAGACTGCGAAAACCAAAATGGGATATGTCCAGCTTGCAGAAATTTGAAAAGAACTTCTACAAAGAACATCCAGCCGTAACATACAGACCAGTAGTAAGTATGATAGAGGTTCTAAATATGTATGCAGTATCTGATCTCCTTTGACTTATTTAATGCTACTGAGCATTCCATTATCTTCCTACCAATAACTTCACCTTGAATTTATCATTCTGTAAGACATGAGTTTTGTGACCATCATTAGTTCATGGTTTGGGAGTGAGCTGATGAGTGCCGCAGGGAGCCACGCTTGTGCTGGGGCTCGCATGCTTGCCTGCTGGCCCAGTGGTCATGTTTGAATCCACCATGAAAGCAGGGATGTTTTTGTCACCATGTCTAAAAGTGGAAGCCAGGAAATGCCCTGGAAAGAAAAGGCCGATATGATTTTGAACACAGCACCCATTGAATGCCGATTGGTCTAAAAATATGGGGTTTGTAACATACACCTTGCATGCACATTTTTGCCATGAAAAGGGGTTCTTGACTTTTTACTTCTTTTTGATGAGTGCCAGAGACTTTCCACCTCCTGATTTCTGGTCACTCCAGCTTTGTCCACTAATTTTGAGATCCTTTGTCAGTTTGGTTGAGACCATATGTCCATGCTGTGCCTGGTGGAAGTCTTGCATAGAGATCCTTCAACCAGCACAGAGCCTGCTAGTGCCATAGATGAGGTATTGGGTATTGCTTTATACATAGCAAAGCAGTATTAACCTTCCCTCATGTCCAAAGTCACCACAGCACTTCTAAAATATGTCATGTTTTCATTATAGAACTACATGTTATCATTGTGTTCTTATCTGTTTGTGTGTGTGCTGTGTTTAAGGAGGAGATCAGGGCATTTCACAGAGATAAGCAGATTACAACCACCGGAAAAGATGTCCCCAACCCTATTTTCACATTTGAGGAAGGCAATTTTCCAGGTATGTACCTCTAACCATATTGGTTGGTTTTTACAGAATTAATCAATAGAGGCCAGCATGTCCGAATGGATACGAGCTTTTGTTCTTACACATCCGGTGTGCTGTTGTCAAGGTAGTGGGTTCAACCACAACCGGTCCGTTGGACTAACATGTTGACTTCTCGTCCTCAACTTGGACATAAATTATAAGTACCTCAGAAGTTGCAGTGGGATCACCTGATGGCGAGGGACACTGGTAATAGGGAAAGCTAATCCACGTGCAAAAATCAGACCATACTTGAGTTCAAAGCGAGTGAATGAAACAAAAAAACTATGAATGCTTGGTAGATAGTACTATGGCCTAGCTTGTCCTGATCAGGATATCACTCTCATCAGAGTCATCCTCAAAGACAGGGTTTCTTTAATGTGGCCACTATTGTCGTCATGGTCAGCCTTGCCTTCTCTTCCAGGAACCATGCCTAGTGATGTAGTTTGTAAATTAAACGTGTATAGCCTCACCATGAAAGCCAAATAAATGCTATTTTATGGTCGAATGTTGAGAATACCTTGGAAAATTGGTATGAATATTGAATATAACGGTTGTTTTTTACCTGACTTTAGGCACATTTATTTACTACTATCATTATTGCTATCAGGTAATTATGTTGTCTTTTTCACAACTATTTTTTACCTGTGACTGAATTCTATTTTCAGACTATGTTATGAGTCAGGTTCGTAGAAACAGTTGGCTTGCACCAACTGCTATTCAAAGCCAGGCTTGGCCTATTGCTCTGTCTGGACGAAATTTAGTTGGCATAGCACAGACTGGATCTGGAAAGACTTTAGGAGTAAGTACAAACTGAATTATTGAACTGTGTTTGTTGCTGTGCTAACTGGCTGTTGGCGAGCTGTTTACATTTCTCTGAAGATTGTCTGTTACCAATAGCCTTCTGTTGTTGATCTCTGCCATAGTAATGATTAGTTTCAAATAATAATACTCTAGTGGTGTGTTGTTAGACACACACAGGTATGGGAGGACATTTAGCTTGCCATGATCGGTGCAGGGACCACCTTTGTGTTTGACACAGCGAGCTTTAGCTATCCATAAGGTGAAAAGAGTCACATTTGTTGAAAGACCACTCCTGCTGGTTTTTACAGAACCATATGCAAGTCTGTTGCCATACTTCCCTGCAGCGTGCTGTAGATATAGGGTTCCTCGTGGGACCTGAACTACACTGACAAGAGGATCTCAGAGTAAGTGGAGCTCCAGAGATGTGGTTTGCAGTGGTGTAAGTTCTGACATCCCATCAGTCCAATACCAGTTATGTGTTACATGAACCCAGGTCTAAGATAAGTCAATGTTTTGAGACAGAATGGCTGCTGAGAAAGCAGTAATGACCATTGAATGCCAAATAGGCAGGCGGGACAGTGCTTGGCATACAGAATGTCTCTGGGACATGCCCTGCCTCCTATCTGGAATGGTGGCCCTACCAGGTTGCCCTTTTGTTATCCACCATGAATCGGTCTTGGGGAATATGTGGGAGCTAATGTGACTCTGCTCCGACATTAATACCCTTAGCAAATGTAAATAGATGTAGAAGGAGAGAGGGGAGTGGAAGAAGAGGAAGGAAAGAAAGCAAGAAAAGAGCTGGCAAGTGAAGAACACAGACAGACTGACTGATTTGCACTAAAGTTGGTTCATATCAGCTGTTGGAACTGCAGAAGCACAAAGCAGTGAGCACATAAACTAAAGAGCGAGCACATGTACAGCATCAATTGGCATATGACTTTGACATCCTCATGTTTCAGGAGACTAATGTATAGGATAGACATACGTTCTTTAATTTTCTTGGTCCTGCTTTTAGTGGATACATGTGCACCTGGGAACCACCAGTATTGTTTCCATTACATCTATATATATAAAAGACGTATGTATGTAGGGATGTATTTGATGCGTTCGATAACGGTCCATCCGATTGATATGAAATTTTCTACATGTATTCTTTTCATTCCCGTGCAGCCAACTGTCATAGTTTGTTAATGTACAATCAGCTATCTACTTATTAAAATTTAATATTTAAATTTACATTATCATTTATATATAACGAGGGGATTTAACTTAAGAAAAGTTATTTCAAGGGGCATAACTTTTAATAGCATTGCTATATATTTTATAGTCATATTGTTGCATTGTTTTCAAAGATGTATAAACTCTTTGTCTACAGTTATTTACAAGCATATGAGTTATAATAAATAATGATATAATCTTTAAGGCATTTTCAAAGTTTTCATAAAAATAATGCATCTATTTAAATAGTGAAAATTTTCTAACTCATCTTTTTGTGTTTAAAGAAGTTATCTATAGTCATGTAGGTGATTAAAAGCAGTTCTCATTAAAAATAATGGATGGTGTGTGGAAGGACATTCTTAAGTTAATTTTTTTTTTGGTTATATGAATTTAATGAGACGCTCCCTGCCAGGAGCTGGGCGAAGCCGCGCCGGGTCAGATAGATAGACAGACAGACAGATAGTCGGGAACAGGAGCTTATATGACTACTTATATGAATTAAATGAGATGCTCCCCACCAGAGGCTGGGCGAAGCCAGGCCGGGTCAGACAGACAGATATTCGGGAACGGGAGCTTATATGACTACTTATATGAATAAATGAGATGCTCCCCACCAGGGACTGGGTGAAGCTGGGCCGGGTCAGATAGACAGACAGACGGATAGTCGGGAACGGGAGCTTATATGACTACTAATATGAATTAAATGAGATGCTCCCCACCAGGAGCTGGGCGAAGCCGGGCCGGGTCAGACAGACAAGCAGATAGACAGATAGATAGATCCCCGCCAGGGGCTGGGCGAATCCGGGCCGGGTCAGCTAGTATTGTATATTATTACTGCAATGTTACACCATTTATGAATCGGTAGCATGCAACTCACTGACAGTGCCTTAGCATGTGTGAGACAAGAATATATTCTCATACTTCTTTTACTAGCATGACATTTGGCACTGCTGTTAATGAATTTAACCTGACTCTTGTTTTCTAAGGTCAATTCAAGCTGAAAATAAGTTACCGTTCATCAGAGTCTGTGTTATAAATCAGTATTTATATATAAGGAAAAAACATTAATTTTACCACAAAACTTAGAATATTGAATTCTAACATCAAAGAAAAAGTCACATAAAAGTTGACTGGGTCGACTTCATTGCACCAGGTTTTTATCGCATATGGCTCACTCTCCTGCAGCGCAGAAAGTGTCGCACAAAGCACAAACTCCGCAGTTCCAGTGATGACCTCAGGAGTCTTTTAAAAAATGCACTCATGAACCGAAGGACGTGGCCCGGAATCGAATCCACAACCTTCGGAATTCTAACATTAAATCAGAGTTACTGTATGGATCACAAACATGGAGAACAACAAAAACAACGATAAATACACTGCAAACATTCACTAATTGGTGCCTGCGCAAAATAGAAGGAATAACATGGTGTGAGAGAATCGTTGATGTGGAGCTCATGGAGAGAGAGCGGTAGACACATACCAGTGAATAACATGGTGTGAGAGAATCAACGATGTGGAGCTCATGGAGAGAGAGCTAGACAAATACCAGTGAATAACATGGTGTGACAGAATCAACGATGTGGAGCTCATGGAGAGAGAGCGGTAGACACATACCAGTGAATAACATGGTGTGACAGAATCAACGATGTGGAGCTCATGGAGAGAGAGCGGCAGACAAATACCAGTGAATAACATGGTGTGACAGAATCAACGATGTGGAGCTCATGGAGAGAGAGCTAGACAAATACCAGGGAATAACATGGTGTGAGAGAATCAACGATGTGGAGCTCAGAGAGAAAGAGGGATAGACACATTCCAGGGAATAACATGGTGTGAGAGAATCAACGATGTGGAGCTCAGAGAGAGAGAGCGGTAGACACATTCCAGGGAATAACATGGTGTGAGAGAATCAACGATGTGGAGCTCAGAGAGAGAGAGAGCTAGACAAATACCAGGGAATAACATGGTGTGACAGAATGAACGTTGTGGAGCTCAGAGAGAGAGAGCGGTAGACACATACCAGTGCATAACATGGTGTGACAGAATCAACAATGTGGAGCTCAGAGAGAGAGAGCTAGACAAATACCAGTGAATAATATGGTGTGGCAGAATCAACGATGTGGAGCTCATGGAGAGAGAGCTAGACAAATAAACCAGTGAATAACATGGTGTGACAGAATCAACGATGTGGAGCTCATGGAGAGAGAGCTAGACAAATAAACCAGTGAATAACATGGTGTGACAGAATCAACGATGTGGAGCTCATGGAGAGAGACCGGTAGACACATACCAGTGAATAACATGGTGTGACAGAATCAACGATGTGGAGCTCAGAGAGAGAGGCGGTAGACAAATACCAGTGAATAACATGGTGGTGACAGAATCAACGATGTGGAGCTCAGAGAGAGAGAGAGCTAGACAAATACCAGGGAATAACATGGTGTGACAGAATCAACGATGTGGAGCTCATGGAGAGAGACCGGTAGACACATACCAGTGAATAACATGGTGTGACAGAATCAACGATGTGGAGCTCAGAGAGAGAGCGGTAGACAAATACCAGTGAATAACATGATGTGACAGAATCAACGATGTGGAGCTCAGAGAGAGAGAGAGCTAGACAAATACCAGGGAATAACATGATGTGACAGAATCAACGATGTGGAGCTCATGGAGAGAGACCGGTAGACAAATACCAGTGAATAACATGGTGTGACAGAATCAACGATGTGGAGCTCATGGAGAGAGAGCTAGACAAATACCAGGGAATAACATGATGTGACAGAATCAACGATGTGGAGCTCATGGAGAGAGAGCTAGACAAATACCAGTGAATAACATGGTGTGACAGAATCAACGATGTGGAGCTCATGGAGAGAGAGCTAGACAAATACCAGTGAATAACATGGTGTGACAGAATCAACGATGTGGAGCTCAGAGAGAGAGAGAGCTAGACAAATACCAGGGAATAACATGATGTGACAGAATCAACGATGTGGAGCTCAGAGAGAGAGCGGTAGACAAATACCAGTGAATAACATGGTGTGACAGAATCAACGATGTGGAGCTCAGAGAGAGAGAGAGCTAGACAAATACCAGGGAATAACATGGTGTGACAGAATCAACGATGTGGAGCTCAGAGAGAGAGAGCTAGACAAATACCAGTGAATAACATGATGTGACAGAATCAACGATGTGGAGCTCAGAGAGAGAGAGAGCTAGACAAATACCAGGGAATAACATGATGTGACAGAATCAACGATGTGGAGCTCATGGAGAGAGACCGGTAGACAAATACCAGTGAATAACATGATGTGACAGAATCAACGATGTGGAGCTCAGAGAGAGAGCTAGACAAATACCAGTGAATAACATGATGTGACAGAATCAACGATGTGGAGCTCATGGAGAGAGACCGGTAGACACATACCAGTGAATAACATGGTGTGACAGAATCAACGATGTGGAGCTCAGAGAGAGAGCTAGACAAATATCAGGGAATAACATGGTGTGACAGAATCAACGATGTGGAGCTCATGGAGAGAGAGCGGTAGACAAATACCAGTGAATAACATGGTGTGACAGAATCAACGATGTGGAGCTCATGGAGAGAGAGCGGTAGACAAATACCAGTGAATAACATGGTGTGACAGAATCAACGATGTGGAGCTCATGGAGAGAGAGCGGTAGACAAATATCAGGGAATAACATGGTGTGACAGAATCAACGATGTGGAGCTCATGGAGAGAGAGCGGTAGACAAATACCAGTGAATAACATGGTGTGACAGAATCAACGATGTGGAGCTCAGAGAGAGAGAGCTAGACAAATACCAGTGAATAACATGATGTGACAGAATCAACGATGTGGAGCTCAGAGAGAGAGAGCTAGACAAATACCAGGGAATAACATGATGTGACAGAATCAACGATGTGGAGCTCATGGAGAGAGACCGGTAGACAAATACCAGTGAATAACATGATGTGACAGAATCAACGATGTGGAGCTCAGAGAGAGAGCTAGACAAATACCAGTGAATAACATGATGTGACAGAATCAACGATGTGGAGCTCATGGAGAGAGACCGGTAGACACATACCAGTGAATAACATGGTGTGACAGAATCAACGATGTGGAGCTCAGAGAGAGAGCTAGACAAATATCAGTGAATAAGATGCTGGCTAGATGCTGGATAGAAATGACACTGAGAAAACTTGAGAATAGTATAGCCGGAAAAGTCTTTGTCTGCAATCCATTGGGCAAAAGAAACAGGAAGACCTAAAACACACGGAGAAGAGAAATAGAAACAGAAAAGAATAATACGGACTAAGCTGCATGGGATAGCTGTAGATAGGAGGGTTGGCGTGAGTTGGTTGAGTGCCTATCCCCAGTGGGGATACAAGGGTGAAAGAACAACAGTTATGGGGAAAGAGACCAGAAAGGAACAGTTGTGTTCTCATGTATTGTTTTAGGAAATAACATGCATTTAATAAATAACCATTTGGTACAATCATAAATAGAGTGCTTTAGTGAAACACTTTCTTGATGTGGTTACAGTGTATGTGTTCATGACTATTTGTATGGTTTGTTAGTCACTTTTGTCTCTGGACATCAATTTCTTTCTTCTAACCGAACAGTTCATGCTTCCTGCTATTGTTCACGTGAATCATCAGCCCTACCTGGAACATGGTGATGGACCAATTGTGAGTGCTTGTTTTAATCTTGTGTTCATTGTTTAAATGCCAGATAGATTCTAGATATTTCTATGGCTTCTGAAGTTTATATGTGTAGAAGTACATCATATTGCTTATTTCATTATATATAGAATGTGGTTATAAAAACCTTCAAACATTTATATATATCACATTTTATTAGATCTTTACAATGGACTACTTTATTTATGTAGTTGGCAGTTAGTGTTTTATGTTAATAATCAGGAATTTGTATGCATAGCTTTGGTGTAAAAAACAAAGAAATTTGGTTTGAGGAAAGATCTTGCATGTTAAAAATATCACAAGTGTCTGCATTCTGTGGAACTAGAAAGCTAGAAGAACTAACAAGGTAATTGGAGAACATGGCATGGAAGGATACTAAAAGATCAAGGCACTGGATTTGGCAAAGGAACTCGATACAAATATACATTCAGTATTTAGTTGAAGATTATTTTGGAATGTGTGAAAGATTAGGTTCCACTTGCGATAGATTCCGGAATGATTACTGACAGTTGTTTCATTATTCTAGGTGCTTGTTCTGGTGCCAACAAGAGAGTTGGCGCAACAGGTGCTCGAAGTATCAAATGAATTTGGTAGATCTTCTCAGATTCGTTGTGCTTGTGTGTATGGTGGAGCTCCCAAAGGACCTCAGCTACGAGATCTAGAAAGAGGTAACTAATATAAATGCAGTTTCTCTGTCCGTCCGTCCGTCCATCCGTCTGTCTGTCTGTCTGTCTGTCTGTCTCCCCTCTCTCTCTCTCTCTCTCTCTCTCTCGCTCAGCTCAGCTCATCCTCTCTCTCTCTCTCTCTCTCTCTCTCTCTCTCTCTCTCTCTCTCTCTCTCTCTCTCTCTCTCTCTCTCTCTCTCTCTCTCTCTCTCTCTCTCTCTCTCTCTCTCTTTCTCTCTCTCTCTCTCTCTCTCTCTCTCTGGTATGTCTGATTGATTGGCTGACAAAACTAAAAAAAAAAAAAAGACAAAAAATTTCTTGTTGCATACTAAACTTACATGTACAACTGCATTATTTTTTCACAAATTCGGCAACCGGATGTAGGCACTTGTACTCTGACACCAGCTTTAAATTATTCAACAAGGAACAGTGCTGCCAGTGTCCATGGTCTGTTGATAATTTCACTTATGGTCGAATAGCCTGCCAGATCTTAATCTTGTTCGTAAAATAATCGTTAAAAAAATCGTAACCATACAGCCTGTAATAGTGAGGTGGTTGAAAATCTCTCAATTGACATGCTCAAACAAAGCCTTTGTGTAAGTCAGTGTGAGGTTGCAGTTGCATATTGTCATGCAGGAGAATGACCCCCTTGGTGATTGTGGTGGTGTGTGATAAATATTCAAAGTTAATACCAGATTGCTGGACAGTTTTCATGACTTTGACCATGCATTATTCTCTCTTCATAGTTGTATACCCCATAAATTAGTTATAAATGTACCGGAAATTTGGATGTTTGAACAAAGGGGGAGAACTGAAGTAGAGAAATTGAATTGGGCCATTCATGTATTGACTTGGCATGGATCTCCCCAGACAGTAGGATACTATAACTGATTATTCCACACTAGAGAGTCCAGAGTAATGTTTACTTCTTGGTCGGATTAAAGCCTGTAGAAAGATGTGTCAAACATGTTCTGCACCAGTCTCTCACAGAACCTGTAGTCATTACTATATCACCTTTTATACATGCAATCAATAATGAATCTCAGCATCGCCAGATCATTTTGCTTGCTGAATACAAATTAAACCTCACAGCTGATGAGAGTGATGATGATGCCAAGGTCTGTGTTGACTCCATTACATGTTGTGAACAACTGAACAGTTGGGACAGTGGGTTTTCATTTTGCAAAGTCACACAATACTGATTGCTACAGGCCTTCTACTATGTTGCTATGGCAACGAGTTTATTTTTACCACTTGAGAGTTTGATTTGGAAATTGTCTTCATGTTAACCATTTCTATTTGAAAATTTATCTATTAATAATGTCGTCTATAATTTAAGACAAATCAACTGGTTTAGTGTGTCACAACATGAAGAGTCTGATGATATGCGGCGTAATTCTCAGTTTGCTTATAGAAATTCAGTATTCATTGTCTTTTACATTATTGCAGATTAGAAAAAAGTGGCTTAGTGGTTTTGGTGTCTGCCACAGGCTTAGAAGTTAAATGGTTCGCTCCCAGGCATAGCGGCGGGGAAGTTTTACAGTAACACTTAATTTGTAATGATATCACACCCCATTGATCTTTTGGGTAGTGAGATCAAACACCAGTGTGTTCTGATAAAGGTGAAAATAGGAGGTCCCATGTACATGTTGCACATACAAAAATCTCAGGACAGTTGAAATCACAATGAGTAGCCATAAGGCAACTGGCCTGATAGAATGTGAGATAGTAAAAGGGTCCATCACATTGGATCTCATCTGTCTGGAGGAGGGAGTAAACCTCAGACAAATATATGCCAAAGTTGTTCACCCAATTTCTGAGTTAGGGCATAACTAGGTCAGACACTTTCCCCTGAGAAGAGGGAATAAGAATAATAATTGCAGTTTGAATAGTTTTCATATTTCAGTTTTTCTCCTGAATGTATACATATATTTGTGGTTGTGAAATACTCTTGTTTCATTTCAGGGGCAGAAATTTGCATTGCTACACCTGGTCGTTTGATTGACATTCTTGAATCTGGTAAAAGCAATCTGCGACGCACTACCTACCTTGTTCTGGATGAAGCAGATAGAATGTTGGACATGGGATTTGAACCTCAGATCAGGAAAATCCTAGAACAAATTAGGGTATTTGTTGACTTTTTGTTAACATTCTTACTATGCTGAAAAAAATATAACAACGCTATGATTGACTTGGGTGACATTCTGTGTCTGTAAGTAAGGCAGAAGCAAGGAGTATGTGCATTCCATGCCAGAAATTTGTTGCTTCTTTGAGCTTTCTTCTCAAGTTCGCAATTAGGTGCAAATGTATATTTCAGCATGTTTGTTAAATGTCCAAGTTTCACACCTGTATGTTGGCATAGGACATCATCTTAATATTGAGTTTTACTGTTTTATCGGAACAAACCCATCAAGGTTTTCATCCTTTTATTTTATGCAGAATGTTTTTGTCTTTTATTTTAATTTCTGGTCTTGTTGACTTGAGCTGAACAGTAGATCCACACAGATTGCTGGTTTGAGTCTAGCATATCAACTGTCTTGTTGACTTGAACTGAACATTAGATCCACACAGATAGCTGAAGGTTTGAGTCTAGCATATCAATTGTCTTGCTGACTTGAACTGAACATTAGATCCACACAGATTACTGAAGGTTTGAGTCTACCATATCAACTGTCTTGCTGACTTGAACTGAACAGTAGATCCACACAGATTACTGAAGGTTTGAGTCTAGCATATCAACTGTCTTGCTGACTTGAACTGAACAGTAGATCCACACAGATTACTGAAGGTTTGAGTCTAGCATATCAACTGTCTTGCTGACTTGAGCTGAACAGTAGATCCACACAGATTACTGAAGGTTTGAGTCTAGCATATCAACTGTCTTGCTGACTTGAACTGAACAGTAGATCCACACAGATTACTGAAGGTTTGAGTCTAGCATATCAACTGTCTTGCTGACTTGAGCTGAACAGTAGATCCACACAGATTACTGAAGGTTTGAGTCTAGCATATCAACTGTCTTGCTGACTTGAGCTGAACAGTAGATCCACACAGATTACTGAAGGTTTGAGTCTAACATATCAACTGTCTTGCTGACTTGAGCTGAACAGTAGATCCACACAGATTACTGAAGGTTTGAGTCTACCATATCAACTGTCTTGCTGACTTGAGCTGAACAGTAGATCCACACAGATTACTGAAGGTTTGAGTCTACCATATCAACTGTCTTGCTGACTTGAGCTGAACAGTAGATCCACACAGATTACTGAAGGTTTGAGTCTAACATATCAACTGTCTTGCTGACTTGAGCTGAACAGTAGATCCACACAGATTACTGAAGGTTTGAGTCTACCATATCAACTGTCTTGCTGACTTGAACTGAACAGTAGATCCACACAGATTACTGAAGGTTTGAGTCTAGCATATCAACTGTCTTGCTGACTTGAACTGAACAGTAGATCCACACAGATTACTGAAGGTTTGAGTCTAGCATATCAACTGTCTTGCTGACTTGAACTGAACAGTAGATCCACACAGATTACTGAAGGTTTGAGTCTAGCATATCAATTGTCTTGCTGACTTGAACTGAATAGTAGATCCACACAGATTACTGAAGGTTTGAGTCTAGCATATCAATTGTCTTGTTGACTTGAGCTGAATAGTAGATCCACACAGATTGCTGAAGGTTTGAGTCTAGCATATCAACTGTCTTGTTGACTTGAGCTGAACAGTAGATCCACACAGATTGCTGAAGGTTTGAGTCTAGCATATCAACTGTCTTGCTGACTTGAGCTGAACAGTAGATCCACACAGATTACTGAAGGTTTGAGTCTAGCATATCAACTGTCTTGTTGACTTGAGCTGAACAGTAGATCCACACAGATTGCTGAAGGTTTGAGTCTAGCATATCAATTGTCTTGTTGACTTGAGCTGAACAGTAGATCCACACAGATTGCTGAAGGTTTGAGTCTAGCATATCAACTGTCTTGTTGACTTGAGCTGAACGTAGATCCACGACAGATTGCTGAAGGTTTGAGTCTAGCATATCAATTGTCTTGTTGACTTGAGCTGAACAGTAGATCCACACAGATTGCTGAAGGTTTGAGTCTGGCATATCGACTGTCTTGCTGACTTGAGCTGTACAGTAGATCCACACAGATTACTGAAGGTTTGAGTCTAGCAAATCAACTGTCTTGCTGACTTGAGCTGAACAGTAGATCCACACAGATTACTGAAGGTTTGAGTCTAGCATATCAACTCTCTTGTTGACTTGAGCTGAACAGTAGATCCACACAGATAGCTGATGGTTTGAGGCTTCCACGTATGACAACCACTCGTGTCATAGCCATGTATTTTGAGCTTTCCAAAAAGTAGGTTGAGAGATCGAGATAATAATTGCCATTGCAAGTTTTTGCAGATCACAATAGCAAAGTAATTTCATGGGAACATGATGAAAATTGCATAGAAAACAATTTGAAAATGTTAGCTAATTTAATGAATTTGTTGTTAATGATATTACTTGTAAAGTCATTTACCATTTCTCATGTTTTGTTTAGCCTGATCGTCAGACTTTAATGTGGAGTGCTACCTGGCCTAAAGAAGTTCGCAGACTTGCTGAGGAATTTTTGAATGATTACATCCAGGTGAACATTGGTGCCCTGCAGCTAACAGCCAACCACAACATTTTGCAGATCATTGATGTGTGCATGGATCATGAGAAAGAAGAGAAGTAAGTACATAGAAAATCCATGATGACATTATTTGCATTACAGATTTAAAGGAATTCCTTGGCTAATAACTTCTGTAGGGTTGTGAAGCATTATGAGGTATGTTATCAACTCCTGTATTTTTGTGATTTCCTTCCCAGAAAAATCTCTTGGTACCCATTTGGTGAGCTGGGTGTACCCTAGAGCGGGATGTCACAGAACAAAACTCCCTCTTCATCTGCTCGTATACCACTGTTCTGCCCAATTTGCTACATTACATTAGCTCTATCAGTGCACTAGATATGAACAGTTCTCTCTTTGGAGGAAAGGTGCACCGCTGCTTGACGCTGTTCATTGGTTTACAAATAAAACAAGTCCCGTAGCGGGAATCTGATGTGTGTGTGAAGGTTTAGTGTATACAAGAAAAGGTCCCTTTGTGCACCTAAGACACATTGGGCATGTGTTGCTAGAGGCATATTTGTATAAATCAGTCAGCACTCGTGATTGATGTCAGTATCACGCCGACTCCCAAGACATTTCTTGTTACCCAGTTCAGGCTGGGTGGATCTGTGGACGCGGAAACAGACTGGTAGCAGAAACCTGCTGTGGGTATGTTCAGTGTTTAGTATTTTGTTAGGCTTGAGTGCTCGGAGAGACAGGTGGTCGGTCTTTCTGTCCTGTAGTCAATGAAAGATCTGGCATTGAACCCTTGTTAACCACGCGCCCACCTCATTGGTTAAAGTTGGCATTATATTGAGTTCATTATGGGTTGATTGTGTTTTCTCTTGTTTGTTTGTTTTGTATTATGTGGTTTATAAGTCACAGAAACACCTACATCATTCATGGTTGACAATGGTATCACATCTAGAACACTATTTTTCAGACTTGTCAAACTTCTGAATGAGATCATGCAGGAAAAAGAAAATAAGACACTGATTTTTGTTGACACAAAACGTAAGGCAGATGATATATCTAGGAGAATGAAGAGAGATGGGTAAGTATTCCATGTAGTCAAGTTTCATCTGTGGAGTAATGATTTCCAGCTTTATTGGGCTTATTTCTGTACATTGTCACTTCATAATGTATCTAGAACTGGCAACATTTCTTGCTGTACACTGGTGAATTTTATAATATAGGAATTTAGAGCACCTGTGAGCATCTCTGAGGCACAGAGATAATTTGCACTGAACAAACTAGAACAGATCACAGTATTCTCCAGTTTTGCCTCTAATATATTTCACATGTTTCAGCACAGTTCATGCAATTTAATCTGAGGTACTATTTTGGTCCTATCTTAGGTTTATTGTTCAAAATTCTTCTTTGTTCCTTTTTCGAGGGGGAAAGCGTAACACCTAGTTCTGCACCAAGGTCAGCATGTCTCTAACTTAGGCGTGCATTTGTTTTAGAGTTGCATCCTCAAGACAGATTCCATCCAAGGTCACCGGCTCTGTCTACATGTGGCTAGATTGGTCTTTCCTAACAATTTTGTCACAGCAGTGGCCTTACGGACTACTATTTGCAATTTCAAACTGCTTTAAAATTCTTAACGTGCGCAAATAGCACACAGGATCCACCTGTTTGACACATTTATCTGCAAAGGCTAGGCATTCAGTCTCAGCACCCAACAGATCATTAGACACCAGTGGTTGTGAGAACATGTCCCAGCCTGTGTTGAGTGTAGTGTGGTCTTCGATAGTAAAGAGAAGCTGCACGTAGAATATAGACAACAATAAGGTTGACCCTTGGGAAAGTCAACCCACTGAAGGAAGAGAAGACAAGTTGGCTCGGTTGATGCTAGGAGGTAAGAATACAGTCGCAGAAGAAAATCTACTCCTTACAGGAGCGCAAGAAAACAGAAGGCAAAGCTGGAAGCTGTATAACAGACACAAGACAGCAAGCTTAATTACCCATGCTTCAAAAATCCTGCAAAAACATTGAACCCCCAGTGCTCTATCACTTGACAAGACAATAAAGACACAAATATAAAACAACTTTTGGTCCTCACTAACTCTTATCTATATTATATTATCTATTGATTGTAAAAAGCAATAAATGTTACTGCAATAATGAAATTATCTACAACAACAAGGTACTTTACTTGTTTACGTGTACTCCCATAGGGAGAAAGATAAAAAGTATCTGAAAATTATAGGGATTTAAAAACAATTAGACTTAGAAAAACTTTGCACTCAGACGCATTAAATGTTCATTCAAATCATCGGATGGTCTTAGGTCAGTATGTGTGGTGCTGGTTCTGTAACATTTTGAGAATATTTAGCTCCCATAATTATCTCCAGTGACGACAGCCTGTAGCCTTTCTCCACTGTCCTTCCTGTTAGCACTTGGGAGGATGACTGGGTAGTTGACTTCACTGCTCTCTTAGTCACTGTACTGTCCGTGGCACTCTGTTATCTTCAACTTCATACTTCAGCAAACAAATGTTCTAGATATGTGTGACTTAGTCAATTTATTTTTGCTTTTTGCAATAAATATGCAGTTGTTATTCTGTAAATATGCCATTGGTATTCTGCAGTGAATATGCAGTTGTTATACTGTAAATATGCTGTGGATATTCAGCGGTAAAGATGCAGTTATGTAGTAATATGCTGTTGGTATTCTGCAGTGATTATGCAGTTATGCTGTAGTCTATGTGCAGTCTCGGTAAGCTCACAACAAAGCTGAAATATATAAAAGCAACTTGTGAGCTGTGAGTCGGGAGGTAATCCACTTTTCCCCCCACAAATATTCCTAGCGTATCGACCTTGTATTCCTCATATATATATATATAGACATGGAGCTATATGAGGACCAATCCCTAGGTGTTAACATTACTTGTAATACAGTTATAGGAAAGAGAATGGATCACAGTCCAGTCAGGAACAAACTTGATACTCCGTCGCAGTAAATCAGGAATATATTTATGATACTGCAGAGCAGTGATGTGGCAATAAATCAAAGAGATGGAAATAGTTTGCTTTAAGTTGATCCCTAGGAATAGCGCTGACCATCAAGCATGTCGCGTGCTAACATCTTAACCAGTTTTAATTTAACTCCAGAAGAAAATATATTGCTCCTACTAATACAAAGAATCAGCTCACAAAGAATCCTAGTGCTTAGAATTCCTGTAGTTGCCAAACTCGATCAACAAGCCGAAGTAAATACTTTCTACTGTCACTGATGTATGTTGCCAAGTATGGCTTGCAGAAAATGTCTGAATGAAATACTTTCTAAAGTACTGATAGTTTCGATCAGGCCTGATTTAAAGAAATTACCTGAATAGAATAAATGAATTCCCGCCTCATTGGAATTGCTATGAACACTTCAATATGTTTGAACTAGCCTTCTAGAGAAAATTCTTTGATTCCCCTTATGGCCTAAGAATTTCATATTTTACATCACGCTGCCCACCATGGGCTGGTTTAGTTTTTATAACAAACACAGATATCACATCATAAGCACATATTATAATGTAAAACTATATATGTATAATTATCGAGAACTTACTCTTTGCCAAAAACTGCTCTTTCTATATACAACGGTCAGGGCACTTATGTTTTAAATTTTGATCATTCACAATTTTTATTAGGTGTCTAAAATGGCCTGCGACCTGTTGCGCTGAATTAGCTAGAGAAATTAGACTGATTCTCAACCAGGGCGTCTGAAGTCGGCGTTACGCTTTCCTGATTTTCTATATTCTCCTGTGGTTGGCTGGACAGGCATATTGCCGGTTGGCCACAATTTTTATACCTGAGTCATATTGTTATTAATCTAACATATTTATAGTTTATCAAGTATTGGTATATTACTAAATATTGTTTTTGTTATAAGCAAACAAGAAGGGTGCCCAAGTGTGTCATCACACTGAGGTTGAGATCAGTGCCTTCTGAGTCTGAAGGGGACACTGTCAGCTCCCCTGCTTATGGTTTTAATAAACACAACTTTATATCTTTTTTGTTTGTTGAGAATTGTTTTCAGCTGTCCTATTTACATTTTGTATTCCTTTATATTTAGTTAGTTGTATATCCTTTATGTCGGTCTCCGTGGCAAAGGGGTTACGGACAGGGTTCGTAATCCCATATACCCACGTTCGAAACACAGCTACACGCAATTTGGCAGCAGACCGCGTTGCGCTGGTGTTTTACGATTTGGTATGGGTGCCAGTCGTTCAGAAAGCAATGGCAAACTACTGAACGTGTATACTTGCCAAGACATCATCAACAGCAGCAAAAAATGCTGGTGTTCACTGCAAATATCCTGTAAAGGATACACAACTAACCTTTTTTTAGCATATCCTTTATAAGACGTCACAGCCAACCCCAGCATTATTTGTTTGTGATTTTTACGTTCAGTAGTTTGCCATTGATTTCTGAATGACCGACACTCATACCTTTGTATGGGAAACCAATTCAAGACGGTCTCCTTCCAAAATCGCCCTCAGCTGTGTTTCGAACGCGGTATGCAGGATTACGAATTGCATGTGTAACCCCTTTGACTCACGGTTATATTAGGGTTTGTAAAATGGAAATATATGTTGTTGTTGTTGTTTGTCCATCAAGAATGATGATGACCATTCATTTCATCCAGTGGGGTTGAAAGTATGGAGCCGTGAGTTCTAAGATGGCTGATAAGGCCTATTTTGGCTCGAAATGTTCTTTGACAATGTGGGCAAATAATGCTTGACGTTTCTGGAGGAGGATTTCCTGCAGTGGTTTTTCTGTGCTGCCTTTTCTTCACAGCTCTTGCAGTCCTGGTTGCCTCACATATGACTGCACCCTTGCGTAATGATGCACGCCACGAAATTCGGTCTCTGGCTGCAGCCTCCCAGGTGTCATGATGAATTCCAAAAGCATTCAGTGAGATTTTCAGAGAGTCTTTAAAGCGTTTCCTCTGGCCACCTTGGGATCGTTTACCACAATGCAGTTCACTGTAAAAAATTCGTTTAGGGAGCCTGTGATCTGGCATGCGAATCAAGTGACCAGCGCAGCGAATCTGATTCTTCATCAGTAGAGTGTGAATACTGGGCATGGACGCTCTTTCTAGGACTTCAGTGTCTAGAATCTTGTCTTGCCATTTAATCTCAGTAGCTTCCTTAGGCAGACTGTGTGGAAGTGGTTTAATTTCCTAGCGTGTCGCTGATAAACAGTCCAGGTTTCACAAGCATATAGCAGTGTGGATAATACAACTGCTTTGTAGACTTTTAGCTTTGTTTGCAGGCTTATTCCAGTTCTGTCCCATACATTCTTGTACAGTCTGCCAAAGGCCGTACTGGCCTTGGAGATTCTTGCATTCACTTCGTCATCAATTGTGGCAGCTTATGACACAGTGCTGCCAAGATAGGTGAATTTGTCCACAACACTTAAGTCTATGATCATTCACTTTGATATTCGGCACAGTGTGATTATTCCCTGGAGCTGGCTGTACATAACTACAGTCTTCTCCAAGTTGATATTGAGACCAAAGTTGGCACAGGCATGTGAGAAAGCTGAAACATTATGTTGCATGTCCGCCTCTAAGTTGGCGTATAGAGCGCAATCATCAGCAAACAGGAGCTCTCTGACGGTGTCGCTGTTAATTTTGGGAATAACACGCATCCATGTGCAGTGTTAAGTATATTTGATCAAGTTTGTAAATTCTGTTTAAACATCGGTGTGTTTAATTGTTATTGCATTGAAAGATGATTGCATGGTTTGTCATTCAAGAAATGTGTTAACCACCAACAAGGATTTTATCTTCCTAAACATATGTTCAATACTGTGCTTATCAAGACATTAAAGTAGGAAGAGAGTTGGCTTTTGTAATTCACAAAAGTTGCAAAATAACCAGATGCACATTTTTTCTATTGAAAATTTGGAAGGAATAAATAAACTATAAATAGTTAAATGATTGTTAACATAAATAAATATACACTAAATGAATGAGTGCTCCATCAAGAATTGATTTAACAACTTGCACAAGAGATTAAGATGGCTAGGTTGACTAGAAAAACAATATGAATGTTTTTTTCAGGTGGCCTGTCATTAGTATTCATGGAGACAAAAGTCAGCAAGAGAGAGATTGGGCTCTCAATGGTATGTTACTTGTACATAATTGTGCACTTGATGTTTATACTTCCAATCTGTTATTTTGCTGTTGCCAGTGTTTTGCAGAAAGAGACATAACACTTGAATTATCAAGATCTTTTATCTGTTTGTTGGATGACCATTGTATGCTGCTTTCTTCTTCCTGTCAGTGTCCAATAGTTTTTATGAGATCGTTACTGCTAGTGAAAGTAAACACCTGCCCTCACTCCACTATATAGTTGAAGGATTCTTATAGCGTTTTCTGGTGTACATTTTAATTTGAGAGATTTTAGTTTTTTTTATGACTTTCACTGTTCCCTTAGCTGCCACATTATAGCTTTTCTTTCCTTGCTAGATCTCACAGATTTTATCAGTAATGCATTTCTGTTTCCAATCCCCAGAAATTCCAGCTACCTTAAGTATTTCAGATGTTGCACTTGAGGTCCTTTTTCATGAGTTTCTATGAGCTTGTGGAGTAATTAGGTTGTCATGTCCATGTTTGTTACATGTCTGTGCTGATATAAAGCCTCAATACATCAGAAGTACTCTGATAAATATATATAGACTGTTACAGATTACATTTTTGCAGTGATTATGTGAGCATAGGTAATGTTTGAGACCATTCCGTTTTCATAGAATAAATTAACATATCAGTAGAAATCTAGAAATCATGTTTCAAACTAAACACCCATGTAAACCATATAGTGATGGATAGAAGATAACTTTTGATGATAATTTTAAGTCATGCTTGGGGATAAATAGGGCAGTCCATCAGGGATGTATAACTGTAAAGGGATTACGAGTCCCGAGCTAAGAGATGGCCATTAGTGAGTTAGTTGATTAAAACATTGTTCTATTTAATATAATGAATGTCCTCAACTAACAGATTGACACTGAGTTTATTGATTGAAACAGTGTTTGACTTTATACAATATATTGAATTGATCAATATCCTCTATTCAGATTTCCGCAATGGGAGAAATCCTATACTGATAGCCACAGATGTAGCATCAAGAGGCTTAGGTAAGTTATCCTGAACACGTTTTCATAGATCTGATAAAAGTTTGTTTGATGCTTTGTCAGTTTGTAGAAGCATTTCAACATTTATTGTTATATAGCAGTTTGAAATTACTCCAAGCTTGATGTAAATAAACAAAGTTTACCTGTGTGGGAAGTCAGTTAATTTACCACATAGAGACTAGTTGCCAATGAGCAAATAGAAAATATCACCCATAACATTCAGTAAAAGAAGCTATTTGTAACTGCAACAATAGACAGTCTGTGTATTGTTTCATATGATTATTCATGTTTGTGTTTTTAACTGCACTTACACATAGATGTATTTTATACCTAGCAAAAGCAAAGACTGAACTTTCTTTACAAGTTCATACAATTTTTAGCAATAACCATGTTTTCTCAACAATTATTATTGACTACAGATTTCATAGATGTTAATTGGGCAAAGCAGCATAAATTGTTGATTGAATTAAGTGGTAAGAGGTGTTGATTGGGTAAAATATAAGTTGATTGGGTTAAGTGGCTTAGGCTATAGATTGAGTAAAGTGGCTTAGGCTATAGATTGAGTAAAGTAGCATAAATTGATGATTTTTTTCCAGATGACATAGGTGTTAAATCATGGGTGTGGTGATGTCAGTGGAAGGAAAGTTAACATTGTTGTGTTGCGTAACAAAGGATACATTGTATCAAGCGCCAGCAGGCTCTGTGTTAGTTTTATGAAATATACAAGACTTCTGCCAGGTGTTATCATCGTGGATAAATGATAGAGATCAGAAACCACGAAGTGAAAAAGCCTTGGGTACCCATCAGCCTACCCCCAAATCATGAGTAAATAATGCACAACATAGGTGTGCACTACTAATTTGACAAATGGGTTATAATGTCCTTGAAGTGATTTCTTCTAAAAGACAAATGGATTCAAATGTCCATCAAACGAAAATCCTGCTGAATGACAGTTTGTTTCAAATGTCCATGACATGTCCTGTACTAAATGGAATATTAGTGCTATGAGAGACAGCGTCACTTCGTTGTCAGACCTCACCACACCTTGGTACTTTAATGGGTACATATCCAAAGCCATTCCACCTTCCATGGAAAAAAGGAAAAACAGTGCTATGTGTGGTTTTCCAGGTCTGGTGCTCTGCTTGGAACATGGTTCTCTTCATGTAAATCAGTGTCGAAGGCACTATGCAAGACCCTGGTCCTGGAAACAAACAGTAAAATGTGATGTAAGAGCTGTTGGTACTGTGCTCATGGTGTGCATGTCATCAAAGTTCCAGATCTCTCAAACAGTAAAATGTGCTGTAACAGCTGTTGGTACTGTGCTCATGGTGTGCATGTCATCAAAGTTCCAGATCTCTCAAACAGTAAAATGTGCTGTAAGAGCTGTTGGTACTGTGCTCATGGTGTGCATGTCATCACAGTTCCAAATCTACTGATATATGGTGTCGCCTATGATGAACGGGAGGTTTTATGGAGATAACGCTAAATCTCCATGTGCAGAACTTGATGATTCCTTGGGCATGCCCATTACCACAGCATTATCTGTCAGCTCTGCATTTATGGAAGCCTCCTTGTATGGACCCTTATTCTGCCCTTGCCTTTCCTTGAGGGCCAACGAGCATGCTTGTGGCATTTCTGAATTGGCCCGTGTAGGGGCACACCTGTAGCTAGATGATGATGTTGCCCCTCTTGGCCTGTAAAGTGTCCTATGAAACCACTCGAGAAGGCTAACCTAGCTAACCAGTGTCAGGAAGAAGGATGTATATGTCGCTAAAAGTCGCAGATACACAGACTCAATGCACTTATGTCCAAAACAAACAAATAAAAAAAAAAAATAAAATGAGTGAAGAAGTAGAAAAAGAATCTGTTGTCTTCAAGAGTGCGATGGATAGGAGAAATTTTCTATGAACCATTGCTAGTGTAAGACACAACAGATGAGATAACATATTTAAGGATGTTTAAGTTAAGTGTGGTTACTGCAAGGAGGGATGTATAAGGGGACACATTTGATGTAATGACAAGCATTGTGTTACTGCTGAGAAAGATGGAGCATCTATGGTTTTCCAGAATGCAGTCATATCAAATCTTAGAACCATGAAATCAATTATTGATTGGTTAAAATAACATAAGTTCTTGATTGCTTGAGGTAACATAAGTTTTTAATTGGTTATTGTTTGGGACAGTTAACACAAGCTTGTGGATTGGGTAAGATAACAAATGTTGCTTGGTTTCATAAGACAAGGTGTTGATAGGGTTAGAGTTGACTGGTTTAGATACAAGAAACTGTTGCTTGGTTTCATAAGACAAGGTATTGATAGGGTTAGAGTTGACTGGTTTAGATACAAGAAACTGTTGCTTGGTTTCATAAGACAAGGTGTTGATAGGGTTAGAGTTGACTGGTTTAGATACAAGAAATTGTTGCTTGGTTTAAATAACACAAGCTGTTGAGTTAGATGTAACAAATGTTGCTTGGTTTCATAAGACAAGGTGTTGATAGGGTTAGAGTTGACTGATTTAGATAAAAGAAACTGTTGCTTGGTTTCATAAGACAAGGTATTGATAGGGTTAGAGTTGACTGGTTTAGATACAAGAAACTGTTGCTTGGTTTCATAAGACAAGGTATTGATAGGGTTAGAGTTGACTGGTTTAGATACAAGAAACTGTTGCTTGGTTTCATAAGACAAGGTGTTGATAGGGTTAGAGTTGACTGGTTTAGATACAAGAAATTGTTGCTTGGTTTAAATAACACAAGCTGTTGATTGGGTTAGATGTAACAAATGTTGCTTGGTTTTATAAGACAAGGTGTTGATAGGGTTAGAGTTGACTGGTTTAGATACAAGAAACTGCTGCTTGGTTTAGATAACACAAGCTGTTGATTGGGTTAGATGTAACAAATGTTGCTTGGTTTAAATAACACAAACTGTTTATTGGGTTAGATAACATAAGTTGTTGGTTTGTTGGAATAACATAAGTTGTTATGTGGGTTAGATCACAACATTTGTTTATTGGAACAGATATGTTTTTGAATGAGATAGCTAGTGTTATTAATTGGGTTAGTTAACCTGATGTTAATTTAGTAACACAAAGGGTTGATTGGGTTATTGACAACACAACGTACTATTGATTAGTTTAGGTTTCGTATTTTGTTGATTGATGGTGTTGATATGTTAAGTTATTGATTGGTTTAGGTAAAATACGTAGATTAATTTAAGCAACTTAAGTTGATTGGTTTAAGTAAATGAATTGATTGGTTAGACTGCATGAGCCTTGAGTTGTAGTGATTCTTGAGTGGCTGGGACAGAATTCTCTGTTTCGGAAAACTCTAGAAAAACAGAAATGGTGTTTCCAAACATATTGTAAACATTTAAAAAAAAGTTTTGCAATGTCTGTGGAAAATTGGCGACAAACGAGGGCATAAAGTTGTTGTATTGATGTCAGTTTGTAACAACAATCCATATACATGTGTTTCTGGCAGTTAATTGTAGTTTTCAGCCAGGGTCATTTGTGGTTTATTGCATTAGATGGAATATGTCATTTGATGAAGTCTGTAATTGTGTGTGTTGAAACGCTGCAGGAGACAGACAGACTTTGTGGTCATGTTGAATAGAATTTAATTTGTCCTCAAGTAGTTTCCTGCTACGGGTCCATGGTGTGATAGGTCCATTACATTTTGTAGGCCTGAATGCAGGCAGAAATAAGTGGCCAGTCCTATTTCATCTGTTGATGCAAGATGAACGCAGGCGCTGAACCCTCGTCCGACTGCTCATGACATTACCAGCATAGCTCCCTAACAACTACATGAATGCGCCCGCCATCATATTGTATGTGTAACAGCAAACAGAGGTTATAAGCTCTGCCTGGTTGGCAGTTTCAACATCAGTAGCTGTATATGCCCAGTTACACAGATTGGGTGTCACCTGACAAATACAACTGTGCCAAGTGAAAGTTGGATCAATCAGAAATAAACAACAAATGATGAAACCAGTTCTGATGGATAGAGTGTGAAAATGTCATCTAACACGACCTCATTGAAGTCTGTGATAATTCTAAGCCCAGATCTTGTTCAGTTAATTTGTATTGTATGGAGATCTGTATAGAGAACTGATAAAAGTCTTGATACAAATCTAGATGATATAAAAAATGAGTCTCCACTCAGTGGGCATCTGTGATGGCATGTTGATTAGAGATATTACATTTTACAACAATCTGTTGACTCATCTGTCAATCAGGCACTTGGTCAAGTACTTAGAGAGGTTGACTGCAATGGATCTGCAACACTGTCCGTCTCTTGCTCTGGTGCTACACTTAGACCACTTTGTTTGTTCATGTCTGGGTGTTCCATCCATCCATCATGTGCCATATCTTCTCCCTTTTTCTCATTGCCCACTTCCCGCTGACTTCTCATGAATTTTGCCCTCCAGTATGGGTGGCAACTGTGGTAGTGTAATGGTTAGACGCATGCTTTCCAGCCCGATGGTCATGGGTTCAAATCCACATCCAGGCAGGTTGTTTAAATTGACATGGGCTCATTCATTGACCCAGTCTAAAATGGGTGCCAGGACATTTGATGGGAAGTACAGGTGGCGTGCATGATATGACCACACCACCTCTGGGGGGCCAGTTGTCTATTCTAAAACGGATCTAGCACCATATACTTCAGTGTGTGACTATTATTTCCTTCCCTGATGGGCCTGGGTGCATACAGACTTCTCAGGATCTGCTCCCTAGTCACCAAGGCTGCACCACATACATTGGAAATTGCTGTTTGAAAGTGATAGCATTGATTTAAATTATAGATAGCATATATATATATATATATATATTATTATTCATTTTGTTGATATATTGTAAGCTTGATTGATATAATAACTGATAGATGAGTGTGTCCAGATTTCAACAGCTGTTGCTAGTATATTGTTGTCACATTGCTTTCACATATGTTCACTTACAGTCACAACATTTTCATCAGATTTGTTGAGATCTTTGAGCCAACATCTACATACAGTTGCCTGCAGCCATCCAATTGTTAATGCAGTGGATGTTCTTGCCTTGTATTAACACGATTGCTAAATTGTTTTCAGCAAATATGCCTAGCATACTTTTTCATGTATACGAACTCATTGTATTTGATTAAGCTGTAGTTAGGTCTACGAGCTGACAAATAATAGCACTTTAAATCAATTACTCTTGTAACATTGATCTATTGTTATTCTTTCTTTATTCTAGTTTGAGAATTTAGAAGGAAGTGATTTTTGGTGGCTGAAGGTGACTGGTAGATACACACACCATGCCTAACTTCTTCACACTGTGGGCACTGACAAGGAGTGGCGTTCATAATGATCTCGAAGCCGGAGCCAGTCTTAACGCCTCTTTAGAGCTTGGGGCTGGCCAGGTAGTGCACAACGGGCGTAAGTACTGAGTGGCAATGATAAATGGGGTGGTGAGCTGTAATACCATGTAAAACGGCAGTAGACAAACCAAGAAAGCACACGGGGACAAAGAAAATAAGAGCTTCTATCTTCCTTATTCATGTGTGTTCTGTGAAAACAATTGTTTAGTAACAAATTTTCTTGTTCAGAACTATCTTCAGCTGCTTCTCTCATTTTGGTGAAGCAAAGTATTAAATGAAGGGGGAATAATTGCTGCTGCTTGGTAACATGAAGAAGCACCACCTGAGTTCGATATTTTATTGCCACCAGTCAGTTCGCACGCTTGGAAGGCACTGTAATCGAGAGAGTTCAACGCTAGCTCTGTGTTAAGACACAGTTTTGTAGGCATCAAAAAAGCACTAAACAAACAATAGACAACTTAGTTTTTGTTCAAAGTAGTTAGACTGCATTTAATTTAAAGAAGCTATTTGTGATTGTAGTGTTGGAGATTGTCCTTTGTTTTAAATTTTTAATGTTCATATCCCTGTCATACCATAATTTATAGTTGGAAATTCCCATTATTGATTTCTGTAAATGTTTTGGAGAAGTAATCATCAAGAGAACGTTGATTTTCACTTTGCTTTTACATAAAAATTATTCAGACTTATATGAGAAAATAATCATCTATTTGTTCTACTGACTTATGTGTTCCCCTAAAAATATGTCTGTATGTTGCTGGTCGAAGCAATCATGGTCAGAAGTAACTATATCATTACATTTTCTGTGATCTTGTAAGTAAAGTTGCTCTTAACTAAACTAAGCGAACAATTCAGTTAGAACTTTCAAAACATCTGTATAACATCACAGTTCAGTGGATAATTGCAAAATTATAAAACAACCCACACTAGAATATTTACAAATATAAATATTTCACATGATGTGAAAGCCAAGGGGAAATCGCCACAAAATTTCCAAAATCAAGTGTAAGGACAGTCATAAATAAGGCTAGGTTTATATTGGCGTGAAATGATTAAAGCTGGTCTCCCTGGTCTGGGAGTTGCATGAGTTTCTCTGTAATCCCGTATTACTCTCGTAACGTGACGTGACGTGCACAAGAATCGGTAGCGGTTCTCTCTGCATCGGTAACTTACTGGGTATGTGAGCCAGTCGCTCATAAAGCAATGGCAAACTACTGAGTGTTGTCTTGCCAAGAAATCAAGAATCAGCTGGAAGGTGCTGATGTTGACAGTGATGTCCTGTAAAGGATATGCGAACAAAAAAATGATATGATTAAAAGTCATTGACTTTCCTAACCTAACATTAACCAGCACCAACAAAATGGAATGTGGCAGAATATATTATTGAAGCCAACTTGTTGTGTTTTGGTTGTCACTTGGCACACTTCTACAATTCTGCACAGCTGTCTTATCTCTGACTTAGGTATGTTCGTCAGATTTATCTTCACAGCACATTGAAGCAACCTACTGAAGAATACATCAGTTATATATAGAGAAATATTTGTAATGGACATGATTCTTTCAGGCAATAAACACTCGGCTGAATGGATGTTACTGTTGTGTTATTAGTCATAGTGGCTTAGAGCTACAGTGGCCACATGTAAACTCCAGCAGGCTTGGCACAGGCTCACCAGCTGCATAGTATGGATGTTTACACACAGATATGAAACACTCTCATCCTGGGTCTAGCCTTCTTGAATAGGCTGACAGTGTTATCACACTTCACCAAACTCTCATGAAGCCCTCTCATTCTGGGTCTGGCCTTCTTGAATAGGTCGATAGTGTTATCACAGCCCACCGAAGAGTTTCTCTATCTTATGAAGCCCTCACACCCTGGGTCTGGCCTTCTTGAATAGGTTGACAGTGTTATCACACTTCACCGAACAGTTTATCTCATGAAGCCCTCTTATCCTGGGTTTAGCCTTCTTGAATAGGTTGACAGTGTCATCACAACCCATCGAAGAGTTTCTCTATCTCTTGCCATGTCTTCTGCATCAGTGCATCCTAATGCTCAGTCTCTGCTGTATCAATACACCCTAATTCTCAGTCTCTGCTGTATCAATACACCCTCATGCTCACAGTCTCTGCTGTATCAATACACCCTCATGCTCAGTCTCTGCTGTATCAATACTTCCTCATGCTCACAGTCTCTGCTGTATCAATACACCCTCATGCTCAGTCTCTGCTGTATCAATACACCCTCATGCTCACAGTCTCTGGTGTATCAATGCACCCTCTTGCTCACAGTCTCTGCTGTATCAATACACCCTAATTCTCAGTCTCTGCTGTATCAATACACCCTAATTCTCAGTCTCTGCTGTATCAATACACCCTAATTCTCAGTCTCTGCTGTATCAATACACCCTAATTCTCATCTGGTGTATCAATACACCCTCTTGCTCACAGTCTCTGGTGTATCAATGCACCCTCATGCTCACAGTCTCTGGTGTATCAATGCACCCTCTTGCTCACAGTCTCTGCTGTATCAATACACCCTCTTGCTCACAGTCTCTGCTGTATCAATACACCCTAATTCTCAGTCTCTGCTGTATCAATACACCCTAATTCTCAGTCTCTGCTGTATCAATACACCCTAATTCTCATCTGGTGTATCACTACACCCTCATGCTCACAGTCTCTGGTGTATCAATACACCCTCATGCTCACAGTTTCTGGTGTATCAATGCACCCTCTTGCTCACAGTCTCTGCTGTATCAATACACCCTAATTCTCAGTCTCTGCTGTATCAATACACCCTAATTCTCAGTCTCTGCTGTATCAATACACCCTAATTCTCAGTCTCTGGTGTATCAATACACCCTAATTCTCAGTCTCTGGTGTATCAATGCACCCTCATGCTCACAGTCTCTGGTGTATCAATGCACCCTCTTGCTCACAGTCTCTGCTGTATCAATACACCCTCATGCTCACAGTCTCTGCTGTATCAATACACCCTAATTCTCAGTCTCTGGTGTATCAATACACCCTAATTCTCAGTCTCTGCTGTATCAATACACCCTAATTCTCAGTCTCTGGTGTATCAATACACCCTCATGCTCACAGTCTCTGGTGTATCAATACACCCTCATGCTCAGTCTCTGCTGTATCAATACACCCTCATGCTCAGTCTCTGCTGTATCAATACACCCTAATTCTCAGTCTCTGGTGTATCAATACACCCTAATTCTCAGTCTCTGCTGTATCAATACACCCTAATTCTCAGTCTCTGGTGTATCAATACACCCTCTTGCTCAGTCTCTGGTGTATCAATACACCCTCATGCTCACAGTCTCTGCTGTATCAATACACCCTCATGCTCACAGTCTCTGCTGTATCAATACACCCTCATGCTCACAGTCTCTGGTGTATAAATACACCCTCATGCTCACAGTCTCTGCTGTATCAATACACCCTCATGCTCACAGTCTCTGGTGTATCAATACACCCTCATGCTCACAGTCTCTGGTGTATCAATACACCCTCATGCTCACAGTCTCTGCTGTATCAATACACGCTCATGCTCACAGTCTCTGGTGTATCAATATACCCTCATGCTCACAGTCTCTGCTGTATCAATACACCCTCATGCTCACAGTCTCTGCTGTATCAAAACACCCTCATGCTCACAGCCTCTGCTGTATCAATACACCCTCATGCTCACAGTCTCTGGTGTATCAATACACCCTCATGCTCACAGTCTCTGCTGTATCAATACACCCTCATCTCTGGTGTATCAATACACCCTCATGCTCACAGTCTCTGGTGTATCAATACACCCTCATGCTCACAGTCTCTGGTGTATCAATACACCCTCATGCTCACAGTCTCTGCTGTATCAATACACTCTCATGCTCACAGTCTCTGCTGTATCAATACACCCTCATGCTCACAGTCTCTGCTGTATCAATATGCTCTCTTGCTCAGTCTCTGGTGTATCAATACACCCTCATGCTCACAGTCTCTGGTGTATCAATACACCATCATGCTCAGTCTCTGGTGTATCAATACACCCTCATGCTCAGTCTCTGGTGTATCAATACACCCTCATGCTCACAGTCTCTGCTGTATCAATACACCCTCATGCTCACAGTCTCTGCTGTATCAATACGCTCTCTTGCTCAGTCTCTGCTGTATCAATACACCCTCATGCTCACAGTCTCTGCTGTATCAATGCACCCTCTCGCTCACAGTCTCTGCTGTATCAATACACCCTCATGCTCACAGTCTGGTGTATCAATGCACCCTCATGCTCACAGCCTCTGGTGTATCAATACACCCTCATGCTCACAGTCTCTGGTGTATCAATACACCCTCATGCTCACAGTCTCTGGTGTATCAATGCACCCTCATGCTCACAGCCTCTGGTGTATCAATACACCCTCATGCTCAGTCTCTGGTGTATCAATGCACCCTCTCGCTCACAGTCTCTGCTGTATCAATACACCCTCATGCTCACAGTCTCTGCTGTATCAATACACCCTCATGCTCACAGTCTCTGGTGTATCAATACACCCTCATGCTCACAGTCTCTGCTGTATCAATACACCCTCATGCTCACAGTCTCTGGTGTATCAATACACCCTCATGCTCACAGCCTCTGGTGTATCAATACACCCTCATGCTCACAGTCTCTGCTGTAATCAATACACCCTCATGCTCACAGTCTCTGGTGTATCAATACACCCTCATGCTCACAGTCTCTGCTGTATCAATACACCCTCATGCTCACAGTCTCTGCTGTATCAATACACCCTCATGCTCACAGCCTCTGCTGTATCAATACACCCTCATGCTCACAGTCTCTGGTGTATCAATACACCCTCATGCTCACAGTCTCTGCTGTATCAATACACCCTCATCTCTGGTGTATCAATACACCCTCATGCTCACAGTCTCTGGTGTATCAATACACCCTCATGCTCACAGTCTCTGGTGTATCAATACACCCTCATGCTCACAGTCTCTGCTGTATCAATACACCCTCATGCTCACAGTCTCTGCTGTATCAATACACCCTCATGCTCACAGTCTCTGCTGTATCAATATGCTCTCTTGCTCAGTCTCTGGTGTATCAATACACCCTCATGCTCACAGTCTCTGGTGTATCAATACACCCTCATGCTCACAGTCTCTGGTGTATCAATACACCCTCATGCTCACAGTCTCTGCTGTATCAATACACCCTCATGCTCACAGTCTCTGCTGTATCAATACGCTCTCTTGCTCAGTCTCTGCTGTATCAATACACCCTCATGCTCACAGTCTCTGCTGTATCAATGCACGCTCTCGCTCACAGTCTCTGCTGTATCAATACACCCTCATGCTCACAGTCTGGTGTATCAATGCACCCTCATGCTCACAGCCTCTGGTGTATCAATACACCCTCATGCTCACAGTCTCTGGTATATCAATACACCCTCATGCTCACAGTCTCTGGTGTATCAATGCACCCTCATGCTCACAGCCTCTGGTGTATCAATACACCCTCATGCTCAGTCTCTGGTGTATCAATGCACCCTCTCGCTCACAGTCTCTGCTGTATCAATACACCCTCATGCTCACAGTCTCTGGTGTATCAATACACTCTCATGCTCACAGTCTCTGCTGTATCAATACACCCTCATGCTCACAGTCTCTGGTGTATCAATACACCCTCATGCTCAGTCTCTGCTGTATCAATACACCCTCATGCTCAGTCTCTGCTGTATCAATGCACCCTCATGCTCACAGTCTCTGGTGTATCAATACACCCTCATGCTCAGTCTCTGGTGTATCAATACACCCTCATGCTCAGTCTCTGGTGTATCAATACCCCCTCATGCTCAGTCTCTGGTGTATCAATATGCTCACAGTCTCTGGTGTATCAATACACCCTCATGCTCACAGTCTCTGCTATATCAATGCACCCTCATGCTCACAGTCTCTGGTGTATCAATGCACCCTCATGCTCACAGTCTCTGGTGTATCAATACACCCTCATGCTCACAGTCTCTGGTGTATCAATACACCCTCATGCTCACAGTCTCTGCTGTATCAATACCCCTTCATGCTCACAGTCTGTAGTGTTTATTGTCCATCTTTGTGCGGTTAACCCCAGCCTCTCCTGCAGTAATGATGCCCTCCATCCCTGTTCTCTCCCAGCCCCTGTCATGTTTCATATGGCCACAGTATTTCAGAATCTGAGACATGATACTGTTTGTGGGCCAGTTTTCTTCCACGTTTACATCTGCTAAAATGTCAGTATGTGTCTTCTGTCTGATCCACCATATTCTCAGAACTTTTCACATTTCATCTCAAAAGACCTCCATTTTCTTCTGTCTAATCCATGGTATTCTCAGAACGTGTCAGTCACATTTCAGCTCTGGGATACACCCCCCCCCCCCCCCTCCCCAATTTCCTTCTTTAGCAATTGCAAAATGGTCCTTGGCTCGCATGCACATGTTGGCACAGGAAGGATGCATGTTCTCAATCATGTGACTTTGTTTTCTGGTGTTGTGTCACAGGCTCCTAATACTGTACCTCTGCATTGCTATGGCCGCCAGTTTGCATCTGACTTCTGATAGTAGGAGGCCGCTACCCAGATTAAATTTAACAAGTTGAAAACAGACCCACAAAGAATAGTTAACCCCATGAACACAAGCAACCCAGCTCATAAAACCTTCATTTCCCTGTGCTTGTGGACAAAATGAATAGAATAACAAAGAACACAAGCATTTTCCTGAGCTTGTGGACAAAATGAATAGGATAACAAAGAATAGTTAACCCCATGAACACAAGCAACCCAGCTCATAACACCTCATTTCCCTGAGCTTGTGGACAAAACACACACTGAATGCACACATCAGAATAATTAGTTGATGTGGCACAGCTAGGTGCTCAGTTTCAATGGTGGTATCTCAGACTGACATACCTTATTATGTTCAGTATTATTCCTGTTTATTACACAAGTTTTCTCAACATGTAGAACCATCCTGTAGGCACAGATTGTGGTCACAATATTTGCACCCAGTACTTTTTGAAGGACCTGTTGTTGTATGCCATGTTTGGGAAATCATTGATATGTTTGTTACATTTATATGTACACACATGTTATTGCCAGTAGCTGATTTTGAGACTTCAGGACATGTCAGCCCACATTTTGTCACCTCTGAAGTGCCCCATCACTATTGTGAAGCTTCAGTCAGTGCTGCTGTTCTGTAGTCACCAACCAGTGAACCACAGATTTTGTTCATAAACCTGAAAGGGTTTCAGTAGCCCCATTCAGTGATTGTGCTACATAAATGCTGTCTCTTCTTTGAACATAGATTTATTTGCAGGAGATGGACCTGAATCAAATTTACATGATACGTTATCTGGAATATGTTCCATTCCACTCCACTCCTGTACTATAGCTTGCACCTATCTAGGACCAGGAGAAACCACTAGGACCAGGAGAAACACTAGCACTAGCATAACTGTAAAGAAAAGGAATCACATATATTACCATTCATATGATCATCAGAGTCAGTTTGTATGTTATCAAAATGCTAACAAAGTTTAATTTATCATTCTCTGAATCATTGAGCATGCAGTCAACAACTTGTCCTTTTGTTGACCTCTTAGAACTATTCTTGAATTGTCACGTCTTTTTATAATGAAAAAACAAATGAGTACCATCTGTGAAATGTGCTGCTGCTTTAGGTACCAGCAGCTATGACGGGCATTCATTTAGAATGTAATATGTAGTCTGGTTGATTGAACTAGGAATAAATTACAACAGCTTTAAAAGCAGCATAATTGAGTGATAGCCCTGTCGAAGCCTGGCAAAGACCACACAAAGATTCTGAGTAATCTGATAATCCCCATGCAGAATACGATAGGCTAGCTTGTGGAGAAGGTGGTTGCCAGAAAAATATCCTACCAGTTTGAGAGGCAAAGCCTCTTTCCAACTACCTTTGGAGAATACCGGCCAGAGAAACATTGGTAATGTGACAATTTTTGCCAACAATGAATATATATGAGGAGTTCCACTCGGGGATTGAAACATACGCTGCTGCAAGTGACCTTGAGGATACATACAACAGAATGTCTGTGGATTTCTTAATGATTCAGCTTAGTATCATTCCTCCTCAACTAGACCTCTGCGGAAGGTAGTAATCAAATGTGGCAGTTTGACCTTATTTCCAGTGCTATTCAGCAGCTACACTGGGAATCACAGTTAAGCAGATCCGAGTACAAGAGAAGACAGTAATATGTGGATGTTGTTTTAGTGTATTGTCAGGCCAGTTACAGGCAGCAGGTTGCTGGAGGACTTCAGAAGAACTAATCATGTGGTGTGGGGACTGGTCAATCTGACGTAGGCTGAATAATCATACTGTCAGCACCAATTGTCAGTTTATACACAAGAGGTTGTGGAAAGGGCTCTAGCTAGAAGAGGCATCACTGCAATGAGCGTAGTGGCATTGACAGTCTGATCCTTTGGATGATTGGTAATGCCGTAGCGATCCTCACTCTCAGATGGAGAGACTGGAAAGAATACTGAATGAGGCTATGTTCACCATAGTTGAGTGAACTAAAGATACAGCATACTGGGCGGTGTGGTACTTCCCTGATTTTCCAGTCATGAGAGAGCGAGAAAGAGAGAGAACAAGGAGATGTGGAGCATGTGTCTCTGAGCCAGTGCTGACACACAGCCTCCGCTGCACAGTGATATCTAGGAAAAACAAGCCCAGCAAGATACGAGGACAAGTCAATAAGTAAGTCACACAGTTCTGTGGGATGGCAGGTAAATGTAGTTGGTGTTTTCTACAGGTGTCATTAGGTGACAGCAACAACAAACTTTATATTCCTGTTCGTCAGGTGGCGCTAGGTGTCTCATGCACATGTGCAGCGCATAAGCAAAATGGCGACTACTTACGGAGTGTACAACCAAAGAGCAACGTGCTGTTGTGAGTTTTTTTTTGGGCAAAAGGACTGCTTGCAAAGGACATTCATAAGGAAATGCTTCCTGTTTATGCTGACAAATGTTGGTCCCGTAAAGCAGTGCATAGCTGGGTAGAAAAATTTTTCTCAAGGGCGCTTATAAATTGTTGATGAAATCCAATCTGGTTGTCCTGTTGAGATTGCAACAGAAGCATCCGTGCAGCGGGTGAAGGAGATGATTAGAGGTGACAGGGGAGTAACGATAGACTCTGTAGCATCTGCAATAGGGTGCTCACATGGTTCAGCATAATGCATGATCGATTGAAATTTAAGAAAGTGTGCTCAAGGTGGGTACCCAGACAATTGAAGGTGGAACACAAAATGAACGGATTTGGCCTGTCCTTGCATCGTCTCTGTCGATACGAAGATGATGGAGAAGACACGCTGAACAGGATTGTTACTGGGGACGAATCATGGGTGCATCACTTCCAGCCTGAATCAAAGCGTGTTTTAATGCAATGGAAACATCCTTCTTCGCCTTGTGTCCAAAAATTCAAGGTTATGCCATCAGCAAGGAAGGTTATGCTGACAGTGTTCTGGTATTGTCAAGAAGTGCTTTTAACCAATTTCAAGAAGAGAGGTGACAATGTGAATTCTGAATCGTACTGTGAAGTTCTATCGATGCTTCATGATGCAATTCGAAGAAAACGTCCAGGACTGCTGACCAGAGGAGTGTTGCTTCTTCATGATAATGCTAGACCACATACAATAAACTCGATTAACGCAGGAGAAAATTAACCAACTAAGGTAGGAAGTTCTAGAACATCCACCTTACAGCCATGACTTAGCCCCTTGCGATTTCCACCTTTTTGATCCACTGAAAACCAATCTTGGCGGGAGACATTTCGTGAATGACGCCGAAGTTGAAGGTGAAGTGAAAACGTGGTTTAGAAAATAGAGCACGCAGTTCTATGCAGCCTGTTTGGGAACACTGATAAAATGATGGGATAAGTGCATCAATGTTGGTGGAAATTATGTTGAGAAATAAAGGGACAATGTATGTATAAAAATAAACTGATTTCAAGATATCATATTTAGTTATTTTTCTACAGCCATTTGTGACTTACTTATTGACTTCCTCTCGTAACCCGAAGAAAATACTGGATGGATTGGGCCTAGAACATTATTCAAAAAGTCGGTTCTCTTGAGGACATAGAACCTGGTGAAGAATGGATACAAATGGTAAAAGGAAATGAATGAGCTGATATGTTTGCTAGCCGGGCTATGGTGGAAAGCAGATGAGCTGATATGTTTGCTAGCTGGGCTATGGTGGAAAGTGAATGAGCTGATATGTTTGCTAGCTGGGCTATGGTGGAAAGTGAATGAGCTGATATGTTTGCTAGCTGGGCTATGGTGGAAAGTGAATGAGCTGATATATTTGCTAGCAGGGCTATGGTGGAAAGTGGATGAGCTGATATATTTGCTAGCAGGGCTATGGTGGAAAGTGGATGAGCTGATATATTTGCCAGCCGGGCTATGGTGGAAAGTGAATGAGCTGATATGTTTGCTAGCTGGGCTATGGTGGAAAGTGGATGAGCTGATATATTTGCTAGCAGGGCTATGGTGGAAAGTGAATGAGCTGATATATTTGCTAGCAGGGCTATGGTGGAAAGTGGATGAGCTGATATATTTGCTAGCAGGGCTATGGTGGAAAGTGGATGAGCTGATATATTTGCTAGCAGGGCTATGGTGGAAAGTGGATGAGCTGATATATTTGCTAGCAGGGCTATGGTGGAAAGTGGATGAGCTGATATATTTGCCAGCCGGGCTATGGTGGAAAGTGGATGAGCTGATATGTTTGCTAGCTGGGCTATGGTGGAAAGTGAATGAGCTGATATATTTGCTAGCAGGGCTATGGTGGAAAGTGGATGAGCTGATATATTTGCCAGCCGGGCTATGGTGGAAAGTGAATGAGCTGATATGTTTGCTAGCTGGGCTATGGTGGAAAGTGAATGAGCTGATATATTTGCCAGCCGGGCTATGGTGGAAAGTGGATGAGCTGATATGTTTGCTAGCTGGGCTATGGTGGAAAGCAGATGAGCTGATATGTTTGCTAGCTGGGCTATGGTGGAAAGTGGATGAGCTGATATATTTGCCAGCCGGGCTATGGTGGAAAGTGGATGAGCAATGGATGGCTGATATGTGCCCTCAGAGAGGGAGAATGATTAAACAAATCAAGTGATGACTGTTAATCTGCACAAGTGACCAGATTTCATGAACATTGAGTCAAAGAGAGTGAAGCCAGACGAGAGCAGTAAGCAAGGGACAAAAGAAGGGTAGTGAACTAACACAGAACTGGTGTCGCAGACTGCCCTAAGCTGAGGGAGATGCTGAGAGGGCCCGAACACCTGTGGATTGAATGGTTCAATATGCAGTGAGGATAACCTGAGGACTAACTTATTTAGTCAGTACAACTTGTACACTTGTGTTTTCATAGTTAACAACCGGAATAGTGCCAAGTGAGAATAGTTTATTGCAGTTCCATCCACTGACGGTCAGGGCTTGTAAATCATGCACAGAAAAATGGGTTGGATTTGGGCACAGGAAAGTTCATATCAACGCTTTCACTGTTTTCCGACAAATCAATATATTAGTAGCTCATAAACTACACACAAAGTTGTGTTTATTCAACATCAGGTTCTTTCAGCGGCATCTTTGTTGCTTGACTACTCCACAGTCAGATGTTTATATAGTTAAGATTGCAGCTGCACTTAGCCATAACCATTTCATTAAGGGTGTAATTTCATTTGGGTAAAAATATGGACATACATGTCAGTCATGACCTAAAGCAGCTGCTATCAATGCTCAGTTTCAGCTGATTCAAAACATTTAAGTCACAAACATTGGTTTTCTAAAGTTACCATTTTCATTCAATAGTTTCAGTTGCTGTCTATCTCTCTTGTGATGTCCCTCAAAGTGGGATCACTATCATCCAATATTGTCAGTTGATGGCTATCTCTGCTGATGTCCAGTCATGTGGAATCACTTCTGACCTGATTGCACAAATCGCATATTAATTGTCTGTATAATTTCATGTATTTTGTCCTGCAGTCACAAAGCAGGTATGGGTTAATTTGTGTGTTTTCATTGTTATAATTTCCACTGTCCTCAGATGTGGAAGACATTAAGTTTGTGATCAACTTTGACTATCCAAACTGCTCGGAGGATTATGTTCATCGTATTGGTCGTACAGGTCGTTCAACAAATACAGGAACTGCTTACACATTTCTGACCCCAAAGAATGCTAAACAAGCCTCAGATCTGATTGGCGTTCTTAGGGAGGCTAAGCAAGTCATCAGTCCAAAGCTTCTTCAGTTGGAGGAAAACTCTAAAGGATATGGTGGTGGTGAGTGTGCTTTATTGACATGTATGTATACTTTTGCTCATCAGCTACCCAGGCCTGCCAGGCTCATTCCTGCCAGCACAATCTGTGTCCATTTCTCTTTTCTCTGATGATCTTTCTCAGGCCTTGACATTCATATCTTTGAGATCTAATTCCACACTGTCCCTCTACCTTATTAATAGACACCCTGTGAGTTTTGTACCGTAGATTTGTTCTTTGTCTGCTGTCTGGTTTCATTAGTTAAGTGTGGCTAAACCATCATAATCTGATTGGATTTGATAGTGTTGACAATTGATGTGTGTTTATGTATCTGTATTAGTCATGTTTTGTTATTTAAACATTGAGCACAACCCACTACTGGCAATGCTGATCGTATTCCGGTACGGACCTAAGGCCTTGTCCACGTCAATTTGGAAGCACTAGTTTCGCTCTGTTTGAGCTCAGTAGTGCATATCCTTGACAGGACCCGAGATCAAACCCGGATAACTGGCATGTGGCACGGGTGTGTAACCACTAAACCATGCAGCACAAGCTAGACATGACCAAATTATCATACTAGAATACCACAATGCCATACATCGTAAGCTATAGCTAAAGTTTGCTCAATCGCAGCGACTGACATCTGTCAATCGATGTGGCCCCGAATGATCAGGTCTTCTCGACTGACAAGGCACACCAGGCCGCCTAAAGTCCAGCGAGCAATAATCAAATTGATTTATTTGATTTTTTTTTCCAGGGATTTGAGATGTTTGTTATTATTTTCTTTACATTGGTGTTACTATCTTTGGCGGATCCGAGTATTCTTCTAAACGCCTTGCTTTAGAAAATCATGGAGTATCAAGATTAGAAAGAAACTAGATGCCACTGAGATATGGTTCCCATTGTAGAATGCGACAAGGATCCCAATGATGGAGAGACCAGTATCCAAGTATTACAGATGCCCCTGAGATATGGTTCCTGTGCGACAAGGATTCCGTTCATAGTGAAGAGCACCAGTATCCAAGTACTGCAGGAGACAAATGCATAGAAACTTATATTATACACACTAGAACATGACAGTTGTCATTTGTGGTCCCATGTGCAACAAGTCTGGAGAATGTTGTAACAAGCTGAAAGACAGTGTTGCAGACAGGACAGAGCGATTGAACTTGGCAAGAACACAGTAAACAGATGGTTGTTGAAGTACATAATCACCTGCACTGCCTTGCAGATGATGCTAATGGTTCTAGACTTAAGTTCTTCATTCATTACCCTGCCAATCCCCTGCAGTCTCATCCTATTCACATACGGGTTCTCAATCTGTTCCCCCACCTCCACCTGGTCCCACAGGCGCAAGGTCACCACCCCCTTGTCCATATGTAATCTATCAGCCTGTTAATTCCCCCACACTCCTGCATGACCAGGGCAAACAATCCATACAATTCTCACAATCTGTGACCTCAGAAGCAAGGTGAGCCATTCCACACAAAACATTCCTTTTTCCACCTTACTAAGCATACTCCAGGAGTCCGTAATGAATACAATGTCTGTTGCAGTGGTCTCCTCTAACCACCGGAATGCCGCTGTGACTGCTTCCACCTCCATTCTTATGTTGGAGGTTGTAGCCTCACATGTCAGACTCTTTTTTTATTAAGAATCGGCCATTAGCCTTCGCAATGAAACCCTAACCACTCCTCTGTTTCTCACCACTGATCCGTCAGTATAGATCACTATGTTGTCACCTTGATGTGTGTTACTCTGGATCAATTATTGCACCTCAAACTCTGTGCAGCCCGCTGCCCATTCTCTGCACTCATGACCAAGTGTTACTATTACATTGTGCCAGTCTTCTGGTACTTCAACCCACTCTTTTCCACGATTGATGGTCTCTAGATCACACACCTGATGTATAGATATTTCTGCCTGTGTCATCCAGGACCTGCCTTGCCTTAGTCTATGATCCTTGACCATATCCATGGCTTCATGTAGGGGGTGATCCCTAGCTGCAGCAATTCTCTATGGCATTATGTACTTCAACAACCATCTGTTTACTGTGTTCTTGCCAAGTTCAATCGCTCTGTCCTGTCTGCAACACTGTCTTTCAGCTTGTTACAACATTCTCCAGACTTGTTGCACATGGGACCACAAATGACAACTGTCATGTTCTAGTGTGTATAATATAAGTTTCTATGCATTTGTCTCCTGCAGTACTTGGATACTGGTGCTCTTCACTATGAACGGAATCCTTGTCGCACAGGAACCATATCTCAGGGGCATCTGTAATACTTGGATACTGGTCTCTCCATCATTGGGATCCTTGTCGCATTCTACAATGGGAACCATATCTCAGTGGCATCTAGTTTCTTTCTAATCTTGATACTCCATGATTTTCTAAAGCAAGGCGTTTAGAAGAATACTCGGATCCGCCAAAGATAGTAACACCAATGTAAAGAAAATAATAACAAACATCTCAATTCTCTTGGTTTGACGGACCCTATGCCTATCCACCATTGTTGGTAGTGCCAGGATGTGCCTCATGCATATAATTTACATGTCCTTTGTGCACCCCAGGATTACCCGCATGGCTGCATTCTGTACGCGCTCCAACCTTTCAAGCTGACTCTATGATACTGTCAGCAGCCCCAAACCATACTCAGTGAGAGAAATTATGAACTGTTGAAAGAGCCTCTAAAGCATCCTCTGTTCTACCCCAGTTGCTGCCATCGCCTTCAATGAATTAAATCCCCTACCATCCTCTAAAAAGTACTGGAGAGTTTTGGTCATAGACCATAACTTTAGGAAGGGAAATTCCCAACTGCACCTCCCCGTGGTAGAGGATGGAAACACACTACGGTGTGGCTAACACAGCTCTGGGGACCGAGTATCCACCGGAATAAGTGGACAACTCTGCAGCTGAGCAGAGCAGGGCACTCACTTGTCCTTAGTCGGAAATGGCTGTTAAAGGTAGAGGTAAAAGACCACCATGTGAATGTGGAAGGCAAGGGGAAACCACCACATTATCTTCCCAAGACTTCATGGCAAAACACACATCAGAGTTAGTGAACGATGTTAATGGCTGTCTTAGGACATCCTCGTCCGGTAGGGACAGTCATGAGCCACAGGTGACACCAGACCGTCATCCAGCTATTGATGGCAAATTCATGAATATGAATATACTAGGCGTTAGTGAGATGAGATGGAAGGGATCAGGCAAAATTATAGCTGACAACCACACAATAATTTATTCTGGAGGTGATACACATGAAAAAGGTGTAGGAATAATACTTGACGAAGAAACAGCAGTGTCACTTAATCGTGTATTTCAGATAGAGTTATTTTGGTCAGAATCAAAGGTAAACCAATAGATATAAATATTATTCAAGCATATGCACCAACAACAAGCAGTAGTGATGAAGAAATACAACACTTTTACAACGAAATAGAAATGGCGATGGCTCAAATTGGATCACAGGAAATAAAAATAATACTTGGAGATTTTAATGCAAAAGTAGGAAAGGGTAAAATGGAGGATGTAGTGGGGAATTATGGTTTAGGTACAAGAAATGAAAGAGGGGAAAAGCTAATAGAATGGGCAAATATCAATGATATGATAATTGGAAACTACATGGTTTAAACACCATAAAAGACGACTATACACATGGAAAAGCCCTGATCAGAAAATACGCAACCAAATTGACTACATACTAATTAATAAAAGATTTAGAAATGCTCTAATTAATGTAAAAACAATGCCTGGCGCTGACTGTAATAGTGATCATGTACCACTATGTGGACAAATAAAAGTAAGATTAAAGAGAAATTCAAGAACAATACATAGTGACTGTGAAAAATAGGTACAATGCAATAGCTAAAATAGAGTATAAATGAACAATGGGAAATGTTAAGGGACTCCATTGATCAAACTAGCAAAGAAATATTACCGGGGAGAAGTCAAATAGCTAAGAAAAAATGGATGAATGAAGAAATCTTAATGCTGATGGAAAAAAGAAGAGTAAAAATGACAAACAAGAATACGCTAAGATAAATAAAGAAATAAAAGATAAATGTTGGAAGGCAAAAGAAAGTTGGTTAAATGAAAAGTGCAAAAAAATTGAATTAAATGCCATTAAAGATACAAAAAATATGCACAGACAAATCAGTGAGCTCACGGGAAGAAAAATAAGAATAAATACAGGGTGTTTGAAATCAAAAACAGGAAAGATATTATTGGAGGAAGGTGATATAATGAAGAGGTGGAATGAGTATATAAAAGAATTATATGATAGGGAAAGGGAAGAATTAACAGAAGAAAGTAACTTAGAAGGTCCACCTATTCTAAAAGAAGAAGTCGCTGACGCTATGAAATATATGAAGAAAGGAAAAACAGCTGGACCAGATGAAATCACAATAGAAGAATTAGAAGTATTGGGAGAATTTGGGGTAGATATATTAACCAAAATGTTAAATGATATTTACAGCAGTGGATATCTACCCAGTGATATGCTGAAATCTGTATTTATAGCTATACCAAAAAGACCAGGAGCAATTGAATGTGAAGATTTTCATACAATTAACCTCATAAACCATATCACTAAGCTTCTGCTCAGAATCATAATGAGAAGAACCAGAAAGAAAATAAAAATGGAAATTAGTGAAGAACAGTATGGATTTGTGGAGGGAAAGGGCACAAACAATGCAATATATACATTACGGACACTAATAGAAAGGTCAATAGAGAAACAGAAAGACATATATTTATGCTTCATAGATTATACTAAGGCATTTGATAAAGTAAAACATGATGAGCTGATTAAAATGTTGGAAGATATCAACATTGATGGGAAAGATTTAAGAATAATAAAGAATATTTACTGGAACCAAGTAGCAGCAATTAAAATTGGAAATAAAGAGGGTAGTTACGAACACATAAAGCTAGGAGTACGACAGGGATGTGTCTTGTCACCAGATCTCTTCTCCCTATATAGCGAAGTAATAATGAGAGAGATCAAAGAGATGCCAGGAATACTAGTTGGAGGTTATAATATAAATAATATACGCTATGCAGATGACACAGTATTGGTGGCAGATAAATCAACAGACCTACAACAATTGTTGGACACTGTAGTAACAGAGAGTGCAAGGAAAGGACTCTCCTTGAATATCAAGAAAACAGTAACAATGGTGATATCAAAGAAAATGGTGACACCAAAATGTGACATAGAAATAGAAGGAAAAATTCTTAACCAAGTGGATAATTTTAGATACCTAGGGACATTTATAACATCAGATGGAAGATGTACAACAGAGATTAAGAGCAGAATAGGGCAGGCAAAGGCCGCATTTCAGAAAATGAAGAGTATCTTGTGCAATAGGTCACTATCACTGAGTGTAAGAAAGAGAGTGCTGAAATGCTATGTAGAACCAGTTTTGCTGTATGGCAATTAATCTTGGAATGTAAATGAACACATTAAGAAGAAATTAGAAGCAACAAAAATGTGGTTCCTGAGACGAATGTTGCGAATTCCTTGGACAGCCAGAGTAACTAACGACGACTGCCTGAAACAGGCTAATGAAATTAGAACACTATATACAATAAGAAAGAGACAACTTTCTTTGGTCATGTAATGAGAAGAGAGGCATTGGAGGACATCGTGACAACTGGAAAGATCGAGGGGAAGAGAGGCAGAGGCAGACCAAGAGAAATGATGCTGGATGGATTGAGACGGTGGCACGGAGGAATATCAGCAGCAGAGTTGATCCGGAAAACCAAAGACCGAGATATGTGGAGAGCCATGAATGCCTATGCCAGCTGGCACGGCACTTGATGATGATGATGACCAGCCTTCACCACCAAAGCCTCCACATGATCTTTAAAAGACATACACCTGTCAAAGGTGATACACAAGTACTTCAGTTTACTTTCTCTACTAAGAGGACATCCATTCAATATAATACATTGGACGCCTTCACAATCCGGTTATCCAGTGAGTACCACACAACCGAAGCCTTGTCTGGGTTTATAATGGCCCCTGCGTCCTTGCATCACTCCGCCACCCTGTTTACTGCCATCTGTAAGTTTGCAGTCAAACTGTCTCTCCCCTGTCTGTACACCAGCACATTAGAATCTCATTGACATGTATGCTTGTGTTTATTCCTGTGTTCATCCGGCTTGTTTTTTCGGACGATATTGCATTGTGCCTGTTTACAGTAGAGTTGCTTTCTTGCGCTGTTACGCCGACACATCGGACTTCTGCGAGCATTTGTTGACTGGGTTAGCCTTCCCGGGGGTTTCTTAGAACGTTTGACTCTCACTGTTGTGGTGTTATCCCCTATCCTAGCTGGCCCATTTAGAACAGCTGAACCATTAAACCTTTTATACATTGGGTAGTCTGTCAATCTTTTAAATTTTTCTGCTTGTTGGGCTCTACTATCTCTTCTATCCTGCATTGGTTGTAAACAAGTGATCTTTTCTAGTTCATTAATAGGTGTTGTCTTCAGGCTTTCAGTTATGATCTACATTCCTTGATTTTTGACTCTACTTATTTTGTTAAAGTTTGACTTAGTTGCTGTTGCTTAAGCTGCGATGTCATATTCCAGTACTGGCCCCACCCATCTAGTATATAACCTCTTGAGAACTTTCTTATCTGCTCCCCACGTTGTACCAGCTATTCTTTGCCTTGCTCTTGTTCGATATTCTCAACCTGTGTCTTCCATGTCAGGCGACGATCAAAGGTAACTCTAGATAGTTTGGATTTTCTTCATGGCGCAATATTTTTCCATTCAATACCAGCTTAGGGTGCTGAGTTTTATTTGAGAAGGAGAACATAGTACATGTTGTTTTCTCCTCACTTATCTTCACTAGCCATGATTTTAGCCAGTCGGCTAGCGCTAGTAAGGCTTGCTGTATTCTGCTGTTAGCTGTACTAATATATTATTCAGATGTCCATATGGCTAGGTCATCTGCAAAGGAGGATGTGTGTACTCTGGCTGGAAAATTTTCCGTGATGTCATTTATATATGCTAGGAATAATGTTGGTGAAAGAACTCCTCCTTGGGAGACACCTTGCTCCAACAGTATCATTTTGCTGGTTTGTCCTTGTACTTTTGTTCTGGCAGTTCTGTTCTCAAGGTAGTTGCTGATCCATTTGTATATTTTTCCACAGTTTTACTTTCAGTCCTTCCTTCCATACTTTATCAAATGCTTTTTCTAAATCTATCCAGCTATGTCATGTATTTATGTTTTCACAATATTTGTCTGTTAGTATTGCAAATCTGTCCCAATCTGCTCGTTTGTAATTCCAGCGGGGCAAAGGCTTTTGCTCCCGTGGAACATACTCCATATTCATTACAGGCTTGATTGGTCTGTGGTCACTACCTGCTAATTGGTCAAGCACATAGCGATCAATTTTGTGGAGGATGTCTACTGTGCAGAAAGCTAAGTCTGGAGTAGAAGTGGTAAACCATCTTCTGGAGTAGAAGCTCGGTTTGTCATCCACTTTGTTGAGTAGATGGAGATTTGAGTCTATTTCGCAGTCCTCACTTCATCTCCTCTGTTGTCAGTATCTGGGTATCCCCATCTTTCTGAACGGCTATCGAAGTCTCTGACAATAATGCAGTTTGTGTCAGTTATTTTCATGTTTGAAAGTGTAAGGTCCTTATTTGCTGTACTATACAGATTGTAAATTCTTATTTTCACGTCCTGTATCATTATATCAACATCTACAATTTCGGTTTGGTTGTCAGAAGTCACAGATTCTTCACTGCAAGGTATTGTGTTTCGTGTAAGTATTATAACACCTCCTTTGTGTCCTTCGCGGTCAAAATGTGTGGCCTGATATCCTCTGACTGAGAATCTGCAATTGGCGTTGAGGTGTGCCTCTTGAATGCATGTCACATCTATTCTATCTTTATGAAGATGTGTTAAGGGGACTTTCTTGTTAGAAACTCCTTCGGCATTCCATTGTAGTATGTTGAGTGTCCGGGGTGTTTGGTCAGTAGCTCTTAACCAACTCCTCTGTGCCTTGACTCCACAGCACAGGGGAAGGTGACCACCAGTAGTCATGGGTGGACCCCCTCGAGGCAGGGGGCCCAGCACTATCACCGCCTGATGGGACTTCACAGGATTAGCACCATACTGATTAATTTTAATATGTGGCATCATGAATTGATTAAGTAACGTTGCACTGCTGTGTCAAGCCTGTGTCTCAGTACATCCGATTTCGACAAGCATTTTTCGGGTGTGCATTCCCTAGCCTTTGACTGTCCCCAGTCTACCCACAAGGCAGCAAATTTGTGTGTCTCTTGGTCTGGTTCTTCTCCCTTGACCTGTCCAACATGGGTGACCCTACCAGTAGCTGTGCTACCGTCGGCATAGCTCTTGGGGTCATTGAACATACAAGCCCCTTTACCTCGTCACGGTGGACACACGGCAGAGGGGATGCATGTGTTTGATTACATTGTCACCGAGTATGGCCTGGTTTCCTAATATAGCATCATGTAGCAAGTCCTTTGTGGACTATCACTGTCATACTGTCATCATAGCCTGCTGGGCAAACTCTTGATCCCTCACTAGTTCCTCCTTTTCATTTTCATGCCCAGTCTGTCTTCAGTTTATTGTCTGCCTGATCTTCCAGGAACTGTCTTTCATGACTGTTTGTTCTAAACCACTGCCAGTAGACACAGATGTCTTGGACTGTTATTGTTAATTGTCTTGGCTTCTCCAGGCGACATTACTTCCTTGTGCCACAAAGGCCAAAGGATGTTCACGGCCAGAGAATCCCATTTGGTTCAGTATTCTGTCCACCGAGCCACCTGCCGGAAGCATAAACTCCATGGCTTCAGCCATGATTCCCAGAAGCCTCAGGCAAACATTACATTGAATAAAAACAAACCCACCACCTTCGTAGTACAAGGCAGTGTAATGGGGGAACCAGGGGCAGGCTGGTTTATGTGTTGAGTTTGAATAGTTTATTTGGAATAGACGGTTTATTTGGTTGGTTTCGGTTTGTAAAGGGTCACTTTCACAACACACAGATACCTCCATAAGTGCTTCAGTCTCCCCCATTTGATCATACAAGGAGAATTGTAACACAGTGCACAAACCTGGCACGGATCCACAAACTATTCTTTTTTGTGGGTTATTTTACTGGCTAGAAATTGCTTAATGTCCAGGTGGGCTAGATGTATAGTTCGCTTGACTATAACATTCTCAGGTTCCTGGAGTTTGTTAAACAACAACAAACAGTTGCCACCCTGATTCATGCCCAATCTTCTCATGTTAAAGGTGGACACCATAGCTACAGATACACACACTCAGTCATGTCAGACTTGAACTGAGAATCTGTGAGTAGCCAACGTAATCTGTCTGGTATTATCTTGGACTGACTCTTAAATGTGTGCAGTGTTGATATACACTTTTATATCTGACAGGTCGCGGTGGCCGTTGGAGAGGTCAGGACAACAGACGAGGTGGTAAAGGTCATGATGGAGGTAGTCGCTTTAGTGGAAGCATCAGCAGTCTGGGAGGAAGCGGTGGCGGTCGATTCTCTAGTGGGAACACATTCAGTGGTGGCTTCAAACCACAAAACAGTTACAACAGTAACAGTAGCAGCAGTTTCAAGCCACTGGGGAGCTTCAACAACAACAGCAGCAACAACAGCACCAACAGCTTCAAACCCCAGGGGGCTTTTAACAGCACAAGCAACATGAATGGCTACAGCTCCGTACAGAACAGCTCCACTTATAAACCATACCAGGCGGGGCCAGCTAGCAGTCTGGCTGGAGGATACAAGGGCCTGTGGACTCAAGGGGGCGTCACTGCTGCAGCGCTGGCATCTATACAACCACCCACAGGTCCCTCTCCAGCAGGAAGGTTTTAGTTTCTTGTGTTTCAACAAAACCCAAGCAATTCCATAATTTCTTTCTAGAAATTTGACAAGTTGGACAGTTTTCTGTCAGTTTTCTTCTTCTTGTTTTTAAATTTGCTTTCATAGTTTACTTGGTTGTTGCATGTTTTATTTTAAAGATATGTAGCCCTAGAGAACCATAAAGCACTTACAATATGAACTAGAAATGTATAACACTACACACCCATGTGAAGAAGATGGTTAGCTTGACATGGATATTTTAACAGGCAAATAAAAAAAAAAACAGTCCCTTCTCTGAAATAATAGACACCATATATTCTAAGATTTAGCCCTTAATGGTTGGAATAATACCAAAATTACTGCAAACAATCAGATTTACTAAGAAATGGAGGAATGATAGGTAGATCAGACAATATTCACTGGGCTGATCTGTACTGCTGATTTGTTTATACATGTTTACATATGCTATGGTAGATCATGAGATCCTGTCTCCAACTGAACTGACCAGTTGTTTCAGGAAGAAGAGGCTTAAGCCTGTTAATGGCATAACTTTGAATGGTCAGGTATCCAGTAAACAAGTGTTCCGTGTCCTTTGCAATCAACCCACTTGGGTTTTTATGTGGTAGTTTGCCATCATTTTTTGAACACAGTAAGTTTCTAGAAATTTAACATCAGGGCCTCTGAACATGAAAAGAGATACACTTGTGAAACTCATGAACTGAACAAATTAATTCATGAACAAATAGAATAGTGCTGATTTACGTTGCACTGGGTAAACTAATGGATTAGTACATAGACCACACACGGGTAGTTTACTGGCTATATCTGTGGACTAACCACTAGAGTCCACACACAGGGAATATCTATGGACTAACCACTAGAGAGTCCACACACTGGGAATATCTGTGGACTAACCATGAGTTCACACAGTGGGAATATCTGTCGACTAACCACTAGAGTCCACACACTGGGAATATCTGTGGACTAACCACTAGAGTCCACACACTGGGAATATCTGTGGACTAACCACTAGAGAGTCCACACACACGGAATATCTGTGGACTAACCGCTACAGAGTCCACACACTGGGAATATCTGTGGACTAACCACTAGAGAGTCCACATACTGGGAATATCTGTGGACTAACCACTAGAGTCCACACACTGGGAATATCTGTGGACTAACCGCTAGAGTCCACACACTGGGAATATCTGTGGACTAACCGCTACAGAGTCCACGCAATGGGAATATCTGTGGACTAACCACTACAGAGTCCACACACACACGGAATATCTGTGGACTAACCACTACAGAGTCCACACACACGCAGAATATCTGTGGACTAACCACTACAGAGTCCACACACACAGAATATCTGTGGACTAACCACTACAGAGTCCACACACACACTGGGAATATCTGTGGACTAACCGCTACAGAGTCCACACACACACACTGGGAATATCTGTGGACTAACCACTATACTAGAGTCCACACACTGGAGATATCTGTGGACTAACCACTACAGAGTCCACACACTGGGGATATCTGCGGACTAACCACTAGAGAGTCCACACACACACGGAATATCTGTGGACTAACCACTACAGAGTCCACACACTGGGAATATCTGGACTAACCACTAGAGTCCACACACTGGGAATATCTGTGGACTAACCACTAGAGAGTCCACACACTGGGAATATCTGTGGACTAACCACTATACTAGAGTCCACACACTGGGAATATCTGCGGACTAAATACTAGAGAGTCCACACAAATGGAATATCTGTGGACTAACCACTAGAGAGTCCACACACTGGAAATATCTGTGGACTATCCACTAGAGTCCATACACTGGGAATATCTGTGGACTATCCACTAGTCACTAGAGAGTCCACACACTGGGAATATCTGTGGACTAACCGCTACAGAGTCCACACACTGGGAATATCTGTGGACTAACCACTAGAGAGTCCACACACTGGGAATATCTGTGGACTAACCACTAGAGAGTCCACACAGTGGGCATATCTGGACTAACCACTACAGATTCCACACAATGGGAATATCTGTGGACTACTACTATAGTCTGACATACTGAGGGTGGTTTACTGGGTATATCAGTGGACTACTATTATAGCCTCACACTGGGATGGTTTACTGGGTATATCGGTGGAGTACTACTATTGTCTGACACAATGGGATGGTTTACTGGGTATATCGGTGGACTACTACTATTGTCTGACACACTGGAATGGTTTACTGGGTATATCGGTGGAGTACTAGTATTGTCTGAAACACTGGGATGGTTTACTGGGTATATCAGTGGAGTACTAGTATAGTGACACATTGGGGTGACTTAATGGATTTATCTGTGACCTCTCAGACCAGGGTGGGCGGATAATTTACTGGACTTTCCCTTAATTCTACTACAGAGCAGATTATTCTAAAGTCATCAAGTGTGCACACATAAACAGAAATGTCTTTGGCAGCCTCGACAAATAGCCTCTCCACCCATTCTGGTATTTCTTCAGTCACCCATTCTGCTGAATAATTTATTGTGTTTTTATTTGCTTTAATAGCTAAATAGATGCTTTAAGGACAAATAAATGTGTTAAACACATTGCTGTATGGGTGCCTCATATTGTCAGTTTTTCATGTGCTTAAATGCTATTTTGTGTACTCATTCACTTTGTGGGATTACCGTTAGATATCTAGTAGCTGCTGACAAAGTCATTTTCCTGTCTTAGCTTGTTAGTGTTCTGTTTGGTCAGCTCTTACATGAGTACATTTTTAATCTTATTTGCTTATTTGTTCACTTAATACCAGGTGATAGTTTAAAGTGTTTGAGATCACTTCTTTGTTTTTACTGTTGTAGCTGAATAGATTTATTGTTGTAACTGACTATGTTTACTGTTGTAACTTGGTAAAAATAAAGTTGTCCAATTTCAGCTGTGTGTTGTCTCTGTTCGCATTGGTTGTTTATTGAAATGATTTAAGTGGTAAAGGCAGTCTGTAGCAGATATTGCTGTCAATGTGATAAGTGATGGAATCTCATATATACTAGAACATGACTTTATGAGGTGGACAGACCAGTACCTTTCTTGCAATATTTCCTTCCCAGAGAATTATTTCTTTGGGTTGATCTGAGAGGCCTATCTGGCCAGGAAAAAAAAAAAACCTTCCACTAGTGTTAAGCCTAACCAACTCCTGGTTTAGGCTCAACACTAGTGAAAGTGTGTCTATAAGCCAAAACCAGGAGTTGGTCAGGCCTAAACAGAACTGGCAGATCTTGGAGCCAGCAGAAGCCCAGACATGCAGTGTTTAGAAACAGAACTGGCAGATCTTGGAGCCAGCAGAAGCTCAGACATGCAGTGTTTAGAAACAGAACTGGCAGATCTTGGAGCCAGCAGAAGCCCAGACATGCAGTGTTTAGAAACAGAACTGGCAGATCTTGGAGCCAGCAGAAGCCCAGACATGCAATGTTTAGAAACAGAACTGGCAGATCTTGGAGCAAGCAGAAGCTCAGACATGCAGTGTTTAGAAACAGAACTGGCAGATCTTGGAGCCAGCAGAAGCTCAGACATGCAGTGTTTAGAAACAGAACTGGCAGACCTTGGAGCAAGCAGAAGCTCAGACATGCAGTGTTTAGAAACAGAACTGGCAGATCTTGGAGCCATCAGAAGCTCAGACATGCAGTGTTTAGAAACAGAACTGGCAGATCTTGGAGCCAGCAGACATGCAGTGTTTAGAAACAGAACTGGCAGATCTTGGAGCCAGCAGACATGCAGTGTTTAGAAACAGAACTGGCAGATCTTGGAGCCAGCAGAAGCCCAGACATGCAGTGTTTAAAAACCAAGTGGTCAAAGCTGTTCCGAATCATGGGAAGAACAATGACCCTGCTATTTCAAAGCAGTTCTTCTATTGTAAATTTGAACAAGGAAGACACCAACAGTTTGGTTGCACAATATATTGCCTGGCATATCTCGTTATATCACTTGAGGCACATACTACAAAGTTAGATACTCGTAAAATATGAAGTCAATATCTGAATCCTTTTGGCTGAAATATATAACACGTAGTCACTGACACTACTTGAATGTAGTGCATGTATTACCACAACCGTCACAGATTTACTACAAAGTCTGTCTGCTTAAACAGTGGGGGTTTCCGACACCTAATGGCAGAAGCTTTAGCAGATTTGAGAATGTGTTAGTTGAATATAGTATGCAAAATGCTATTTCTTTGTTGGCCTCATGGCCAGAATTTAACAGATGCTGTGGAGTTAACGAAGCGGGATTTTTTATGGCTTATTGATTGCATGGAGTTTCCAGAATATTCCACCCACATTGGTATGTGTTCTGCTACTAGATTTTCTAATTGGCTTCCCATTCTGATTATATAGATAGCTTGACACTGAAATCTGTTCACTTTGTATGATATCACATGTATCTAATGTTGTAGGCACCACGCTAGATACAGCGACATATGACAGGCAATGCATTGTGCAGCCTATTGTTTGTGTCTTTGCCTAAATCCTGTTTGGTCTCTGTCTGTTTTGCTACACTATCCTACATCTTGTATCTGTCCAAATAGCATGTGATGATGATACGAATCTACTATATTGCCAGATTCTAAGGATGATGCCACCGGAGGATCAGCATTTAGGCAAGAGATAAGTTGCCATTTGTTCACACAATTATTCTTGCAAATTTTCAAGGTCTGAATTCGGTCACAATTCTACCTCAAGCCCACAACACCGATTAAAACAGTTTGCCATATGGGTTATTCCAGAGACAAGTGCCTGGAACACAGCTCTTTCAGCCACCAAAGGAAGAGTTGTTGCTCTTGCATATATTATGGAGTGGGAATTCTATCAAGACCATGTTGCTTTGTGTGTCTTCCATCCATCCATCATGTGCCATGCCGATAAGCTTGGGCGGTCATGTTTTGCCTTCTCACTCGACCACCAGAGTCGTGGGGTCAGCTCCGTGTTTCTGCCTCGACCACGCCATGTGGGCAAACCATCCAGGTATTTACTTCTCGGTCTTCCCCTTGGTCTCTTCACTTTGATCTTGTCAGTTGTCACCAAGTTCTCCAATTCATTTCTTCTCATAACATGCCAAAAAAATTTTGACTGTCTACGTCTAATGTCTCTCATCAGTGTACGATCTTAATTTGTTTCTTGTAGGACTTGTTCATTAGTATTTCTGTCTGTCCATGGTATTCTTTGCATTTTGCTCAGAAACCACATTTCCACAGCCATGAGATGTTTTTCAACTTGTCTGCTCATTGTCCACGCTTCACATCCATATAAATGTACAGGTTCTATGTAGCACTTCAACACTCCTTTTCTCATTTCAATTGGTACCTTTTTATTGGTCAGTATATTTTTCATCTTGCAAAAGGCTACCTTCGCAATGGCAATTCTTGTTCTAATCTCTTCAAGGCATCTCCCATCTGATGTTATGACTGTTTCAAGATAACTGCACCGATTCACTTATTTAAGAATATGTCAATTTACTTGTATATTACATTGTGTTATTTCCTTCTTCCCAGTGACGACCATAATCTGTGTCTTCTTACAATTCAATTCTAACCCTAGTTGTTCACTGTGTCCAACAACCGCTTCAATTAAATGTTGCAGGTCTTGTTCATTGTCTGCAGTCAAGACTGTATCATCTGCATATCTACTGATATTGATGTATCGTACCCCAATGATTCCTTCCTATCTATCCTAGATTTCTGAAAATATTTTCACTGTACAGGGAAAAAAGATCTGGAGACATTACACATCCCTGTCTCACACCTCTCTTAATAGGCTGATATTGGCTTACTTCATTATCAATTCTTATGGCAGCTGGTTGTTTCCAATATATGTTTTTTTTACAAGTCTAAGGTCTTTTCCATCAATTTGTAGATCTTCAAGCATCCTTATCATGTGGACATGTCTCACTTTATCAAAAATCATCGTGTAGTCAACAAAGCAGAGGTGTAGATCTTTGTTTACTTCTGTAGAATGTTCAGTTACTGTTCTCAGTATATACACAGTATTTACTGTACTCTTCCCTTCTATAAACCCACACTGTTCTTCTCCTATTTCAGGTTTTATTTTATTCCTAACTCTTTGCATGATAATTCTGATCAAAATCTTCGTGATGTGGCTCATTATACTAATTGTTAAATGTTGATCACATTCCAAGGCTCCTGATTTCTTTGGGATCGCAATAAATACAGAATTACATAATTCATGAGGTATATTTCCAGTATCATATATTGTATTAAGCAGACTGGTAACTTTATCTATTCCATATTCTTCCAAAGCATTAATAATTTCTGTTGTGGCGCTGTCTGACCAGGGGTCTTGCCAGATTTCATATGGTTAAGAGCATTCTGAACCTCCATCTTCAAAATTGATGGTCCTTCATTATTTTGAATATCATACTCTTCTTCTCTGTTATCATCATAAAAGTTTTTCACATAATCTGACCATACATGTAACATCCAATCTTTGTTTTGATTTTTCCATCTTTTGTCTTAAGGCAGCCTGCTGATGTAAGTGTTCTTTGATTAGTAAGCGCCTGAATTCTTTTGTGCTTTAGTTTGGTATTTTTGTTTTGTTTTTCAATTTCTATGCTATTTTCTTTCTTTTCTTTCTATTTATTTTGTTCTGACTTTTCTGTAAATTTCTTCCTATTTGGCAGGATTATTTTTGTTTTGTCTTCTTGTTTCCATTAGTTGTAAAATTTCTTCAGTCATCCTTGTCTTACGACCCACTTTCTTTAATTTTGGAATAGTTTTTTCTGCAGCCAAACTGATTGAACTCTTCAACATTGCCCATTGATCATCCACATCTTGAAATAAAACCTCTAGATCAGACAATATATCTAATCTGTTCTTTACTTCAATGTTGAACGTGTCATGTATGTCGTTGTCATTTTTTCCATGTACACAGGTCAAATTTAGTGTTTCCTGTTGAAGATGGAAGTTCAGAATGCTCTTAACCATATGAAAACTGGCAAGACCCCAGTACAGATAACATCACAATAGGAATGATCAATGCCTTAGAAGAATATGGAATAGACCAAGTCATCATACTACTGAACGCAATATATGATACTGGAGATATACCTCCTAAATTATGTAATTCTATATTTATTGCAATCCCGAAGAAATCAGGAGCCTTGGAATGTGACCAACATCGAACAATTAGTATAATGAGCCACATCACAAAGATTCTACTGAGAATTATCATGCAAAGAGGTAGGAAGAAAATACAACCCGAAATAGAAGAACAATGTGGGTTTGTAAAAGGCAAGGGTGCAGTAAATGTTGTGTATATGCTGAGAACAGTAACTGAACGTTCTATAGAAGTAAACAAAGATCTTTATCTTTGCTTTATTGACTACACAAAGGCTTTTGATAAAGTGAGACATGTCGACATGATAAGGATGCTTGAAGATCTACAAATTGATGGAAAAGACGTTAGACTTGTAAAAATATTGGATATATATATATATATATATATATATATATATATATATATATATATATATATATATATATATATTGGAAACAACAAGCTGCTATCAGAATTGATAACGATGTAGGCCAATATCAACCTATTATTAAAAGAGGTCCGAGACAGGGACGTGTAATGTCTCCAGATCTTTTTTCCCTGTTCAGTGAAAATATATTCAGAAATATAGAAGATATGGAAGGAATCAACATTGGGGGACGATACATCAATAATAATAATATTAGATATGCAGATGATGCAGTCTTGATTGCAGACGATGAACGGGACCTGCAAAATTTAGTTGATGCGATTGTTGCACACAGTGAACATATAGGGTTAGAACAGAATATTAAGAAGACACAGATTATGGTCGTCACTGGGAAGAAGGAAATACCACAATGTGATTACGAGTAAATGGGCATATTCTTAAGCAAGTGAATCGATACAGTTGTTATCTCGGCACAGTCATAACATCTGATGGGAGATGCCTTGAAGAGATTAGAACTAGAATTGCCATTGCGAAGGTAGCCTTTTGCAAGATGAAAAACATACTGACCAATAAAAAAAATATCAACTGAAACAAGAAAAAAGAGTTGAAGTGCTACATAGAACCTGTACATTTGTATAAATGTGAAGCGTGGACAATGAGCAGACAAGCTGAAAAACATCTGATGGCTGTGGAAATGTGGTTTCTGAGCAAAATGCAAAGAATACCATGGGCAGACAGAAAAACCAATGAACAAGTCCTTCAAGAAACAAATGAAGATCGTAAACTGATTAGAGTCATTAGACGTAGACAGTCACAATTTTGTGGGCATGTTATGAGAAGAAATGACTTGGTGACGACTGACAAGATCGAAGGGAAGAGACCAAGTGGAAGACAGAGAAGTAAATACCTGGATGGCTTGGTCACATGGCATGGTCGAGACAGGAACACGGAGCTGATCCATGACTCTGGTGATCGAGTCAGGTGGCAGAACATGACCGCCCACGCTTATCGGCATGGCACATGATGGATGAATGGTTGTATACTTTACTTTCTTACTTTACCTTCAGTTTAGATTTAGTGGACACTGGTACACAGAACTACTAACAATCAACCAGTCATGGCGTTCGTACGAGTTTGTACCATGGGCGTGCAGTGTGAACACCACAGGATGCGAAGCAAGTAAGGTCCTCCAGTGGTCCCAGTGAGTTTTCAACAATTGGACAAAGGTGTAGGTGTATGTTACAAATTACAGTGTCATTGTTAGAATGGCATCTGTGGCCATGAGAATGGAAGCTGCTCTTCTGGTGTCCCATGTGATCCGGGTTGATTTGGTCCTGGGTGTTAGTCTGTGAATGTGGCGTTCACGGACGACGAAAGCGGTCCTGATTTCTTGACAGATGAGAATGATGCCACTTGTCATGATGATTTGCAAGACACCTCTCTCATACTGAGGCAGTCACATCCACACAGGACAATATCGTTTAGGGTGCATCTGTGACACTTAAGTACTTTTGTGCTCTTCATAGTAGCACGGGGTGATGCAGGAAACATCTGTTGTAATATGACTGAATCCCTTGAATGAGCTCTGGCAGCTGAAGTGTGTGCCATGTATGTCGTTGGAGGTGGATATGCAGCCTTACAGCAGCTTATAGCACAGATATCAGATTACATCTCAACGTGTTGTCGTGCCCCAATGGCTGTGGATGGTGACTCCAGGAGCGATGAAATCTACCGTCAGTGCTGATGATACAATTCTGGATATGTACACAGACCCCAAGATACGCCCGGATGTCTATTATATTCCCATGATGCATGGGTGATATGATTGTGCACTCCACCTTTGTGGGGTGCAGGCTAATCGCCATTGTCTTGGACCTAATCTGAAGTCAAGAATGTGACAAATGGAGACCTCAGAGACTTGCTGGTGCAGCTTCTGAGGGAAAAGAAAGACAAGGAACCCAAAGTGGACCGGGTCAAAGCTGAGAAAGATGCTACCAATCTTTATGGGCAACCAAAACCATCAGTTGTGAAAGAAATCTTCGAGGAAAATAGTTTGCCACGGATAAAAGCCATTTGTGATGCACATAAAAAGCTCTTCCATAAGGATATTTCAGTATCGATTAAAAGAGCCAGCTGCGGAGATGCCGAAGAGGGTTACCTTACTGGTGCTCCGAGTCAGCAACACAATACTAGGTTTGTTGCTGAAAGACTGAGGAGCTCTATGAAGAGAGTGGGTATCAATAACAGACAACTGATTTGGGAACTCGTTTCTAGGTCAGAGGAGGACCTTCCTGCTATCATAAACAAGTGTATGGCAATTCTCTAAGAGAAGATGTGGAAACTGAAACAAGTGGAGGCTACCAAAAAACATTACTGACAATCATTGATAAAGTGGGTGAGGACAAAACTGAAGAAGAAGAAGATGCAAGTCTTGAAGCAGATAATGAAATCAATGAGTATGATGAAGATGCAGTTAAGCTACACAAGGCAATGGCAGGAAGTGGTACAAAAGAGGAAGTTATCACTGAATTTATAACAAGAAATTCCAACTCAGAAAGACAAACACTTAAGAAAAGGTACCAAGAAATCTACAATGAGGATTTAGTGGCAGATCCTGAAGCTGAGCTTACTGGGGATTACAAACATGTCATTTTAGCCCTATTGAAGCCTCCTTTGGAATATGATGCCTATTGCTTGAATAAAGCCATGAAAGGTCTTGGAACTGATGAGACTACTCACATTTCTCTGATTTGCTCAAAATCAGCAGCAGACTTGGATGACATCAAAAATGAGTACAAGAAAATGTACAAAACGGTTCTTGAATCTGAAATCAAGAAAGAGACAACAGGAGACTTGAGGGATGTTCTGATACAGCTTCTCAGTAAGAAGAGAGACAAAGACGGCAAAATAAACAAGAATGAAGTGGAGCAGGATGCTGAGGAATTTCATGAGAAACCATCTATGCACAGTCTGAAAACACTGTTCATTAGAGAGAGTAAAGCACACGTGAAAGCTGTTGCAGCTGCACATAAAAGATTTACCATAAAGACATTACAGACTCTATCAAGAAAGCCTAGTTGTGGTGATGCAGAGAAAGCCTTATTGGCTAATTGTGAAAGCCTTGGAAAACCAGACAACATTTCAAACAAAATGTTTAAAAGATACCACGAAAGACATTGGAACACAATAAGAAAGACCTCTGACAAGGGTTCTTGTATCTCAATCTGAGCTGGACCTTCCTGCCATCAAAGGAAAGTATCGCAAACTATATAAACAATCCCTCAGAGAAGACATGGAGGAAGAGACCAGTGGAGACTATCAGAAAACCTTATTGAGAATAATTGATAAGGTCGATGAAACTGACCCTGAGACTGATGAAGATGACAATAATACCCCGGCAACAGAACCGGATAAGAAAGATGAACTGGATGAAGATGCAAAACGTTTGTACCAGGCCATGCGCAAAGCTGGTACAGATGAAGACACAGTTATCGGTATCATTGTCAAGAACTCCAATTCTGACAGACAGAAACTCAAGCAGAGGTACCAGGAACTGTATAACCAGGATCTGATCAAAGACTTGAAATCTGAGCTGAGGGGGGATTCCGAACAAGCTTCTCCTGGCCTTGATGAAACAACCTGCCTGAGGTTGACGCTTATTGTCTGCATGAAACTGTCAATGATGCCAACAGAGATGATTCCTTCCTGATTGGCTCTATTTGCTCAAAGAACAAAAAATGAGCGTCGGAATGTCAAAGATATATATAAACAAGCATACAAGAACGATCTGGAACTGGACATTGTCATGACCACTATTGGAGATATCAGAGGGCTTCTACTGCAACTGGTCAGTGGCAGGAGAGAACAGAACCCAATGGATCAGGCTACTTTGAACATTTATTGCAACATCCCATGATGAATTAAATATGAAAGTCGTCTTGTCATATGCTCGTCCATCTACTGTTACACAACCAGTCATTCTTTGAAACATGATCGTTGATATAGCAAATTGACCATTATAACACCTTCATGGAATATCCATCCACTGGATGCATGTCATAAGGAAACTTCTTAATTGGCACATTCTTGTCCCCAAGGATATTTTGTGTATGTGGCTATATGAATTCCTCTATCATCAATTATTACTACCAACGTACAGTGTATGACATTAAGTCACTAATACATCATGGTAATCAAACCTGGTCATAGCAAACAAACAACCACTGTTTTTCCAACGAGTAAATATGACCTCCATGTTTGACGAATTTGTCTAGATTGAATTTCTAAATATCATTATCAATTAATGTCATGAGTGGCGGTCATCTACATCATTCAGTAATGATGCATCTCTATATGTCTAAGCTAGCATTTATATGACTTACATGTTCAGGCAGCGCTCAACACCTGTTCAGATTTCTGATATGTAATTTACCCAGGCATTGTCATGTTGTTGTCTCAGCATTACAGAGCTCAACGTATGAAGTCAACCAAATTACTGATGTCGTCACTGCTTTGTTTGGGGCTCAACTATCTACCTGCGAGAGTTATTTTTCCGTTGTGTAGTGACTTTAACTATGTAGTATATACTATTTGATATATATTGTATGACATTTGTTTTGTTCCCCGTATCCATGTATCTACTGTGTTTGCCAGAAATCAGACACTAGAACCTCTTGCCCCCGGGTAGATTGGGCCCATTAGCTATTACAGCGGCCAATCCAGGGGATGGAAAACTCTGATAATAAACCCCCAGGTTTAAGGTGGACCGATGTGCCGAGGACTGAGTGGCCATGGGTGAGCTGGTCATGAATGTGGAACGTCTGGTATGCGAGCGTGGCAGCGCCAGGCGTATGGACTCCTGAGGGACATCCCCTGCCCCTTCCCTAGCAGGCAGGCCCTTATAGGGTGACCGATTATATCCTTTCCGTCATATCTGACCAACTATGAATGATACAAAGAATTATCGCCGGAGCAGCAGAGTACGTGCTTTGTGCTCGATACCTTTGACAACAGCCAGCGGCGAGAGAATGAAGCGGAGAAGAAGAGGTAGGGGAGAGGGAGGAAGGAAGAGGAAGAAGAGGGCTGGAGCCAGAAGGGGTTGAAGGAAAACAGATCGTTTGGAGCTAAAAAATGTACGGGTTGGGTATTGGAATTGCCGTAGTGCAAAGCAACGAGGACCAATACTCCAGAAACTGGTCAACGATTTTGATGTCCGGATGTTACAAGAACTGAATATGAACTCTTTTAAGTGCCCTGGCTATACACGTTACATCAACCCAACTGGGCAGGGAAGACATGGGCAGGCTCTGGTGGTCAAGGACGGTTTACAGCATTCAATACTGGATATGAGTGGGTGGGGTCAGGAGAGTAAAGAGGTGCAGGGAATGCAGATATAAATCGGCCGATACAGCTGGAACCTGATAAATATATATGTTAGTGGGGAATCTTGCATAAGTAGAGAGAGTTGGGACTGGTTGAAAGGTTCAGTGGACACCCTAGGTACCAGGTATCTGATATTTAGTGATTTCAACGCCTGCACCAAGGAATGGGACAGGTCGGGAGAGAACAGACAGGGTACTGCTCTTGCTGAAGCCTTGCTTGAGACGAATGTTGTCTGTCTAAATGACGGGACACGCACTAGGCTAGCAATGAGACCGGGGGACCCTGACACGGCCATCGACCTGGCGCTTGTATCCCAAGAGGCGGCATCAGATATAAAATGGAGCGTCCTTGGAGACCATGGAAGTGACCACCTCCCCTGTTCTGTGCTGATACCTAAGTCCAGCACAGTTAGGACTATAAGAGCTCGCAGGGCATTCAGTTATGATCGCGACCACTCTTCGCTCTTGGGGCGTCTTAGATCACAGGGAAGATCTAAACCAACAAGAAGAATCTTTACCCAACCACCATGGTGGACACCAGAGGTCGAGAATTCATGGAGGGAAAAGAGGGCGGCCATAAGGAATTGGCAGAGGGTGCGGAGAGCAACCAATTCAGTTGACACAGAATTGGAAGAGGCTGAAAGGTATAAAAAAGTAAAGGTGCAGGATTTTAAACTCCAGGCAGCTGAGGCAAAGAGGATTAAGTGGGAACAGTTTATCAATGAAGTCGGTGGGGATGTGACATTGGGAAAATTCTGGAGGCTGCACCGGCAGATGAAGAGACAGGTGATGCCTGGTACACATGGCACCGTTTATGATGATAACAACCGACCTATGACAACTGACAAGGACAAAGGGGAGGCTCTTTCTTGCGCGATTTTTAAAACAGACGGATCAGCAAGATAGGGCTATTAGAGATAACGTCAGAGAAGCCTTGTCACGGGTCACTAGGAAGGAGGACTGTGAGATTAAAGTGGAGGACATTAGACGGGTACTGAAGCGGGCTAAAGACACAGCGCCAGGTCCGGACTTGGAGGAGATGGCTCTTTGTTTCAACCTAAGCATCAATACGGCGGAAATACCCCACGATTGGCTGCATAGCTACCTGGTCCCCCTCCCAAAGCCAGGTAAGGATCACTCCAGACTTAATGGATACCGAATCATAACCCTGCAAAACACGTATGGCAAAGTCCTCGAAAAAATAGTAGCACGCAGGCTCCAGCAATATTTGGAAAGTCGTAATCTGCTTCTCCAAGGACTCGGGAGTTACCGGCCTGGGAAGGGCACCTGGGCCAATGCTGCAACTTTTGCATTTGATGTCTACGAGGGCTTCCAGGATAAACAGGAGACAGTGGCGGTAGCTCTTGACCTGGAGGATGCGTATAACAGGGTCAGGTATGATCGTTCATACACACACTGTTGGACATGGAAGTCTGCCCTTGCCTTGTTAGATGGGTTGCGGCAGTCCTTTATGAGCGTAAGGTTGCACTGCGCATGGGTTCCTGGACTTCTGACCCCTGTACTATTACACCTGGGTTACCGCCTTGTCCCCAGTGCTCTTTAATGTCTACATCAACAAAATCGCAGCTATTGAGATACCAGGTGTGGGTAGAATCTTGACATTTGCAGATGATGTGCTGGTGTACAAACAGGGCAGACAGGGCCAGTTTGGCGAAAGACTTACAGTTGGCAGTAAACAGGGTATCGGAGTGGTGCAGGAGCCATTATACATCCAGACAAGGCATCGATTGTGTGGTACTACCTGGATAACCGGATCGTGAAGGCAGATGTCCCAGGTATTATGTTGAATGGATATCCTCTTAGTCGAGAGAGTAAATTAAGTACTTGGGTATCACCTTTGACAGGTGTTTGTCTTTTAAGGATTATGTGGAGGCTTTGATGGTGAAGGCTGGTAGGGGACTTAATACATTGAGGGCTATGGCTGCAACTGGGGTAGATCAGAGGATGCTGTACAGGCTCCTTCATCAGTTAATAATTTTGTCATTGAGTATGGTTTGGGGCTGCTGACAGTATCAAAGAGCCAGCTTTAAAGGTTGGAGCGCATACAGAATGCTGCCATGCGGTTAATTCTGGGGTGCACAAAGAACACACCAATTATATGCATGAGGCATATCCTGGCACTACGAACAATGACGGATAGGCATAGGATCCTTCAGGCCAAATGCTACCTGAGAGTTGCTGCAGACAGGGATCACCCGTTGCATGCAGCAATGGATATGGTTAAGGGTCATAGACTAAGACGAGGCAGGTCCTGGATGGCACAGGCAGAACTTTCTATAAGTCAGGTGTGTGATCTAGAGACCATCAATCGTGAAAGAGAGTGGGTTGAAGTTCCGGAAGACATGACGGACTGGCACAATGTAATAATAACACTGGGTCGTGAGTGCAGAGAATGGGCAGCGGGCCGCACTGAGTTTGAAGTGCAACAGCTGATCCAGAGCAACACACATCAAGGTGACATAGTCATCTACACCGATGGGTCAGTGGTGAGAAACAGACGTAGTGGCTGGGGCTTTATTGCAAAGGCTAATGGGCGAGTCTTGAAAAAGGAGAGTCTGGCATATGAAACTACGACCTCCAGCATGACAATGGAGGTGGAGGCAGTAACAGTTACATTCCGGTGACTAGAGGAGACTACTGAAACACACGTTTTATTCATTACGGATTCAAAGAGTATGCTTAGCAAGGTGGAGAAAGGAATGTTTCGTGTGGAATGGCTCTCGTCGCTTCAGAGGTCACAGATCGTGAGAATTGTATGGATATTTTGCCCTGGCCATGCGGGTGTACGGGGGAATGAACAGGCTGATAGGCTACCAGGGAAGGCACCTCTTGGTGGAATTTTGCCTATGGACAAGGGGGAGGTGGTCGTGCGCTTGTGGGATCAAGTGGAGAAGGCGGAGGAACAGACTGAGAACCCATATGTGGAAAGAATGAGATTGCGGGTGATCGACAGGGGTTCTGGAAGATTCTCAAAACTGAGAGGGAAGACCAGGAGAACTTTTAATCAGATAGCGGTGGGAACGATTAGTAGTATGACTCTTCGCTGGCTGTTGAACGAGGGGACGGAGCACGTATGGGAATGTCCTGAGTGCAGTGATGTCGGTTTTTAACTCAACTCAACCTTCAGTTTGCCTGTAATTAATCTGTGATCACTGTTAACAGTTTGCATTGGGAACTGTTTTTATGACTTAAATGCATTTCAAAACCTTCTTCTAATCTGGATGTAACCTATCTGGTTTTTAATCCTGCTGTCTAGACACATCCATGTCCATAATCTTCTAGGATGCTGTTTAAACCAGGTATTTCCTACCATTTTTTGTTCTTTTTTCCATTCTACAAGTATGTTTTCTCTTTCATTTCGCTCTCCCAAACCATGGTTGCCTACACTGCTTCTATCACCTTGATTTCTACTTTTGCGTTGAAATAATCCATTATGATATTTATTTCTAATTTTTTTTTTTACAGTTCTTCAAAGCAGACAGACTCCATGTCATTATAAAAGTCCTCTATTCTTTCTTCACTGCATTCACTCGTTGGAGCATATATTTGAATGACATTTATTTTAAAAGGTCTTCCATTTAATTTTACTAATAGAACTCTGTCTGTCTGACACAGCCCAATATCCTTTAACAGAATTTGATGTTTGCTGAACCAATATAATGGCTACACCTCTTTGCCGTTCTTCTCCCCCAGAATAAATAATCTTACAATTCTCTGGTCTTGATCCCTGCCCCTTTCCGTCTTGTTTTGCACATTCCAAATATATTAATCTTCTCTCTTTCCACTTCTTGTTTGATGTTTTCTAATTTTCCATCTGCACTCATCTTTTATTGAAATGTAAAGTGCAACTAACACTCAGAACTTGACAGTACCAGGCATTGTCTTCACATTTATTAATGCACTTTATCTTCCACTGATCAGTGTATAGTCAGTTTGGTTTACTCAGTCATTTTATTCAGTCAGTTATTGTTATTGGCAATGTTTCCTTTTGAAACTTTGAACAGCAGCTACAAAACATGCAATATGGACATGGCTTACTAGGAAAATAGTCCCTGAACAGTAGTCTACATCTGCCAGAGACAGATTGATTGATTGATTGATTTAGGAACCGACATCACAGCATTCGGGGCATTCCCATAAGCGCTCCGTCCCCATCCTCAGCAACCAGCGAAGAGTTCCAACACTAATAGTACCAGTAGCAATCTGATTATATGTCCGTCTCGCCTTTCCTCTGAGAGTCGATCGTCGGCCAGATCCCCTTGTCACCCCTTGCTGTCGCATTCTTGCCAGACCACGGTGATCCATTTGCTCCTCCGAGGTGTACACGTGCTCCCACAAGGCCGCAACCACGTCTTCCTTATCATGCATCAATACTCCACCAAGTTTTGCAGAGCCAGCCAATCTGTCCGCCTGTTCATTCCGCAGCACACCAGCATACCCCGGAGAAAAGATCCAGACGATGCTTGTCACCCGTGACTTCCGAAGCGAAGCAAGCCACTCTGCACGAAGCTTGCCTGTCCTCACCCTACTCAGCATGCTTTCTGAGTCAGTTACAATCACGATGTGTGTGTGTGTGTATCGTATTCTCCATTCAGCGGAAAGCTACACTGGCCGCCTCCACTCTTAAGCTAGATGTTGTGGTATCATATGCCAGGCTCTCCTGCACCAAACGTCGACCATTCGCTTTTGCTAAGAACTCCCAGGCACTTCTACTACCTCTCAACACCGAACCATCTGTGTAGAAAATCACATCACCCGGGCGAGCATTATCCACACTGCTCCCCTGGCACTCTGACCCACTCCTCTCCTCGCCTAATGTTCTCCAAGATGCACATCTGTCTGATCGTATCCTCCGCCTGAGCCATCCACGATTTCCCTCTTTATCAGTCGCTGACCCTTAACTGCATCCAGCGCCTCATGCAACGGGTGATCTGTGTCAGCAACTACTCTGAGGTATGCCTTCGCCTGCATCACCTTGAGCCTACCAGCAACAGTCGGCAAACCCAGAGACATGATCTATCTTGACAAGTAAAGGAGGCCACAATGACTTTCCAGGACAAAACAGGCTGTTAGTTGTTAAAAGACGTAGTTGGGCTGGATGTTGAGAAGTGAGCCGAACTTCGAAGTGAATTTGTAATCACGACAACGGACATTTTAATTTCCCTGATCTTTCTGACACCTCTGGCTATAGAATACGACTGTCTTCTCTTGTAGTTTACAAGTACACACACACACAACTTTATGTTCTTCCTCCTGTTTGTTTACAAGTACACACACACTATGTTCTTCCTCCTGTGGTTTACAAGTATACACACACAATATGTTCTTCCTCCTGTAGTTTACAAGTACACACACACACACTATGTTCTTGGGACGCAGAGGTGTTTCCAAGGCACCAGGGCCGGGTTATATACTGGCCAAGATCTATTGATGCGTCCTCGTCGAGCGTCCTGGGCAACAGGTCCCTTCGGGGTCCTGGCTAAAGTCAATAGGATCGCCGATTCCTCCGAAGTCGGAGAGTGTCTGCCTGTACGGCGAGGAACCACCAGTCTGCACACCAATAAGCCAGACATGGGACAACGGATACTCACGTAAAACTCAGGTCCTGTATGACATCACACTGATGTTGGACAACAGGATGCCTTCATCCGACATACAGGACTTCGCGTTGGAGCTCAAGCCAACGAACACAAGCAAGCAAGCAAGCAAGCAAGCAACTATGTTCTTCCTCCTGTAGTTTACAAGTACACACACTTTATGTTCTTCCTCCTGTAGTTTACAAGTACACACACACACACACACACACACTTTATGTTCTTCCTCCTGTAGTTTACAAGTACACACACACACACACTTTATGTTCTTCCTCCTGTAGTTTACAAGTACACACACACTTTATGTTCTTCCTCCTGTAGTTTACAAGTGCACACATACACACTTTATGTTCTTCCTCCTGTAGTTTACAAGTACACACACACTATGTTCTTCCACCTGTAGTTTACAAGTACCCACACACTATGTTCTTATTCCTGCTGTTTACATGTACACAAACTTTATGTTCTTCCTCCTGTAGTTTACAAGTACACACACACACACACACTTTATGTTCTTCCTCCTGTAGTTTACAAGTACACACACACACACACTTTATGTTCTTCCTCCTGTAGTTTACAAGTACACACACACACAACTTTATGTTCTTCCTCCTGTAGTTTACAAGTGTACACACACACACACATTATGTTCTTCCTCCTGTAGTTTACAAGTACACACACAACTTTATGTTCTTCCTTCTGTAGTTTACAAGTACACACACACACACATTATGTTCTTCCTCCTGTAGTTTACAAGTACACACACAACTTTATGTTCTTCCCCCTGTAGTTTACAAGTACACACACACACAACTTTATGTTCTTCCTCCCGTAGTTTACAAGTGTACACACACACACACACATTATGTTCTTCCTCCTGTAGTTTACAAGTACACACACAACTTTATGTTCTTCCTTCTGTAGTTTACAAGTACACACACACACACACATTATGTTCTTCCTCCTGTAGTTTACAAGTACACACACAACTTTATGTTCTTCCTCCTGTAGTTTACAAGTACACACACACACACACACACTATGTTCTTCCTCCTGTAATTTACAATTACACACATACTATGTTCTTCCTCCTGTAGTTTACAAGTACACACACACTATGTTCTTCCTCCTGTAGTTTACAATTACACACATACTATGTTCTTCCTCCTGTAGTTTACAAGTACACACACGCTATGTTCTTCCTCCTGTAGTTTACAAGTACACACACACTGTTCTTCCTCCTGTAGTTTACAAGTACACAAACACACACACACACACTATGTTCTTCCTCCTGTAGTTTACAAGTAGACACACACACACACACACACACACACACACACACACACACTATGTTCTTCCTCCTGTAGTTTACAAGTACACGCACACCATGTTCTTCCTCCTGTAATTTACAAGTACACACACACATACTATGTTCTTCCTCCTGTAGTTTACAAGTACACACACACACACTATGTTCTTCCTCCTGTAGTTTACATCAAGACTTTCCAGTATGACAGTACAGGGCAAGATGTGGTGAGTGTAATAAGGTGTGTGAAGCGCAGAAAGCTTCAGGCCAGGAAAAAATGCTGGGAGCAGCCACCTTGGTGGAATTGTGAGGTGGAGAAGGCCTGGATGGATAAGTGTAGTGCTGTAAGGAAATGGCAAACCGCCAAGAAGAACAGAGTTGCCCAGCCCAGTCCCTGCATGCACTTAGAAAGAGAGATGCGCGCAAAAGTAAGCTTTTAAAAAAAACTGGTTAAGGTGGTTAAACGTGAAAAATGGGCAGAGATGTGTCAAAGAGTAAGCACAGACAAGTCACTGAAATTGTTCTGGCGACTACATAAAAGCATGAGCGGGGTAGTCAAGAATAAGAGAATTTCTGATTTCCAAGGTGCTGACCTCATCTGGCAGAGGACTGACGAGAACAAAGGCAAAGCCATAGTCGAACGATATCTAGATCAGAGCAACCAGACAGACATGAGAGGGCGAAATCTTGCCAAGGAGGTCACTTCAGTCAGGTGCAAGGCCCAGAACATTTCGGATGAAGACACAGTGACAGTGAATGAAATCAGGGCTGTGCTTCGACGATAAAAAAAAAACAGCGCTCCAGGGCCATTGGCATAAGATAAGACGACATCAATATGTGTACCGACAACGAGTTAGAGAAACTAGCAGACATATCATATACAACAACAGTATAGGGAGTGCTAGCATCAAGGAGACGTGGTTACACAGTTATCTGGTTCCCTTGCCGAAGCCTGGCAAAGACCACACACAAATTCAGGGATATCGAGTAATAACCATGCAGAATACAATAGGCAAGCTGCTGGAGAAGTTAATTGCCAGAAAAATATCAAGTCAGCTAGAGAGGCAAGGTGTTTTCCCACCTACCCTGGGAGGGTAACGTCCAAAAAGAGAAACCTGGACCAATGCAGCAGTTTTTGCCCAAGACGTCTATGAGGATTTCCACTCAGGCGTTAAAACCTTTGTGGCAGCGATTGATCTTGAGGACGCGTACAACAGAGTACCATTGGATTTTTTAATGCTTCAGCTTCTTGAACTCAAGATAAGTCCATTCCTCCTGAGTTGGATCGCTGCAGCCCTCTTCCAACGGAAAGTAGTTTTTAGATGTGGCAGTTGGACTTCAGAACCAACAACAATATATCCTGGCCTACCACAGGGATCACCATTATCTCCAGTGCTGTTCAACGCCTACACTGTGAGAATCACCAGCGAGCAGATCACGGGACCAGGGAGGACATTGTCATATGCCGATGATGTTTTAGTGTATCGTCAGGGTAAGGATAGAGATCAGGCTGCTGCGGAACTACAAACCGAACTCAATCGCATAAGTACTTGGTGTGTTGAAGCTGGGGCAATGGTCAACCCAACAAAGGCAACAGTGACATGGTTCTCTTTGAATAATCATATTGTCAACACTCCAACACCAACTGTAAAGCTGTGTTCAGAGACTGTGGAAAGAACGCAGGCAATGAACTACCTGGGGATACGTTTTGATCGAAGCCTTGCTTATATCGAGCACATAGACCAGGTGATAACAAAGGCCAAGCGGGGTTTGGCTGCGATGCGGGTGATGGCGGCAGCAAACTGTGAGCAGCGCCATCTATGTCTTCTGTACGAAGGGCTGGTCATGTCTGTTTTTGAGTATGCGATGGCTATCCTGACTCTCAGCCGTAAGCAGATAGAAAGGATGGAAAGGATACAGAACGAAGCCATGCGCATTATTCTTGGATGTACAAGAGATACAGCATGCAGGGCGATGCGCTACCTTCTTGATTTTCCAACCATTGAAGACAGAATACAAATTTGCAGAGCACGTGCCTACCTCAGAGTTAACGCAAACACACAACATCCTCTGCATAGTGAAATTAGGAAGGTGAAGGGCAGTAGGTTAAAAAGAGGAAGGTCGTGGATGGGTCAAGCCGAGGACATTCTTCAACAGGTATGTTCACTTGAGGACTTAGAACCTGGCGAGGAGTGGGTACAAGTGCCAACAGATTTCTGTACGTCTCTTTCAGTCTGCATCCAACTAGACAGAAAATGCAGACAAGAAAATCCGGCTGCTGTGGAGGCGGAAGTACAAGCTTTGATTTTCGAGAATTCGTTAGACGGTGATGCTGTCATATACACAGATGGGTCGGTCGTCCGACATGTGAGAAGCTCATGGGCTTTTACGGCGCAGGCCGGAGGGAGAATTGTGAAGGAGGACTCTGGTGCTTTTGCTGAGACCACAAGTAGCCAGACTATGGAAGTCATGGCAGTAAGTAAAGCAATAACATGGCTAGAGACACAGACATTCACTAGGGCATGTTTCCTTAGCGACTCAATGAGTATGCTCAAGAGGATAGAAATGGGGTGGATCCGAAAAGAGTGGTTGCTGTCTCTGGAGCGGTCTCGGCTGGCAAAGATTAGTTTCATCTTCGTGCCAGGGCATGCGGGAGTACAAGGAAATGAGCGGGCTGACGAGCTCGCAGGTAAGGCTACTGTGGAGGGCGGACGCGCTATGGACCAGGCTGACATTCTGAATGCTTTACGAGACGTAAGACTGTTGCGAGAACCAAGCGATGACTGTGAATCTACAACCATGGTCAGAGTGCGAGAACTACAAATTAAAAGAGGTGTTGCCAAACAAGAACACTATGCAGGAAGCCAAAGAAGATTGAATAACCAACACAGAACTGGTGTCGTGAGCCGCTACACGCTGCGGGATTTGCTGAGGGGATCCGAGCACTTATGGACTGAATAGATCTATGTGCAATGAGGATGATCTGTCGACTAACTAACTCCTGTAGTTTACAAGTACACACACAACTTTATGTTCTTCCTCCTGTAGTTTACAAGCACACACACATTATGTTCTTCCTCCTGTAGTTTACATGTACACACACACACTATGTTTTTCCTCCTGTAGTTTACATGTACACACACTGTTATTCCTCCTGTAGTTTACATGTACACACACACACACACTATGTTCTTCCTCCTGTAGTTTACATGTACACACACACACTATGTTCTTCTTCCTGTAGTTTACATGTACACACACACACTATGTTCTTCCTCCTGTATATTTACAAATACACACACACTATGTTCTTCCTCCTGTATATTTACAAATACACACACACTATGTTCTTCCTCCTGTATATTTACAAATACACACACACACTATGTTCTTCCTCCTGTATGTTTACAAATACACACACACTATGTTCTTCCTCCTGTATGTTTACAAATACACACTACTTAACGTTCTTCCTCCTGTATATTTGCAAATACACACACACTTCTTCACGTTCTTCTTCCTGTATGTTTACAAGTGCACACACAACTTTATGTTGACGAAACAGAATAGATGAGCAAATGTGTAGAAACAACCATTATGTACAGTGTGAAAACCGTTTAATGGCAAATATTTAATTCCACAATCAGTGACCATCTCAAATGTATCACAGAAAACTGTGGAAGTTGACAAACCTAGGGGATAGTCACTCTAGGAGATAGGGGATCCCAGGAAGTGTCTGAAACATTCCCTATTTAACACCACTTCACGTAATAACGACAGATCCGCCACAGTATTCTCTTAGTGAACAAAGCTACAAAAGCTAGATTTGTTATGTGGAGTGGACAAAAATCGTGCAGGTATATGATCAGCCTGCTAGACACAAGGCAGTATAGTTTAGGTGATGGTAAGACCACATGCAAACTTGTGTGTTTAAGTCCACTGACACCAAGGGATATGGTGTTAGACCCCATGTACTCAGACTGCATGCTGCACCAGGATTTCATGGTCAGAATTACACTGGTTGCCTGGACTTTCCCAGACTGCATGCTGCACCAGGATTTCATGGTCAGAATTACATTGGTTGCCTGGACTTTCCCAGACTGCATGCAGCATCAAAGTTTCATGGTCAGAATTACACTGTTTGCCTGGACTTTCCCAGAGAAGTATCTGGGTGGACCCCATAGCAGCACAGCCTGGGAACTATAACCCTACCACAACTGGGGTTTGCATCCAGAACCAGTCAGTAGACAAATTCCTACACCACCACAGCTCCTGTTATTTGGAACAATTAAAAAACATGTCAACACATCTGATTGTCCTTGACAAAGTTGTACATATTATTTCATCATCAGTCAAATTGTGCTTCCACATCGTGGGTCAGCTGCAATATATCTCCCAATACTGTGTCTCTGTCTCTGGTTGTGCACTGTCAGATTGCTGTTCATCCATCTCTTGATGCTACCTTCCCTCCCGTGTTGTTGCCTACTTCATGTTCGCCTACCTTCCCATGTTGTTGCCTACTTCATGTTCGCCTACCTTCCATCCTGTGTTGTTGCCTACTTCATGCTCGCCTACCTTCCCATGTTGTTGCCTACTTCATGTTCGCCTACCTTCCCATGTTGCTGCCTACTTCATGTTCGCCTACCTTCCCATGTTGCTGCCTACTTCATGTTCGCCTACCTTCCCTCCTGTGTTGTTGCCTACTTCATGCTCGCCTACCTTCCCATGTTGTTGCCTACTTCTTGTTCGCCTACCTTCCCGTGTTGTTGCCTACTTCATGTTCGCCTACCTTCCAGTGTTGTTGTCTACTTCATGTTCACCTACCTTCCCGTGTTGTTGCTTACTTCATGTTCACCTACCTTCCCACCTGTTGTTGCCTACTTCATGTTCACCTACCTTCTCATGTTGTTGCCTACTTCATGCTCGCCTACCTTCCCGTGTTGTTGCCTACTTCATGTTTACCTACATTACCATGTTGTTGCCTACTTCATGTTTGCCTACCTTCCCGTGTTGTTGCCTACTTCATGTTCACCTACCTTCCCATGTTGTTGCCTACTTCATGTTTGCCTACCTTCCCATGTTGTTGCCTACTTCATGTTCGCCTACCTTCCCACCTGTTGTTGCCTACTTCATGTTCGCCTACCTTCTCATGTTGTTGCCTACTTCATGTTCGCCTACCTTCCCGTGTTGTTGCCTACTTCATATTCGCCTACCTTCCCATGTTGTTGCCTACTTCATGTTCGCCTACCTTCCCATGTTGTTGCCTACTTCATGTTCGGGAACTTCCATCCTGTGTTGTTGCCTACTTCATGCTCACCTACCTTCCCATGTTGTTGCCTACTTCATGTTTGCCTACCTTCCCATGTTGCTGCCTACTTCATGTTCGCCAACCTTCCCATGTTGCTGCCTACTTCATGTTCGCCTACCTTCCCTCCTGTGTTGTTGCCTACTTCATGCTCGCCTACCTTCAAATGTTGTTGCCTACTTCATGCTTGCCTACCTTCCCGTGTTGTTGCCTACTTCATGTTCGCCTACATTCCCGTGTTGTTGCCTACTTCATGTTCACCTACCTTCCCATGTTGTTGCCTACTTCATGTTCACCTACCTTCCCACCTGTTGTTGCCTACTTCATGTTCGCCTACCTTCCCACCTGTTGTTGCCTACTTCATGTTCACCTACCTTCCCGTGTTGTTGCCTACTTCATGCTCGCCTACCTTTCCGTGTTGTTGCCTACTTCATGTTCACCTACCTTCCAGTGTTGTTGCCTACTTCATGTTTACCTACCTTCCCATGTTGTTGCCTACTTCATGTTCACCTACCTTCCCGTGTTGTTGCCTACCTTCCCATCTGTTGTTGCCTACTTCATGTTCGCCTACCTTCTCGTGTTGTTGCCTACTTCATGTTCGCCTACCTTCCCGTGTTGTTGCCTACTTCATGTTTGCCTACCTTCCCGTGCTATTGCCTACTTCATGGTCGCCTACCTTCCCGTGTTGTTGCCTACTTCATGTTCACCTACCTTCCCGTGTTGTTGCCTACTTCATGTTCACCTACCTTCCCATGTTGTTGCCTACTTCATGTTCACCTACTTCATGTTCGCCTACCTTCCCACCTGTTGTTGCCTACTTCATGTTTGCCTACCTTCCTGTGTTGTTGCCTACTTCATGTTCGCCTACCTTCCCGTGTTGTTGCCTACTTCATGTTCGCCTACCTTCCCATGTTGTTGCCTACTTCATGTTCGCCTACCTTCCCACCTGTTGTTGCCTACTTCATGTTCACCTACTTTCCCGTGTTGTTGCCTACTTCATGCTCGCCTACCTTCCCGTGTTGTTGCCTTCTTCATGTTCGCCTACCTTCCAGTGTTGTTGCCTACTTCATGTTCACCTACCTTCCCATGTTGTTGCCTACTTCATGTTTGCCTACCTTCCCGTGTTGGTGCCTACTTCATGTTCACCTACCTTCCCGTGTTGTTGCCTACTTCATGTTTGCCTACCTTCCCGTGTTGTTGCCTACTTCATGTTCGCATACCTTCCCACCTGTTGTTGCCTACTTCATGTTTGCCTACCTTCCCGTGTTGTTGCCTACTTCATGTTCGCCTACCTTCCCGTGTTGTTGCCTACTTCATGTTTGCCTACCTTCCCGTGCTGTTGCCTACTTCATGTTCGCCTACCTTCCCGTGTTGTTGCCTACTTCATATTCGCCTACCTTCCCATGTTGTTGCCTACTTCATGTTCACCTACCTTCCCCATGTTGTTGCCTACTTCATGTTCGCCTACCTTCCCACCTGTGTTGTTGCCTACTTCATGTTCGCCTACCTTCCCGTGTTGTTGCCTACTTCATATTCGCCTACCTTCCCATGTTGTTGCCTACTTCATGTTCACCTACCTTCCCCATGTTGTTGCCTACTTCATGTTTGCCTACCTTCCCACCTGTGTTGTTGCCTACTTCATGCTCGCCTGCCTTCCCACCTGCTACAACAGACGACACCTGGGAATGGCGATTCTCGTTCGCGACAGCATGGTGGCGTCAGAGGTAGACATGTCCAGTTGGAACAGTGACGATATACAAATACATGCGCTGAGAGTTCATTCCAGTATACCATTCGTGTTGGTTAATGTTTATGCCCGCAACGCGAGTATGGACTCCCAGAAGTGGCAGTGCTTAAGTGGCATATTAGGTCACGAGAGAAATGTTATTTTCTGTGGCGACTTCAACGCTAAAGGCAGATCATGGGGAAACATTTCCTCCAATACACAGGGGGAGGAGCTCGAGACTGCACTTGAAACCATTGACCTGGTTTGTATCAACAGTGGCTGTGTCACCAGGACAGCAAGCCGTCCAGGCGATGAGGACAGTGCTATTGATTTGGCGCTGGCTTCACCTTCACTCACTACAGTGTGTAGATGGGGTGTCCTAGGACAACACGGCAGCGACCACCACCCTTGCAGGATATTGGTGGAGAAAGGCAGAACCAGGCAGCACAAGCTAAAGTTAAAGACTTTCCAGTATGACAGTACAGGGCAAGATGTGGTGAGTAAAATAAGACGTGACAAGCGCAGAAAGCTTCAGGGCAGGAAAAAAAGCTGGGAGCAGCCACCTTGAAAGGTGAAGGGCAGCAGGTTAAAAAGAGGACGGTCGTGGATGGGTCAAGCCGAAGACATTCTTCAACAGGTGTGTTCACTTGAGGACTTAGAACCTGGCGAGGAGTGGGTGCAAGTGACAACAGATTTCTGCACATCCTTTTCAGTTTGCATCCAACTAGTTAGAAAATGCAGACAAGAAAATCCAGCTGCTGTGGAGGCTGAAGTACAAGTGTTGATTTTCGAGAATTCGCTAGACGGTGATGTGGTGATCTACACAGATGGGTCGGTCTTCCGACATGTGAGAAGCTCATGGGCCTTTACGGCTCGGGCCGGAGGGAGAATTGTGAAGGAGGACTCTGGTGCTTTCACTGAAACCACAAGTAGCCTGACCATGGAAGTCATGGCAGTAAGTAAAGCAATAACATGGCTCGAGACACAGACATTCACTAGGGCTTGTTTCCTTAGCGACTCAATGAACATGATCAAGAGGATAGAGGAGGGGTCGATCCGAAGAGAATGGTTGCTGCCTCTGGAGCGGTATCGGCTGGCAAAGATTAGTTTCATCTTCGTGCCAGGGCATGCGGGAGTACAAGGAAATGAGCGGGCTGACAAGCTTGCAGGTGAGGCTACTGTGGAAGGTGGACGCGCCATGGAACAGGCTGATATTCTGAATGCTCTACGAGAAGTAAGACTTTTGCGTGAACCAAGTGATGACTGTGAATCTACAACCATGGCCAAACTGTGAGAACAGCAAATTAAAAGAGGGGTGGCCAAACAAGAACACTACGCAGGAAGCCAAAGAAGATTGATAAACCAACACAGAACTGGCGTCGTTAGCCGCTACACGCTGCGGGTTTTGCTGAGGAGGGGATCCGAGCACTTATGGACTGAATGGTTCGATATGCAATGAAGATGATCTGTCGACTAACTAACTAACGAACTAACTGAAATATGCCTTTTGTGATCAGGATGGTCGCAGTTCTCCCTGGCCTAGAGGTTAAATGACTTTCTCCGTAATTCCGTTTATCCACGTAGGGTAATGCAGCGCGCGAGAATTGGTAGCGGTTCTCGCCGCGTTGGTGACTTGCAGGATATGTGAGCCGGCCACTCAGAAAGCAATTGCAAACTACTGAGCAAACTTCTTGCCAAGAAATCAACAACAGCGGTAAAATGCTGGTGTTGACAGCAATGTCCTGTAAAGGATATGAATAAAAAAAAAAAAGATGGTGGTATATACATTCGCTCACGCTCAGATGGCGGCCTCTACAATGCTCAGAGATTGAAGGCCAAAACCAAATTTAGGAGGGTACTGATCAGAGAGTTGCTTTTTGCAGACGAAGCTGCAATTAAACCCACTCTGAGGAAGAATTACGTCTATCATCTGCATTCTCCAATGCTTGTTCTGAATTTGGTTTAACAATTAGCAAAAAGAAGACACAGATTATGTCACAAGGTGCACATGGGATACCATCAATCTTTATTGATGATGCCGAACTAGAGATAGTAGAACATTTTACATATCTAGGATCAGAGGTAAATAGCAAATTATCCCTAGATCAGGAAATCAACATCAGGATTGGTAAGGCAGCAACAACAATGAACAGGTTAACAAAAAGAGTCTGGGAGAACAGGAAGCTTACTGCCACAACAAAAGTCCTTGTCTATCAAGCTTGTGTCCTTAGTATTTACTCTTCTTTATGGCGTTGAAGCCTGGACAACTTACTCACATCAAGAGAAACGGTTAAACAGCTTTCATGTGCTAACTGACTCAGAAAGTAGGGTGAGGACAGGCAAGCTTTGTGCAGAGTGGCTTGCTTCACTTTGGAAGTCACGGGTGACAAGCATCGTCTGGATCTTTTCTCCGGGGCATGCTGGTGTGCTGGGGAATAAACAGGCGGACAGATTGGCTGGCTCTGCAAAACTTGGTGGAGTAATGATGCATGATAAGGCAGACATGGTTGCAGCCTTGTGGGAGCACGTGTACACTTCGGAGGAGCAAATGGATCACCATGGTCTGGTAAGAATGTGACAGCGAGGGGTAGCGAGGGGTGACGAGGGGATCTGGCCAACGATTGACACTCAGAGGAAAGGCGAGACGGACATATAATCAGATTGCTACTGGTACTATTAGTGTTGGAACTCTTCGCTGGCTGCTGAGGATGGGGATGGAGCGCTTATGGGAATGCCCCGAATGCTGTGATGTCAGTTCCTAAATCAATCAATCAATCAATCAATCAATCATATGCGGTGTCTGCGAAGAATACTTGGTGGCAACAAAAAAATCACAAATTCTGAAGTATTGGAAAGATCAGGTTGTGTGACAGTTTATTCCATGCTCAGTCTTCATAGACTTAGATGTTAGGAAGATGGATGATGGTAGAATACCAAAGGACATCTTTTTTGGCGAATTACAGATGGGTAAGAGATCTCAAGGTCGGCCTCTACTATGATACAAAGATGTGTGTAAGCGGGACAAGATTGATATAGGCATTGATAATGCACATTGGGAGCAAGTCGCCGCTGAACGTGTTGCATGGAGGGCAAATATCAAAAATGGAATAAAGACAAAGGAGAAAATTACTGCAGATAAGTCACACACTGAGCATGTGAGACGTTGGAAATGACCATGTGTTCACATGCATCCACTGTGAATGAACATTTACAGCATGAATTGGCCGTATCAGTCACATTCGCTACCTCCATGGGTTGTAGTTATTATGCCTTTTTGAAGCACAATGTAACAAACTATCGTCTGTCAGGACGGCAAGAAATGGGTGAAAAAAAGGGAATGATCAGTCACAAACTCTTACTGCCAGCTGGTGTACTACATACAGAACATGCCAGGATTTTTTATGATCAGTCACAAACTCTTACTGCCAACTGGTGTACTACATACAGAACATGCCGGGATTTGACAGAAACCACCCATGGTTCTCAACAATATATCCTGCATGATATCAGTGCTAGAAACCACACATGGTTTTCAACAATAAGTCCTACACAATATATCAATGCCAGAAACCACACATGGTTTTCAACCATAAGTCCTACACAATATATCAATGCCAGAAACCACACATGGTTTTCAACAATAAGTCCTACACAATATATCAATGCCAGAAACCACACATGGTTTTCAACCATAAGTCCTACACAATATATCAATGCCAGAAACCACACATGGTTTTCAACAATAAGTCCTACACAATATATCAATGCCAGAAACCACACATGGTTTTCAACAATAAGTCCTACACAATATATCAATGCCAGAAACCACACATGGTTTTCAACAATAAGTCCTACACAATATATCAATGCCAGAAAGCACACATGGTTTTCAACCATAAGTCCTACACAATATATCAATGCCAGAAAGCACACATGGTTTTCAACCATAAGTCCTACACAATATATCAATGCCAGAAAGCACACATGGTTTTCAACCATAAGTCCTACACAATATATCAATGCCAGAAACCACACATGGTTTTCAACCATAAGTCCTACACAATATATCAATGCCAGAAAGCACACATGGTTGACAGAAGGATGTACCGTAAAGGTAGCAACCCTGTTTTGTCTTCTGTAATTTCAACATCTAATGGGAGGCTAACTACATGGTGGCTCGAGGCTGATAGTCTTTCAAACACTCAGTGCTGTCCCTTTGAGAGGTTTATCAGACCTCTTAAGACCTACACGTACCTACGTGTACCCAGTTAGACTGTTTAATCTCACTCAATTGAAGAGTGTCACCCATTCTTCAACTTAACCAGAAGAAACTGAGTGGAGCATTTCCCCATCTCTCAGTAGCATGCCCCATGTGAATGTGGTTGATCTGAGCTAGTCTACAATCTCTTAGAGAACACCAAGAGGGTTAAATATGATCTTTTCTGGACATTTTCTGTGAATGTGTTCAGAATCTCTATTATTCAGTGTGTTAAATTTCTGTTTTAATTGTTGTGAAAATTAACATATATGTGTGCCTCCAATTACCCTTACATTTGTTCGATGTAATATACATTATTTATAATTTCAACATGCGTCATTCAATCCTTTTATGTGTAATCTGTCAAGTTACTGTGGTTTTGTAAAACATTTATAGTTTAGATATTGATCAACCTAGGCAGGAAGTAGGATGTTCCCTGTTTAAATATATCTTAGAATAACTGGACACTTTCGGTTACTCTGGACATGAGGGTGTATTCATTCTACTGATAATCAACACCCTGAATATTAAGACATATCAACATTCTGTCACATTCAATACAAATAGAACATAGGGGAAGACTAGGAAGGCTGCTTTGAATACATATATATATATATAATGTGACATTGATGGTGCCTTCTCCCCTAATCATGCTGCCCCACATATACTTATTTCATGGAGACATGTCATTTTTGTTGCATGGTTTCATGTAGCAAAGAAATCAAATGTTCACCTGAAGAAGTCTAAAGACATTTAATGAAAACATTGTCAATGTGTCTATGTTTGTCTTCTCATGAAGACTGCACAGGGCAGGTTTTCTATTACATGTGAATGAGACAGTCAGACAGCTGTGGTAGTCAGCACAATCAACCAGCACATGTGCTGCTCTGGGCTACACCTGACACAGGCAACTGGCTTGTGGACATATCTGATACTGGTGCAACCAGTTACCACAGCAGTTGTTTCCACGTGCATGCAGCTCCAGTGCTGACCTGGCTTCCAAGCTTGAGCCTGAGATTTCTCTGGAAATGAAAGCTGGTGAGGAAGGAAACTAGTTGCCTCACCTCATGACTTATTATATGTGAAATCCAATCACTATTTCTTCACCCTCACCCCCTCTCCATCCCATGGAAGTATCTGCCATGGGATACCGTAGTTCAGAATGTCAATAACATGTCATATTCTATACTCTCCTGATGTGGATTTTTTACAATAAATGATAAGTAGATCCATACATTGCCCACTACCACAGAACAATACAAGCTCTACACTGTAGAGTTCAATAAATTAAAATAAGTATCCATACATTTCTGACCACCAACAATGCCAAACCAAAGCACATGATCATACATTTCTGACCACCAACAATGCCAAACCAAAGCACATGATCATACATTTCTGACCACCAACAATGCCAAACCAAAGCACATGATCATACATTTCTGACCACCAACAATGCCAAACCAAAGCACATGATCATACATTTCTGACCACCAACAATGCCAAACCAAAGCACATGATCATACATTTCTGACCACCAACAATGCCAAACCAAAGCACATGATCATACATTTCTGACCACCAACAATGCCAAACCAAAGCACATGATCATACATTTCTGACCACCAACAATGCCAAACCAAAGAACATGATCATGCATCTTTGACCACCAACAATGTCAAACCAAAGTACATGATCATACATCTTTGACCACCAACAATGCCAAACCAAACAACATGATCATGCATCTTTGACCACCAACAATGTCACACCAAAGCACATGATCATACATTTATGACCACCAACAATGTCACACCAAAGTACATGATCATGCATCTTTGACCACCAACAATGTCAAACTAAAGACATGATCATACATTTCTGACCACCAACAATGTCAAACTAAAGACATGATCATACATTTCTGACCACCAACAATGTCACACCAAAGCACATGATCATACATTTCTGACCACCAACAATGCCAAACCAAAGCACATGATCATGCATCTTTGACCACCAACAATGTCAAACTAAAGCACATGATCATACATTTCTGACCACCAACAATGTCACACCAAAGCACATGATCATGCATCTTTGACACCAACAATGCCAAACCAAAGCACAAGCATCTTTGACCACCAACAATGCCAAACCAAAGCACATGATCATACATTTCTGACCACCAACAATGTCACACCAAAGCACATGATCATACATTTCTGACCACCAACAATGTCACACCAAAGCACATGATCATGCATCTTTGACACCAACAATGCCAAACCAAAGCACAAGCATCTTTGACCACCAACAATGTCAAACCAAAGCACATGATCATACATTTCTGACCACCAACAATGTCACAACAAAGCACATGATCATACATCTTTGACCACCAACAATGCCAAACCAAAGCACATGCACATACACCTTTGACCACCATCAATGTCAAACCAAAGCACATGATCATACATTTCTGACCACCAACAATGTCACACCAAAGCACATGATCAAGCATCTTTGACCACCTACAATGTCAAACCAAAGCACATGATCATACATTTCTGACCACCATCAATGTCAAACCAAAGCACATGATCATACATTTCTGACCACCAACAATGTCACACCAAAGCACATGATAATGCATCTTTGATCACCAACAATGTCAAACTAAAGTACACGATCATACATTTCTGACCACCAACAATGTCAAACCAAAGCACATGATCATACATTTCTGACCACCAACAATGCCAAACCAAAGCACATGATCATACATCTTTGACCACCAACAATACCAAACCAAAGCACAAGCATCTTTGACCACCAACAATGTCAAACCAAAGCACATGATCATGCATCTTTGACCACCAACAATGTCAAACTAAAGCACATGATCATACATTTCTGACCACCAACAATGTCAAACTAAAGTACATGATCATACATCTTTGACCACCAACAATGCCAAACCAAAGCACAAGCATCTTTGACCACCAACAATGTCAAACCAAAGTACTACACAAGGATAGAGAGGGTCACAATGTCACTCTAGGGTGAAGATGTGTTTCAGGAGATATATTATCTGAATATTTTACAAGTGTGAAATGATAGAAAACAAGGATTTCTGGATAAGATGTGTGAACAGCGATGCACTCGTCCAGTCACACAGATGCAACCACAGCCAACTTGTGAGGTAGACCAGCACCAGGTGACCACTCAAGTGAAACATGTTTCCACTACCACCTACCACTGTCATTCATCTACATCATCAACAAACACCATGATGCAAGAACAGGTATGAGTATTACTGAGGACAGGTGTTAGAACACTGTATGTGCTGGCTAGTAACCTTCATATACACAGCTTCTCCCAGCTACTTGCTGTTTGCTGTGATCTATCATATATTATGAATCAATAAGCAATCAAGATTTAGAACATATATAAGAAGTAACACTGAGAAATGAACCACAAGTGTAACACCGAGAAATGAACAAAACAAAAATGTGGAGTGTGTTGAAGTGAATTACTGGCAAACAGTCAGTCACAAAGGCTACAATGGTCATTGTCAACAAAGGTAAGGTACTGAAACCCAGGGAGGCCCTGCAGTGCCTGGCCAGGCCTGCTGGCCTGACACTGACCACATCCCCCACCATACAAGTCAAGGCAGCTGGCCTGACACTGACCAAACCCCCCACCATACAAGTCAAGGCAGCTGGCCTGACACTGACCAAACCCCCCACCATACAAGTTCAGGCAGCTGGCCTGACACTGACCAAACCCCCCCCCCCCCCCCCCCCCCATACAAGTCCCAGGGAAGTCCAGGCAGCTGGCCTGACACTGACCCCCCCCCCCCCCCCCCCCCCCCCACTAAATGCCAACTGGTCTAAACATATGGGGCTGGCACTATGTACCCACAATGCCTAATGGCATGGACAGGGGTCCTAAACCTCACATACCTAGCACTTGGGCATCCAGATGTGGATTAGTTTGTTCATACAGAGACAGAGGTTATTTGTTTTCATCAAGATGAAATGGAATATTATCTTTGAATAAATCTTTGAAACACAGGGCTAAGAAAATGACCCGTCTTTAAGACATACAGGAAAAGGTTATTTTAATTTTAACGTATTAACATTGGCCAAATATTACCATCTATTAACACTAGGAGGAAAAAGGTTATTCAACAAAAACCAATAAAGCCAAAAATGTTATATATTTATTAACAAAGACCCAAAACAAAAGTAATCCATTTATTATCAGAATGTGGAAAATGTTACTGTGTTAAATAAGAAATTGTTAAAGAAGAAGAAGCAAAAAGTTGATTGTCCTCTCAAATATTTCTGACAAGGACTCAAATGTTCTGTACAATACCACAATGAAAGGCAATTCAGGAAGTAATGATGACCGCAGGCTGCTGTATGCAAAACTACATAACAGCTGTGACATTTGGAGCTTGACAAGATAGACTTAGCAGGGTGACACAAGTCTATTACTTTCACAACATAAATACACATATACATACATATATATACAGTCATTACAGACGTCATATTTCTCCAGATGAAGACGGATAATTATCTAACAGACAAGAGGCCAGTCATTGGGGCAACTATGTCTAAGCATACATGATGGGTGGTCAGTACTAGCATACATGATGGGTGGTCAGTACTAGCATACATGATGGGTGGTCAGTACTAATCACTTGTTAATCTGAGCAAACGGTTTCATCACAAAGAACTTCAACTGAATGTTTAGCCTTTAGTTAAAATAAAAAGAGAATGCTAAGAAAGAATGTAAACTTGTATGCTTTACTGATGAATATTCACAGATTTGATACAGGACAAATGAAGAAATACTTCACAAAAAGGCTCCCAATTGTTCAAAATGCCACATTATTAGATTAAACAGAAAAACTGGACATAGTTGTAAGATGATAAGTGGACAGGAATGAGTGATGTAAGATTATGACAGCTGTTCAGGAATGAGTGATTTAAGATTATGACAGCTGGGCAGGAATGAGTGATGTAAGATTATGACAGCTGGACAGGAATGAGTGATGTAAGATTATGACAGCTGGACAAGACTGAGTGATGTAAGATTATGACAAGCGGATAAGACTAAGTGATGCAAGATTGAGACAGCTGGAAAAAACTGAGTGATGTAAGATTATGACAAGTGGACAAGATTGAGTGATGTAAGATTGTGAAAAGTGGATAAGACTGAGTGATGTAAAACTGCATGAAAGTGTCACAGATTTAAAAAAAAAAGAAGAAAAAAATGAACTGAAAGCAGCATTTCATATAGAATAGTTGTGGTTTCAGCACCAGGAAAAATGTGTTTAGAAAATGCACCTCAGTAAAAGTATGCTCAAAGACATAGGCTGTTACATTCAGTTATCAATGGCCCAACAGAAAAGGATGCAATGTCACATTATGAGAAAAATAGAACATATCTGATGACTAGACTTGCATGCTCATTGATGTTTTTCAGTCACTCCAGCAACTGGCACACTGCAAACATAATTAGTATATTCACTCTTTTTGTAAATTCATCACCAAAAATATAACCAATTACTAAGGTCAAGAAAATACTTGGCTAAAGTCAAGAAAATACAGAGCTCATTCAGCCCTGCTAATTTGTTTGTTTGTAATTTTCTCTGGTGTTGTACTAAATAACAAAATATATTCTCTGGTTTCTGTGAATTCATGTCTAAAAGAGATTTGAATTTGTTTTCAAGAACACTACAGCTAGTTCCCAATGTGTCTACATTTTATCACAGCAATTCCAAACAGGATGTGAAGCATTACTTCTATACATAGATGGGATTCACACAGGCTAATACTGAATGTCTGCTACCTTCACATCAATGCTGCATTACCATAACATGGCCAGATTTCTCTTGTAAACTACACAAGCAAAAAAAAAAAAAAAAGGTGCCAAATCAACAAGGTATGCCCCAGATATGAAAGCTTTCAAATCGCACCAAACACTTCTTCAATGGGGCTAATTCAAATCCGTTTAGGTGCTAGACGGAGCTTCCATTTTCTCTAATGTCCATTATCTGTAATGCTTTTTCATACATGTTTAAAAATTTGTGCAACGTGAGGCAGAACCCACGAGACATTGGAAACAGCGTGAATTCAGGCCGACCAGAATTCTGACAATCTCGGGCACCTTGATCAGAAAAAGTGATACTTATTTCCTTATCTCTGTTCTTCTGGTTGTTGTCTTTGGAACACTGGATGGCTGCTATGGTTTCTTTTTGTAAATCAGCTGCAGCTTCATGTACTATGAGAGAGCCATTCACAGGAGAATGAAGGGCTAGAGAATGTCCATTCAGTGTTTGTGACAAACTATCGGTGTGACCTGGCTCAGTGTTGGAGATGCCTGGATCATCCCTGGGCTCCACACCTGGTTCTGCTGAACCTGTCTGCTCAGCTTGAACACTGCCATTAGCACGCAGACCTGTGCCAGTGTCTGGTCTATGTGTGTCTATGCTGTATGTTCCATTCTGAATGTGCCCAGTAACATTGACACTCTGTGGTGGTGAGGTGTCAGCATGACTACCATGTGTCCCATCTAACACTGGCTGATCACTAGCAGGAGGTATTCCACTGTTTCTACTATGTTCAACAGTCTCTTGCTGAGGTACATCTAAAGTGCTTGCTTGTGGCAATGGCTGTGTCTCTTTGGTTTGTGCTGTGTTGCATCCATGATCTGTTGACTGATTTTTCTGAAGCTCATTCAAGGACATCCAGTGACGCAATCTCGAAATCATCCTGGGTGAAATATTTAAAACAGAACAGCTAGACAAGATGCACAATACAAAAGTATTTGTAATTACTGGCTATCAAATTGTCCACATTCCAAATGAGAAATTTATTGTCTCATTAATGTTAAATACCCGAAGTTTGACGCAATGCAGAGAAAGTTATGAGGAGGCTGGATTATTGACATACCTCCTTTCGCCTACAAAAATCTCCAGAATTGCCACCCAGAATGTTAGAACTGTGTATGCATTTGGACTGAATGCACCACATAAAGAAATATTATGAACTAGATTTTGGAAATATGTGAGACAAGGTGGAAGCAGGCAAAAAAGTCTACTAAATATGGGTGAAATTGAACTGTCTTGGGCCATTTGGAGGAAAATGCCCTCAGTTAACGAGTGGCTCTAATGCCATCTAAATACCCAGTGTTACATATCAAGAAATGTTAAAGATGAATCAATTAAAGAGGCATTTTACATGAAACTTCAAAGTGCCATAGGCAGTCAAAATAAAAATGTTGATGGGTGACCTGACTGCCAAGATAGGATGAAATAACATGGGTTATGAAGAGATCATGGGCAAACATGGACTAGGGGTAATGAATAGAAATTGTTGAATTTTTGCAGTGACTCAATATATCACAGGAGGTGTTTTTCCACATAAAGCATGTTGGTACCACCAGACCACAACACAGAACATTCAACTGATGATGTCTATATTAACAAGAAGTAGAAAACTGTTGCTGCAAATCCAACTAATCATCCACAAGTCTACACAGCGAACATTGGGTAATTGCCTATGACAGGTTCCATGGGTTCCAGGGTCTGGCCACCACTCGCCACCTGCTCGTGGAGGCCAGGTCTCAGAGGTTTTATGCTGAGCCGCCAGCGTCTGCAGCCTACCTTGTTCCAGACGTACTTGTTATCCATTCCTCTGGAATAAACAAGGCAAGGCCGAGAGAGGGAACATGTCGTTTGGGCACCACATGTTCTCTGAAGCTCTGCCCAGGCATTGTGATGGAATTTTGGCCAAATTCCAACTCACATACTTTGGTCTGTCAAGACTGTAAGGTGCCACTCATGTGGGCAAGACATACAGGAGAACAAGTACAATGTTAAATAAACAGTCAATGTTACATCAATATTGAAACAGAACTCAAGCCTGGTCAACACTACTCAGGTATTTAATCTTCAACACTAAACCTGACTGTTTAATTGTAAGTGGTGATCTCCACAGTCAGGCTTGTTGTAGTTGTCTGGAAAGTGCCACTATCCTATTGTTTTTCCCATATTTCATGCTGTGTACATCCATGCTGACCTTGAACCACACTTTACAGACCCATCTGTGTAGATGATGATGTCATGTGGATGTGAATGCTGTTCTACCAGTTCCTGATGTCAATGCTGACTGTTGCAGGCAACTGACCTCTGCAGTTATCTTCAAGTGTAATGAATGAATCCTAAGTGTGTTTTGCCATACCAACTACTCTTTTAGAACTGATTTCCCTACAAACAGTCCAATCTTCTGTGCTACCACCTCAATCTTGTTTATTGACAGGCACAATAGCCAACAAACTCATGCTAGGAATACAGGTTGAAGACAGTCATTGAGAAATGTCACCATACACACGACTGCCGTGAGAGTCTTACCTGGGGCCATGTATTTTTAGATACTGATAAATTTCCTCTTTGAAAAGTGTGGGCAAGTTTTGGCACATTTTGGTGAGAGACTGAACAGTTTTCAAGATGGCCATCTCATTGTACATCCTGCTGTTCTCCTGTCCTACCTGTGTGCCGCGCTGCCTCTCGTAGCCAGCCTCGTTGTAGTAGGGCTCTGGCACAAGGATCAGACCTGGCAACAAAGCATATCAATGACATATGACTGTGTGTGTTACATGGTGACACACCTACCTTCAATTAAGCAATATGTGGATTCAATTCACATTATTCACCTGCTGGCTGGTCCAGCACACATGATTCACCCTGCTGGCTGATCCAGCAAGTCCAGCACACATGATTCACCCTGCTGGCTGATCCAGCACACATGATTCACCCAGCTGGCTGATCCAGCACACATGATTCACCCTGCTGGCTGATCCAGCACACATGATTCACCCTGCTGGCTGATCTAGCAAGTCCAGCACACATGATTCACCCTGCTGGCTGATCCAGCAAGTCCAGCATACATGATTCACCCTGCTGGCTGATCCAGCACACATGATTCACCCTGCTGGCTGATCCAGCACACATGATTCACCCGGCTGGCTGATCCAGCACACATGATTCACCCTGCTGGCTGATCTAGCACACATGATTCACCCTGCTGGCTGATCTAGCAAGTCCAGCACACATGATTCACCCTGCTGGCTGATCCAGCAAGTCCAGCACACATGAGCTATAATTATTATTGTTCTTTGACAAATTCACAACTGGCCATTTAGTCTTGCAATGTATTGACATATCACATCTGCCAGCTGTCTTGAGTCCTGCCTAGTTGCAGAACCATATACAGCAGTATGTAGTTCATTCTAACAAAATCTGGTCACAGCTATGCATTTCTTCTTCTTTTTCTTCTTCTGCGTTTATCCAGAGTGTTTTTGCAGATGTAATTGCGTTGTGCCTGTTTACTTGCTGACACATCTGACTTCTGCGGGCATTTGTTGACTGGGTTAACCTTCCCTGATACTATGCATTTCTAAAGTAGTAGTTGGTTTGAAAAGCATCCAAAGCAGATCTAACCTCATTTATTTTAAAATCAATATCCTTCTCAATTCTTCAATTTTTGCCTATATTTTCTCCTTTGCATTTCTTAAATTTGTTTATAATTTATCTTTAACTTTATTATTCATTTATAATTTTTACTTTGCTTTACAGTTATGCTTAGAATCATGGTTATGTTTCCATTTCTAGACTATTATGATATTCTTTCCTATATCAAGTGAGAATGCATCTGTTTAGTCACTATCATTACATAGTTACCACTTGTTTTGAAGGTTTTCAATTACTCTTTATCAGACTAGTAGATCAAATCTGGTGTTGTGTATATCAACCAGAGAGTATCTTGTATGTACTACATTCACTACTTCCTTACATAAACATGATTTGTCTCTTGTCCATCAAATCACACAAGTTCTTGCTCACGTCATGGCATATATCAGTCTAACCAGTGATAAATACCCCTCTTTTCATGAAATCCTCAATGATATGACAACTGACTCCAGAGGCCAGTGTCAAGGATGGAGAAAGTAGAGTCTACAACTGGCAAGTGACTATGCTGGAGAGTATACCCCATGAGGATGATTGGGTTATAGTGACCAGAACACTGTTATAATGTGTTAATTACCCCTATCAGGGAGTACAGATGGTGGCACGGAGGGCAAACCGAGGCGGGCATTTGACCACTGTTAGTGGATCATGCCAGTGGTTACAATGCTGTTGTTTACACTGACAGATTAGTGCCATGTGGACAATGCTCAGGATGAGGGTTTAAGGCCACAGTGCAGGGAAAAGATATAAAAGAATAGAGCTGAGCTTATGTGGCCACATCAACAAGTGTGGCGGTGGTACTGGAAGCAGTAACTGCTGTACTCTGTGGCTCACAGGCACTAATTATGCCAAAGTGGCTATACTCTGTGACTCACAGTCAATTATATAGATCACAAACAGATAGATGTGGGTGCCTTGTTAGTGGGACAAACCTCAGGAAACTTGTATGGATATACTGTCCTGAACATGAGGCAGTCCGCAGCAATGAGCAAGCAGATTGGTTGCATTCTAGAGTGCCCACTTTTGGCACTTTTCAAATGGCCAAATGAGACCATGCAAGCAATCTGGGAAAACACTTGTGTGTAATGATAGAGCATGCAATGAGACAACAATGTGCAAACTGAAGGAGTATACAGTACAAACTGGAACTAGTGCTATATGATTGCAGTAACGTATTAGACATGTATCCAACCAGAGTTCAATGCGGTTAGTTGCCATCCATACTTTTGGATATCTGTCGAGGGAGAGGCAGTGCGTATGGGCACGACTCACCCAAGTACAGTAGCGGGAGTATTAGTGAAGTTGATAGGCAGTTGCACTGATAAAGTCTTGAGCTCGGTTAAACGTAGATGAGATGTCGGGGCTCATCACCTGCTAAGTGAAGGAGAGACTGGCCACCTATTCCTTGCTGGCTGTTGAAGATGAAGATGGGGCACGTACGGGAATGTCCCGAGTGCTATGATGTCAACTCAATTCCTCTGTGCATTAAGGCCAACAACTTAATTCCTTTGCACATTCAGGCCAACAACTTAATTCCTTTGCACATTCAGGTCAACAACTCAATTCTTCTGTGCATTCAGGCCAACAACTCAATCCCTGTGCATTCAGGCCAACAACTCAATTCCTCTGTGCATTCAGGTCAACAACTCAATTCTTCTGTGCATTCAGGCCAACAACTCAATCCCTGTGCATTCAGGCCAACAACTCAATTCCTCTGTGCATTCAGGTCAACAACTCAATTCTTCTGTGCATTCAGGCCAACAACTCAATTCCTCTGTGCATTCAGGCCAACAACTCAATTCTTCTGTGCATTCAGGCCAACAACTCAATTCCTCTGTGCATTCAGGCCAACAACTTAATTCCTTTGCACATTCAGGCCAACAACTTAATTCCTCTGTGCATTAAGGCCAACAACTTAATTCCTTTGCACATTCAGGCCAACAACTTAATTCCTTTGCACATTCAGGCCAACAACTTAATGCCTTTGCACATTCAGGTCAACAACTCAATTCTTCTGTGCATTCAGGCCAACAACTCAATTCCTCTGTGCATTCAGGCCAACAACTCAATCCCTGTGCATTCAGGCCAACAACTCAATTCCTCTGTGCATTCAGGCCAACAACTCAATTCTTCTGTGCATTCAGGCCAACAACTCAATTCCTCTGTGCATTCAGGCTAACAACTCAATCCCAGTGCATTCAGGCCAACAACTCAATCCCTGTGCATTCAGGCCAACAACTCAATCCCTGTGCATTCAGGCCAACAACTCAATTCCTCTGTGCATTCAGACCAACAACTCAATTCCTCTGTGCATTCAGGCCAACAACTCAATCCCTGTGCATTCAGGCCAACAACTCAATTCCTCTGTGCATTCAGGCCAACAACTCAAATCATCTGCGCATTCAGGCCAACAACTCAATTCCTCTGTGCATTCAGGCCAACAACTCAATTCCTCTGTGCATTCAGGCCAACAACTCAATCCCTGTGCATTCAGGCCAACAACTCAATTCCTCTGTGCATTCAGGCCAACAACTCAATTCCTCTGTGCATTCAGGCCAACAACTCAATCCCTGTGCATTCAGGCCAACAACTCAATCCCTGTGCATTCAGGCCAACAACTCAATTCCTCTGCGCATTCAGGCCAACAACTCAATTCCTCTGTGCATTCAGGCCAACAGCTCAATTCCTCTGTGCATTCAGGCCAACAACTCAATCCCTGTGCATTCAGGCCAACAACTCAATTCCTCTGTGCATTCAGGCCAACAACTCAATCCCTGTGCATTCAGGCCAACAACTCAATTACTCTGTGCATTCAGGCCAACAACTCAATCCCTGTGCATTCAGGCCAACAACTCAATCCCTGTGCATTCAGGCCAACAACTCAATTCCTCTGTGCATTCAGGCCAACAACTCAATTCCTCTGTGCATTCAGGCCAACAACTCAATACCTCTGTGCATTCAGGCCAACAACTCAATCCCTGTGCATTCAGGCCAACAACTCAATCCCTGTGCATTCAGGCCAACAACTCAATTCCTCTGTGCATTCAGGCCAACAACTCAATCCCTCTGTGCATTCAGGCCAACAACTCAATCCCTGTGCATTCAGGCCAACAACTCAATTCCTCTGTGCATTCAGGCCAACAACTCAATCCCTGTGCATTCAGGCCAACAACTCAATCCCTGTGCATTCAGGCCAACAACTCAATTCCTCTGTGCATTCAGGCCAACAACTCAATCCCAGTGCATTCAGGCCAACAACTCAATTCCTCTGTGCATTCAGGCCAACAACTCAATTCCTCTGTGCATTCAGGCCAACAAAATATGATATTCCTATCATATCACCCGACCCATAGCAGGACAATGTTTGTGGAGAAATGGTGACAGGGCTGAAGCAGCAAGGTGTTCACACACAGAGACTGCCACCTCCAGTCACTGGCCAGGCTGTGGGGTTTGACAGGGCTGAAGCAGCAGGGTCTGAGCTCTGGCAACCCCCTCCTCCTCCTCTGTGGTAAATAAGTGACATCCTGGGACACTACCGCACTGATAAGATATAGAAAGGTTGTTCCTCCTGGAAGACCTCTTTTTCAGCTGGCAATCTAACATTACACTCTGAGACAGTATAATTCTGATGTAATATTGAAAGGATGTCTGTCCTTGCTGTAACACTTTCCCAGCTAGCAAATTAGTGTTACATTATTCTGGGAAGCAAAAGAAGAACAGCCTGATGTGCCCATTACATTCCACCAAAAGAAAAATGATCAAATCAGTCAGAAGGCCACCAAACCCTACTCAAGACGACTACCACGTTATGGACAGACCAGAACAGGCCATTATTCTGTGCCTCAGAACAAGACACAATAGATTACGCAACCACAAAATTCAAGATTGGTGACTCAGCCACGTGCACATGTTGTTTGGCGTTGCAGACAGCAGAGCACATACTCCAGGACTGCCCAAACTACAACATATCCAGGCGAACCTTCTGGTCTATAGAGACAACAGTGGAAGATAAACTATATGGACCGCTGAGTGAACTAGAAAAGACTGTTAAATTCATACAAGAGACAACATTGCAGTTTTAGACATATTTCAAGCGAACGAAAGAAGAAGAAGAAGAAGAAGAAGAAGAAGAAGAAGAAGAAGAAGAAGAAGAAGATTATTCTGGGACAATATAACTGAAACGTTATAAAACTTAACTTAAAAAAGAACAACTAAGATGATGGTAGTTCTCTTCACAAAATGATAAACTGCGCACCAAGCTGTGACACTGTTCAACACTTGTACATGACACATACCTTGAATAGAGACTAACACTTGCAGCAGATTGGACTTTGATGTCCATACTTCTGTCCCTTTCCCTGCCCACGTACCCAACAATGAAACACACACCTGTATGAGAGAACAAGCATATGATGTTTCCTTGGGAAAACAACAAACTATTTAAATATACCTATCTATTGTCTACAATCATAAAAACAAAGACTTCTGGTCCACATTTGCTATTCAGTGTAGGTGGGAGTTTAATATGAGTTTGAGTTTTTAATTTTGTTTACATTTCCACAGCTTTACCAGTTCCACCAAATTTTATTCTTATTCTCTTCCTAACTTGATTAGCTTCATGAATTGTTCATAGGCTCTGCCTTTAGTAGCTTTGTTTAGCTACTATTTATATGTGTGTCTCTATTTTTCCTATCTTCTGTTTTTTAAAGAATTGTGGGTGGGCAATAACCTCATCTATAATTTGTACATTTCTATATGTCCTCTTTCTTTGGCAGCTTCACCAGCGATCCTGTTCTCCAGTCTGTTAGTATGTCTTCAATATGTACACTGTACAGGAACAAAACTCAACTAACTATTGACAAGAGCATACAACACAAATATCTGGGCAAAAGTTGGTATGTCTTCAATATATACACTGTACGGGAACAAAACTCATCTAACTATTGACAAGAGCATACAACACAAATATCTCGGCATAAGAGTCTGAGGAAGACCAAGAAAATAAACAGATAACTTTGGATACACTAAACAAATATGGATACAATGCAACTAAGGCAACACATCTGGCCTTGCAATGCAAACTAAGGCTTCCCCACCTTTAGGTTTAACAAGAGTGATATGGATCAAGAAAACACATCATCCGCCTGTGACTAGATAACAGACCAATAGTGTACAATGTTGAAGTGTGTGAATGCATACTTAACAAATGTTATTGAAATAAAAGTTTATGAAACCTTTCCATCCTCATATAGATTGGGATTCAAACGGTCAGTGCAGTAAGAGTGGTAGTGGCAGAGTGGTGGAGCATTTGGGTAGTCATTAGGCAACATCATGTCGAATATGAACAAGCCGTCCTCGTACGGTGTGCCTGCTGGTCCTAGAATCATGATTGAGTACAGATCCTGCGTGTGAATGAAAAAACCAACGTTAGTCTTCTCCAAGCATAGACATTTAAGAAGAAAATGTGAAACAATGTTTGGTCAGTTATGATCTATACTGACAACAACTGCTAATTGTCCCGACCTACAATACACTAAAATGTTGTATTTGTCTGCAATTACAGCTTACTCAGTAAGTTACTGTCCATATCTACAGCTAATTGTCTACATCTACAAATACAGCTAACTGTTATCTTCATCTACAAATGCAGATAATTGTAGAATCTGCAAAAAGAAACATTAGAGGACAGATCCAATACTCAACAAATCAACAACCAAACCCATTAATAATGGAAGCAGACTTCCAGCTTGGAGACTCCAGCACCTACCTGAGATTATAGATAACATTCCTGGTATTGAGAATAAGAACTCTCAGAATGAATTAGATAGAAAAACAATAAACTACACAGAAGAAATTACCCAAGCAGCACCAGGACTCTTGATTATACTCGGATCAGCAAAAAACTGGTGGGGAAAATGGAGGTGGAGGGATCCTCCTGAATGTTAATAATAATAAAGAAGACAGTTAGTAGCTACGGGAAAGTTGTCGAGTAACCTCAGCGCAGAGATAGAGGCCTTAAAAACCGTGGTAGAAATGTTGCTGACAGAAAAATAAAGAAAAACAAGTAACTCTCTTTATGGGCGTGAAGTCAGTTGTTTCAATACTGAAAAGTAGAAACAGTACATAACTAGCAGGCCTAAGGGCAGCATTACATGAACTATGCCAGAAAGCCAAGTGTTGTAATACAATGGATTTCTTCTTATTGCAACATACATGGACATGAAGAAGCCAGCAAATTAGCAAAGGAAAGTTGGAGACTACCGCAGCCTGATATAGACATAGCCTATGATGAGGCCAAGAGATTTATATGAAGCAATTATAGAACCTAGTGGAAATCAGAGCATCCAGGTAACCTGAAAGATGATATATATTATCAACTCAACTGAAAAGAACAAGTTACAATCGTCAGACTACAGACAGCCACACCAGGCTGAAATACCACATGTTTAATAAACTAACGATAGATGATACTGATGAATGTAACTGTGGAACTGGTAAAATGACAGCCAAACATTTGTTGCAGAAGTGTCCAACATATGCAGAACAGAGACAAATATGCTGGCCTACACCCGCTCCATTTGAGGACAAACCTTTACGGATATGAACAATCTTAAGTTGACTGCTGCTGTCTTTGAATTTATTCATACTGTGGTTAGAAGGTGAACGAAGAAGTATGCATTTACAAATACAGCTAACTACTAATACAGTCTATGTCAATAAATACTGTTGTCTATGTCAACATGTACTGCTGTCTACATCTACAATACGCCAATTGTTGTCCACTCTGACAAATACAGAAAATTGTACACATCTAAAAACACTGTTAACTATTGTCTACACCTACAAATACAGCACTATCCATGTTTACAAATGCATCTAAGTATAAAATCAAAAACATGAAAATAACAACAATCTAAGCCATCAGCTACAAACTTACAAGTCTGTCCTCAAATCCTTTAATGAAGATACCATCAGGCAAACTAGTCTGAAAGAGTTTGAGCTGAAACAAGAATGACACATTCAGACATAATACACAACAACAAATATCTACTCATTTAATAACATAGCACTATTTTGATAAAACCTTAATAAAGGGGGAAGACACACTGAGGAAATACATGAGCAATGTTGCATAGTTTAAAGTAGTGCCAACGTTTTATTTCCTCTGTTGATTTTGTTTGCTGTGGTTAAGGGATTTCCCAACACTTCCATGCCATCATGGTATACTGGTGCTGTGGTTGAGGCACTTCCCAACACTTCCATGCCATCATGGTATACTGGTGCTGTGGTTAAGGGACTTCCCAACACTTCCATGCCATCATGGTATACTGGTGTTGTGGTTAAGGAACTTCCCAACACTTCCATGCCATCATGGTATACTGGTGCTGTGGTTAAGAAACTTCCCAACACTTCCATGCCATCATGGTATACTGGTGCTGTGGTTAAGGCACTTCCCAACACTTCCATGCCATCATGGTATACTGGTGCTGTGGTTAAGGGACTTTCCAACACTTCCATGCCATCATGGTATACTGGTGCTGTGGTGTGAGGAAGACTGTACATGACGACAGTACACCTTGTGAGAAAATGTGCTGTAAATTAAGAGGTAGTCAAGTTAGCGTGACGGATGAACAAAACAGCAAGCATCCTGCCTGATTAGCAGCTCTTGTCGCTGTAACTGATTAAAAATTGATTGCCGAAAAATGTTAGAGAACTTTTGAATCCTTCGCATGGTCATATTTAGGACATGGTTAACAATTGTTAAGGTACCAAACAGTGTGCTGCAGGTGAGTTGCAAGGCAAATGACAGAAGAAGAGGAGAAACTATGCGTGTACATCCATCACTAGTCTCCTCCCCTTTAATAAACATGGTGAGGACCTCCTGAACAAGAAGAAAATCTATGTGTATATCCATCACTAACCTCCTCCCCTTTAATGAACATGGGGAGGACTTCTAGAACAAGAAGAAAATCTATGTGTATATCCATCACTAACCTCCTCCCCTTTAATGAACATGGGGAGGACTTCTAGAACAAGAAGAAAATCTATGTGTATATCCATCACTAACCTCCTCCCCTTTAATGAACATGGGGAGGACTTCTAGAACAAGAAGAAAATCTATGTGAACATCCATCACTAGTCTCCTCCCCTTTAATAAATATGGTGAGGACTTCAAGAAGAAGAAGAAAATCTATGTGAACATCCATCACTAACCTTCTCCCCTTTAATAAACATGGGGAGGACTTCTAGAACAAGAAGAAAATCTATGTGTACATCCATCACTAGTCTCCTCCCCTTTAATTAACATGGGGAGGACTTCTAGAACAAGAAGAAAATCTATGTGTACATCCATCACTAACCTTCTCCCCTTTAATGAACATGGGGAGGACTTCTAGAACAAGAAGAAAATCTATGTGTACATCCATCACTAGTCTCCTCCCCTTTAATGAACATGGGGAGGACTTCTAGAACAAGAAGAAAATCTATATGTACGTCCATCACTAGTCTCCTCCCCTTTAATGAACATGGGGAGGACTTCTAGAACAAGAAGAAAATCTATGTGTACATCCATCACTAACCTCCTCCAATTAATAAACATGGGGAGGACTTCTAGAACAAGAAGAAAATCTATGTGTACATCCATCACTAACCTCCTCCAATTAATAAACATGGGGAGGACTTCTAGAACAAGAAGAAAATCTATGTGTACATCCATCACTAACCTCCTCCAATTAATAAACATGGGGAGGACTTCTAGAACAAGAAGAAAATCTATGTGTACATCCAGCACTAACCTCCTCCAATTAATAAACATGGGGAGGACTTCTAGAACAAGAAGAAAATCTATGTGTACATCCATCACTAACCTCCTCCAATTAATAAACATGGGGAGGACTTCTAGAACAAGAAGAAAATCTATGTGTACATCCAGCACTAACCTCCTCCATTTAATGAACATGGTGAGGACCTCTTGATGCATGTCATCACTGGGCATGATACGAAGATATTCCGCTATAAAAGCACAATCTAAAGCATAAATTATTTAGAAGAACAAAGTGGCATACCCTAAACGCAGGGATGCATGACCAAATCGACTTTACTCTTGTACCCAGAAGATTCAAGTGCAGTGTAAACAAAGCCAAAACTAGAGCCTTCCCAGGCAGTAGTCAGGACATGATATTCATGAAACTTTAAACTTCAACTAATCAAAAATTGTAACCAAAACAAATATCCTTGAATGAGATGTGTTTTACATAAACTGAAAGATCCTGGAATGGCAGAAAGTTTTGAGGTAACAATTGGGGGACAATTTGCAGCTCTCAGTCTGGTGGAGGGAAATATAAACTCCATCATGGAGAAAATAAGACACATTTCTCGAATTAGCAGCTGAAATACTTGGCAAAAGAAGGAAAATAAACACATCACGGGTTATAAATGACATTCTTGATTTATGCAAAACAAGGCAGGAACTGAACAGGATTAAAAAAGAGGCATCAGGGCAATATAACAGTACAAATAAAAGTATTAGAAATAGAAAAAGACCAATGTGAGATCATTAATTCAGAGTTACCCAAAGGTAACAACAAGACAGTTTTCAACACATTCAGAAGATGAACAAAACCACAACAGCCAAATTCTTTATAAAACCAAATCTTATTCTAACAGCAAATAAGAAATAACAAAAATAAGCACTGTACCTCTTTCCTTACAGCAGTTTTAAATGCTCGTGGATTTGCTGGCTGGCTTTCTCGTGAAATGTAAGTATGAAATGATTGCGCCTCCCCATACATACTGAACCCTGCATAGCGAGATAAGAACACGTGAACAGGTTTTGCTCAAATGCATTAATATTCATTTTACAAATTAACAGCAACAACATATATTATGAAATTGGAGATCAAGACAGCTATTTCTGCATTGATGTGACTTTCCAAGTCTTCAGTAATGATGACAATTATCTCTGACATTCAGTCCACACTTCATGAAGATCAGAATGGTTGCTATGGCATCAGAGACTGCCATTTGTGGAAGCCTTCAGAAATTTGTGTGGATCTATAGCCCTGGCCTAGCGAAGGTGTGTAGATATGAGAGAATTTATCTGCTGACTTGAAGGGCACCCATCATGGGAACACTGCAGATGGACAGAAGGCAGTACTAGGGACAATTAATGACAGCTGCATGCATGGTGACAAATTGTTTGATGAGCCATGGTGTGGTGATTTCACTGCATGCATGGTGACAAATTGTTTGATGAGCGATGGTGTGGTGATTTCACTGCATGCATGGTGACAAATTGTTTGATGAGCGATGGTGTGGTGATTTCACTGCATGCATGGTGACAAATTGTTTGATGAGCGATGGTGTGGTGATTTCACTGCATGCATGGTGACAAATTGTTTGATGAGCGATGGTGTGGTGATTTCACTGCATGCATGGTGACAAATTGTTTGATGAGCCATGGTGTGGTGATTAACCTGCATGCATGGTGACAAATTGTTTGATGAGCGATGGTGTGGTGATTTCAATCACATGTGGGGTTAGGTCACCATATCTGTAGACAGGAAAACCCTGTACCTCACTGCAGACACCAACAGGCTCTTTGCTGGTTTTACAGACATGGGTGCAACTATTCGATTCAGGTAGAACTATTAAATAATCATTACACGACGAGGGGATCTCGCCGATGCTCGACGCTCAGAGGAAAGGCGAGACGGACATATAATCAGATTGCTGCTGGAACTATTAGTGTTGGAACTCTTCGCTGGCTGCTGAGGATGGGGACGGAGCGCTTATGGGAATGTCCCGAATGCTGTGATGTCGGTTCCTAAATCAATCAATCAATCAATCAATACATGAAATATCTAGCAAGTAAAAATATGTAACCATGATAGAACAATCAAAACAATGAACGAAACAAAGAAACAAGATCATGAGAAAGGGCAACAGAAGCCAGTGTTGTTGCTCGGACACAGGTTATACACCATACAAGACATGAAAGTTATGTCCTGAGAAAGAGCTACAGAAAGCCAGTGTTGTGGCTTGGACACAGGTTATATACCATACAAGGCATCAAAGTTATCTCACGTCCTGAGAAAACAAACACAAAAACAAGAGAAAGCCCCAGGATTAGACAAGAACACAAACGAAATAATACCAAATGTCAGATCAAAAGAAAAATAAGCCTTTTTTTAAATTTTGGAAGCAGCTTAGTTGGGATGGAAGGCCAGGATCAATCTGGTTCTAATATTAATTTTAACTGAGGATGAGTTTCATCAACAAACTCAGGTGGATGGCACTCTTCAATAACTTGGCCAGCAGCAAACATCAGACTGATTCTGAAGAAAAACAAACCAGCTGTAGAACCTCAACGCTACAAGTGACCCTCACTTATCTCTGCCAATGACAGCCAGAAAGTAACAAAGTTCAATTAGGCAGTCAGGAAGACAACTGCCAATGCAACCAAATAGTCAGATCTTTTATTATGCTTGACTGCAGCATGCCCTGACACAAAATGAATATCAGATGGCCACCGTAGACTTGTCCTACTACAAACATTTCCTTGTAAAGACAGTTAAACAAAATACAGCCCCAATCCACTAAATGACATAGATTCTCAATGATGAACAGCGACATCTTGCTACTTGTGCATACTTTGCACCAGAAGAAATAGATCAAATCACTACATGTGACTTCTCAGCCACGGCCTTGACTGGCTAGCAGCACTGTTATCTGTCAATACAAAGAAATGTTACTCCTGCATATTTTCTGGAATTAAAATTCAACCTAGACAATACTGCTCTATGTGATCCGCACAGTTGTTGTTCATTTCTAAGAATCCATATCATAGCATTCTGGAGAAACTCATAAATGCTCCATTTTCTTCAGTGAGTGACTAAAGTATAGATGCTGATCATTCCAGAACCACTGTTGTAGACAGCACAGATTCACGCCCTCACACAGCCCTCTTAGCTGGAACCACACTGGTTGTAGACAGCACAGATTCACCCCCTCACACAGCCCTCCTTGCTGGAACCACACTGGTTGTAGACAGCACAGATTCACCCCCTCACACAGCCCTCCTTGCTGGAACCACACTGGTTGTAGACAGCACAGATTCATTCCTTCACACAGCCCTCCTTGCTGAAACCACACTGGTTGTAGACAGCACAGATTCATCCACTCACACAGCCCTCCTTGCTGGAACCACACTGGTTGTAAAAAGCACAGATTCACCCCCTCACACAGCCCTCCTTTCTGGAACCACACTGATTGTAGACAGCACAGATTCATCCACTCAAACAGCCCTCCTAGCTGGAACCACACTGGTTGTAGACACCACAGATTCATCCCCTCACACTGCCCGCCTTGCTGGAACCACACTGGTGTGTTATCTGTTATTGTATTTTCAACTTAAGAGTCATTCGCAGATAACCTTCTGATTGTCTGCTTTGACAATTTGTCAGTGTTCTAACCAAACAGATCCACTCTTCATTCATGCATGCAGAGAAGTATGACCACATACTGTGTACAGTTGGTGCTTTACCACGGACACACTTGTGTGTAACATGCTCAAGGCAGAAGTTTCTAACCAAAAATGAGATCCTGGAAACAAAGAGCACATTTTCTATCAATCAATCAATCATGTGCTATGCCGGAAAGCATGGGCGGCCATGACTCGCCATTTCACTCGATCACCAGAGTCGTGGATCAGCTCAGTGTTCCTGGCTTGACTGCTCATTGTGGTTCCAAATGTTGCTGTATGTAGCCGGTAGAAAGTATGTGGGTCGGACGGCTTGTTAATCAAGATGAATCTATTTTCATCCAGTCAGTCTTCCAGTCTCTCTCCTCTCTGGTCCATGTGATCATAGCCCCAGCTCTGCAAGTGGCTGTTGAAATCGCCACACACAATCATTTTTTCTGTTAATGGTAGTGTGTCCAGTGCCTGTGTGGTCACTTGGACAGTAGTAATTGATCAGATGTAGGTCTGTATTGCCTGTCTTAAGGTTAAGTGTCTGATACTCAGTCCCTTCCATGTAGACTTCGATTTGGGAAGCAGTGATGTTATTTTTTTACAAGGGTCAGTATCCCACCCTTTCGCCTGTCCTTTCGGTCAGATCAGTAACACTGGTAGCCTCTGATTTTGAAGGCTAAATTTTCGTTGAGGTGAGTTTCTTGCAAGCAACATACGCTTACTTTTTCTTGGTCCAGGATGTTTTCTAATTCTATTTTTTTGTTGCTGACTCCCTCTGCATTCCAGTACATTATTTTAAGTCATTGTTTAATATGGCCAGCCGTTCTATTCCTGGCTCCACAAGACATCTGAGAAGGACCTCCAGTAGTTGGGGTTGGACCCTTTTGAGACATCAGGTCCGGCACTGCACCTGCCTGGGGGTCCAAAGCAGGGCGAGCACCATAACATTTAGCAGTAGTCGACATATTCCATTTTGCGTAATTGCGTGGCATCCTGATTTCTGTGGTGCGCCTCCTGGCTGGTTGCCTCCGTCTTCAGTACCTTTCCTTTGCTAGAGCAGACTGTGGTCTCGTTCGAGTTTAGATGTGTACGCGCGCACACAAGTGTCTGTGCGTGCATGTACGTGCATACACATCTAGAGCATACTGGTTATTTTTCGGCGCCAGAAACTTGCCCCTTCTCCTGTTAGTAAAAACAGTCACGAGCCATTGAGGTATTTAAGCAATGTTGGGCGCTCACCCCAACACTGCGCCCCGGCCACATACAGCAACATTTGGAACCAGCTTTCATATGTTTAAGAACATTTCAAACCCACATCTTCAAAATTGGCAGTCCTTCATTATTAAATCGAATATCATACTGTTCATCTCGGTTATCATCATAAAGGTTTGTCACATAATCTGAGCATACATGTAGAATCTGATCTTTTTCTCTTATGATTTTGCGCATCTTTAGTTTTTAGACAGCCTGCTGATGTACTTGTTCTTTTATTAGTAAGTTCCTGAATTCTCTTATCCACTAATTTGGTATTTTGACTGTTGTGTTGTTTTTCAATTTCTAAGCAATTTTTCTCAAGCCATGCTTCTTTTGCCTCCTTAGATAATATTCTGACTTGTCTGTGAATTTCTTCATATTTGGCAGGATTATTTTTGTTGAGTCTTCTTGTTTCCATTCGTTGTAAAATTTCTTCAGTCATCCATTTCTTACGACCCACCTTCTTTAATTTTGGAATAGTTTCTGCAGCCAAACTGATTGAATTCTTCAACATTTCCCATTGATCATCCACATCCTGGAATAGGATCTCTAGATCAGACAATATATCAAATCTGTTCTGTACTTCTATGTTGAATTTGTTTTGTATTTCCTTGTCATTACCCAGTGTAAACAAATCATATTTAGTGTTTCCTGTTATATACTTGACTTTCTTTAACTTTATCCTCAATGTACCTGTAAGTAATCTGTGATCACAATACCAATCAGCACTGGGAACTGTTTTTGCTATTGTTAACGCATTTCTAAATCTTCTGCTAATCAGAATGTAATAAATCTGGTTTCTAATCCTGCTATCAGGACTCCTCCATGTCCATAATCTTCTAGGGTGATGTTTAAACCAAATGTTTGCTACAATGATTTCCTGCTCTTTTGCCCACTCTACAAATCTGTATCCTCTTTCATTTCTCTCTCCTAAACCATAGTTTCCTACTGTGTATCTATCATCTTGATTTCCTACTTTTGCATTGAAGTCTCCTATTATGTTTATTTCTGAATTTGTTCTTTTCTTTCAGCAGACTCAATGCCATTATAAAATTCCTCTACACTATCTTCACTGGATTCCCTTGTTGGGGCATATACTTGAATAACGTTTATGCTAAAAGGTTTGCCGCTTAATTTAACTAGTAGAAATCTGTCTGACACGGCCCAATATCTTTGAACAGATTTTTATGTTTGCCGGTCCAAGATAATTGCTACCCCCCTTTGTCGATCTTCTCCTCCAGAATAAATAATCTTAAAATCTTCATATATCTTAATGCCTGCTCCTGTCCATCTCGTTTCACACATCTCTAAAATATTAATTTTCTCTCTTTCCATTTCTTGTTTGATATTATCTAATTTTTCATCGTCGTTTAACGTCCTAGCATTCCATGTTGCTAATTTTAATGTCTCTGTCCTTGTCTTGCGATGATCTGTCTTTAGGCGAATCACATTTTCTATGTGAACATTCAAATGCTGATGGACTGATTTTTAATAATGGTTCCTACTGTGGTGCAATGACAGCCAGAACCTGGAACTACATCACAAGCATAAGGAAGAGATGGTTCACTGGTGAATCTGCTGGAAGATTGAGTTCTAACTCAGTGACTGAAGTCCAACACACTGGCATTCAGGTCATTTGAGCCCTGAAGAGGACTTGTATCTATTGAGGTAAGGTTGGTGTTAAGACCTTTCTCCCGACATGGTATTGATGTATCACATCTATCTCCATGGGGACTTTGCTGCTGAGATCTCTCCTCCCTCTCCAAGCTCAGAAATCAGTGGGCTGTGCAAGACCTATACAGGAACATCAGCAGGGAAGATATATGTTTTTGGCGCTCGCTCGATTTGAATTCAAGCGTAGTCCACACACACTACTTCTAGAAGCACTGGACTTAATTTTGTGGTTGGATTAACTTTCCCTATTACCATTGTCCCTCGTCATCAGACGAACCCACTCAGACTTCAGAGTTACTTGTAATTTATGTCCCCAAGTCAAGGACGAGAAGTCAACATGTTAGTCTAACTGTCCAGTGTAGGGGTTGAACCCTTACTCAGCATTAGCACACCGGATGTTTAAGAACACACCTTATCCATTCAGGCCATGCTGCTCCAAGTTGGGTTTTCAGTGGACCAAAAAGGTGGAAATCGCTAGGGACGCGGGGGCTGTAAGGTGGATGTTTCAGAACTTCCCACCTTAGTTGGTTAATTTTCTCCTCAGTTAATTGAGCCATATGTGGTCTGGCATTGTCATGAAGAAGCAACACTCCTCTAGTCAACAGTCCTGGATGTTTTCTTTGAATTGCATCATGAAGCATCGATAGAATTTCACAGTATGAGTCACCTTTCCTCTAATTATCTCCTCCACCCACTGCATGGATGCTTCTGTTGCAATCTCAACAGGACGGCCATATCAGATTTCATCAACAATTTTAGAGCGGCCTTGAGAACATTTTTCTACCCAGCTATGCACAGCTTTACAGGACTAACATTTGTCAGCATAAACAGGAAGCATTTCCTTATGAATGTCTTTTGCAGGCAGTCCTTTTGCCCACAAAAAACGCACAACAGCACGTTGCTCTTTGGTTGTACACTCCGTAAGTACAGTCGCCAGTTTATGCGCTGCGCATGAGACACCTAGCGTCACCTGACAAACGGGAATATAAAGTTGATGTTGCTGTCACCTAATGACTCCTGTAGAAAACACCAACTACATTTACCTGCTATCTCACAGAACTGTGTGATTTACTTATTGACTCGCCCTTGTACCTAATTAACCAACACATGGACTGCCTAGAATGAGGCTGAGGCTGGTATATTTCTTTCACAGGTTGTAGGTATTTCACTGCCAACGACTCCAGCCCAATTCCAAGAGCGAATAAGGAAGGCAGAACATTCAAGGACACATTAGTCTGTACTTGCCCATCCCTATAGGCACAGTCTGTGGTGAATGAGAGGTCTAACATATGAAAGTGAGGAAACAACAACAAATTGAAGGTGATTCCCTGAGTTAGCACACAACCAGAAAATCATGTGCCACAGTGGAAGCATTGAAGCTTAAGGCTGTAAGGGTAATTTTCTGTTGTAAACTTTCATGAGAAGGTTGGAGAGTAGCTTCATGTATGACAACTGTTGCTAAGGAAAGGCAGGGGCAGCACACCAATTGTCATGCATGAAGCTACACTCAGAGGAATATAAAGGAACTTTATCTTATTATGAGTTTAACATGTCAGCAAGTGGACATAACCAACTGAGATCTTTATAATGATGGTATGGTAAGAATGTACTGAGCATTGATTCAAAGAGCAAATAGCCTGGTAGTCCTAGCTAATAAATCAATAAAGACAAATATTCACCTTTGCATGGATCCTGCAAGTCTTTGACATGCTCAAGAGTTTCAGAAATGTCATCCTTCTGTGAGATGCTGTTCGCGGCCATTGCTTCACAGCCTTCTTCCTGGGCAGGTAATGGGCCATCATGGTCTGCATTCTTTTCTTCAATGACTGCATTACTTTCTGTCAAAACTGGCTTTTCATCTTGAAAAGGTTTCTCTTGGCTAGAATTTACAGCAGGGGCACAGTCTTTAACTTCAGAGTGCGGCGGAGACAAGACTGATATACTTGGATCTGTGTCTTTATTCACAGAACCTCTGTCATCATGCTCTAGTACATCTGAAACATCTGAGCCTTCATTGTGATCACAGCCGACGGTCTCACTTGAGTTACTCAAGGGTGAAGCCGGTAAATTCACATCTTCGGAGACACCATTCTCGTTTGCAACCACGTGCTTAACAGTGACATTAATTAGTCTCCTAGTCCTTTTGTTCACTTCCTCATGAATTTTTAAGATTTGTTTTTGGAGGCTTTCACAAATTTTGAAGCACAGATCTTGAGCAATATGATTGGCTGTAATGGTTTCATCTCTACTTTTCTTAGCTTCATGTCCAGAATCATCAAAACCATCTGATTTTGTGCGTTTGGCAGCTTTAGAAACACAGTTCTCACCTACAAGATTAGCATCTTTATTCTTCTTCTTATTTTTAAAGGAAAAAGCAACACTAATACTAGATGGATCAGAGGATCTTCTCTCATTTGTTCCACTTCTGCAGCAATCATTAACAGCGGCATCACTCAATTCCTTCATGCCCTTTAATTCACAAAGTGCATCACAAGCATTAATCAAATCTGAGACAGCAGGTGAGTCATGAATAAGCATACTGACATTGCTGTCTTCGGAAACTTCACTGCCCCCAGCTGCACCAGATTTCATCTGTGAATGGGAACTATCACAGCTGTCTCCTTCTCCAGTGGGAACCTGAAGTGAAACTTCAATGTCTGCTGCTTTTCTCTTAGCACTAACACGAATATTCTTGACACCAATTGCCACAGTGCCTACATTCTCCCCATCCTCGGCCGGCAGTGAACTGCTCCATGCTTCAAATAACTGAGATAAATGCTTAGAAATTTTGTTTGCTTTGTCACGACGTATCTCTTTCTTGGCCTGCGATATCAGTGACTGAAGTTCTGGATCATTAAAGAACGAAGACTGGAGAATGTTGTCCAAGTCATGGCAGCTGCGATAGATGCGAATAATATCATGAAAGCATTCAGGCACAGACACCGCAGAAATGTTAAAGACATTGAGAAGCTTCTGCAGTCTGACAAGAGCAACTTCAGCCCGGGAGAGTAAAGCATCCAACTTTTGCTTGTGTTCACAAAGGGCTCCCTGGTCAAAGCCTCCGTCATCTTTGCAATCTCTGAAAGAAATAAGACAGAGCAAGATCATTTGCATAATCTAGACATCACAAAACAAGAAAGAAATGTCTCATGAAGTGTGAACAAACACATCTGCCCACACAACAATATTGCCACGTTTGTTAGTATATGTTTTAACAATGGAATATCCTGGAGGTGACTTGGTTTTGGTTGATAACTTGACTAATATAGCAAAATGCCTCATTTGAGATTAAGCAAAGGAATTCTATGAAGGACAGCAGAAATATTTCCATGCTATCCAGTGGAATATATTCATTAAAAAACAATTAGAACACAATAACATGTATTTATGACATTTGTCAGAACTAGAAACTGTGGACGTTGGCATCATCACAAAACTCTTGTTTTCTGAGGTGATGTGCCAAGTATTTTAATGACGTGTTATGTTTATCCTTGAAAGCAAGTTTATGTGGCCCTGGCCTTCCATTTTGTCTATTGTTGTTACTGATCCAGTATTGCCTGCACCTTCAGTTCAAGCCATGTAGTGAAACATGCAAGTGTTCATCAACTGTTGCTTTATATCAATGCCATTTAGTGAAACATGCAAGTGTTCATCAACTGTTGCTTTATATCAATGCCATGTAGTGAAACATGCAAGTGTTCATCAGCTGGTGCTTTATATCAATGCCATGTAGTGAAACATGCAAGTGTTCATCAGCTGTTCCTTTATATCAATGCCATGTAGTGAAACATGCAAGTGTTCATCAGCTGGTGCTTTATATCAATGCCATGTAGTGAAACATGCAAGTGTTCATCAGCTGGTGCTTTATATCAATGCCATGTAGTGAAACATGCAAGTGTTCATCAGCTGGTGCTTTATATCAATGCCATGTAGTGAAACATGCAAGTGTTCATCAGCTGTTCCTTTATATCAATGCCATGTAGTGAAACATGCAAGTGTTCATTGCTTGTTGCTTTATATCAATGCCATGTAGTGAAACATGCAAGTGTTCATCAGCTGTTCCTTTATATCAATGCCATGTAGTGAAACATGCAAGTGTTCATCAGCTGTTGCTTTATATCAATGCCATGTAGTGAAACATGCAAGTGTTCATTGCTTGTTGCTTTATATCAATGCCATGTAGTGAAACATGCAAGTGTTCATCAGCTGTTGCTTTATATTAATGCCATGTAGTGAAACATGCAAGTGTTCATTGCTTGTTGCTTTATATCAATGCCATGTAGTGAAACATGCAAGTGTTCATCAGCTGTTGCTTTATATCAATGCCATGTAGTGAAACATGCAAATGTTCATCAGCTGTTGCTTTATATCAATGCCATGTAGTGAAACATGCAAGTGTTCATCAGCTGTTCCTTTATATCAATGCCATGTAGTGAAACATGCAAGTGTTCATCAGCTGTTCCTTTATATCAATGCCATGTAGTGAAACATGCAAGTGTTCATTGCTTGTTGCTTTATATCAATGCCATGTAGTGAAACATGCAAATGTTCATCAGCTGTTCCTTTATATCAATGCCATGTAGTGAAACATGCAAGTGTTCATCAGCTGTTCCTTTATATCAATGCCATGTAGTGAAACATGCAAGTGTTCATCAGCTGTTCCTTTATATCAATGCCATGTAGTGAAACATGCAAGTGTTCATTGCTTGTTGCTTTATATCAATGCCATGTAGTGAAACATGCAAGTGTTCATCAGCTGTTCCTTTATATCAATGCCATGTAGTGAAACATGCAAGTGTTCATCAGCTGTTGCTTTATATCAATGCCATGTAGTGAAACATGCAAGTGTTCATCAACTGTTGCTTTATATCAATGCCATGTAGTGAAACATGCAAGTGTTCATTGCTTGTTGCTTTATATCAATGCCATGTAGTGAAACATGCAAGTGTTCATCAGCTGTTGTTTTAGTTCAATCCCATGTAGTGAAACATGCAAGTGTTCATCAGCTGTTGCTTTATATCAATGCCATGTAGTGAAACATGCAAGTGTTCATCAGCTGTTCCTTTATATCAATGCCATGTAGTGAAACATGCAAATGTTCATCAGCTGTTCCTTTATATCAATGCCATGTAGTGAAACATGCAAGTGTTCATCAGCTGGTGCTTTATATCAATGCCATGTAGTGAAACATGTAAGTGTTCATCAGCTGTTCCTTTATATCAATGCCATGTAGTGAAACATGCAAGTGTTCATCAGCTGTTCCTTTATATCAATGCCATGTAGTGAAACATGCAAGTGTTCATTGCTTGTTGCTTTATATCAATGCCATGTAGTGAAACATGCAAGTGTTCATTGCTTGTTGCTTTATATCAATGCCATGTAGTGAAACATGCAAGTGTTCATTGCTTGTTGCTTTATATCAATGCCATGTAGTGAAACATGCAAGTGTTCATTGCTTGTTGCTTTATATCAATGCCATGTAGTGAAACATGCATGTGTTCATCAGCTGGTGCTTTATATCAATGCCATGTAGTGAAACATGCAAGTGTTCATCAGCTGTTCCTTTATATCAATGCCATGTAGTGAAACATGCACGTGTTCATCAGCTGGTGCTTTATATCAATGCCATGTAGTGAAACATACAAGTGTTCATCAGCTGGTTCTTTATATCAATACCATGTTGTGAAACATGCAAGTGTTCATCAGCTGTTGCTTTATATCAATGCCATGTAGTGAAACATGCAAGTGTTCATCAGCTGGTGCTTTATATCAATGCCATGTAGTGAAACATGCAAGTGTTCATTGCTTGTTGCTTTATATCAATGCCATGTAGTGAAACATGCAAGTGTTCATTGCTTGTTGCTTTATATCAATGCCATGTTGTGAAACATGCAAGTGTTCATTGCTTGTTGCTTTATATCAATGCCATGTAGTGAAACATGCAAGTGTTCATTGCTTGTTGCTTTATATCAATGCCATGTAGTGAAACATGCAAGTGTTCATTGCTTGTTGCTTTATATCAATGCCATGTAGTGAAACATGCAAGTGTTCATTGCTTGTTGCTTTATATCAATGCCATGTAGTGAAACATGCAAGTGTTCATCAGCTGTTGTTTTAGTTCAATCCCATGTAGTGAAACATGCAAGTGTTCATCAGCTGTTGTTTTAGTTCAATCCCATGTAGTGAAACATGCAAGTGTTCATCAGCTGGTGCTTTATATCAACGCCATGTAGTGAAACATGCAAGTGTTCATCAGCTGGTGCTTTATATCAATGCTATGCAGTGAAACATGCAAGTGTTCATCGCTTGTTGCTTTATATCAATGCCATGTAGTGAAACATGCAAGTGTTCATTGCTTGTTGCTTTATATCAATGCCATGTAGTGAAACATGCAAGTGTTCATCAACTGTTGCTTTATATCAATGCCATGTAGTGAAACATGCAAGTGTTCATCAGCTGTTGCTTTATATCAATGCCATGTAGTGAAACATGCAAGTGTTCATCAACTGTTGCTTTATATCAATGCCATGTAGTGAAACATGCAAGTGTTCATCAGCTGTTGCTTTATATCAATGCCATGTAGTGAAACATGCAAGTGTTCATCAGCTGTTCCTTTATATCAATGCCATGTAGTGAAACATGCAAGTGTTCATCAGCTGTTCCTTTATATCAATGCCATGTAGTGAAACATGCAAGTGTTCATCAGCTGGTGCTTTATATCAATGCCATGTAGTGAAACATGCAAGTGTTCATCAGCTGTTCCTTTATATCAATGCCATGTAGTGAAACATGCAAGTGTTCATCAGCTGGTGCTTTATATCAATGCCATGTAGTGAAACATGCAAGTGTTCATCAGCTGTTCCTTTATATCAATGCCATGTAGTGAAACATGCAAGTGTTCATCAGCTGGTGCTTTATATCAATGCCATGTAGTGAAACATGCAAGTGTTCATCAGCTGTTCCTTTATATCAATGCCATGTAGTGAAACATGCAAGTGTTCATCAACTGTTGCTTTATATCAATGCCATGTAGTGAAACACGCAAGTGTTCATCAGCTGTTGCTTTATATCAATGCCATGTAGTGAAACATGCAAGTGTTCATCAGCTGGTGCTTTATATCAATGCCATGTAGTGAAACATGCAAGTGTTCATTGCTTGTTGCTTTATATCAATGCCATGTAGTGAAACATGCAAGTGTTCATTGCTTGTTGCTTTATATCAATGCCATGTAGTGAAACATGCAAGTGTTCATCAGCTGTTCCTTTATATCAATGCCATGTAGTGAAACATGCAAGTGTTCATCAGCTGTTGCTTTATATCAATGCCATATAGTGAAACATGCAAGTGTTCATCAGCTGGTGCTTTATATCAATGCCATGTAGTGAAACATGGAAGTGTTCATCAGCTGTTGCTTTATATCAATGCCATATAGTGAAACATGGAAGTGTTCATCAGCTGGTGCTTTATATCAATGCCATGTAGTGAAACATGCAAGTGTTCATCAGCTGTTGCTTTATATCAATGCCATGTAGTGAAACATGCAAGTGTTCATCAGCTGGTGCTTTATATCAATGCCATGTAGTGAAACATGCAAGTGTTCTTCAGCTGTTGCTTTATATCAATGCCATGTAGTGAAACATGCAAGTGTTCATCAGCTGTTGCTTTATATCAATGCCATGTAGTGAAACATGTAAGTGTTCATCAGCTGTTGCTTTATATCAATGCATGTAGTGAAACATGCAAGTGTTCATCAGCTGGTGCTTTATATCAATGCCATGTAGTGAAACATGCAAGTGTTCATCAGCTGTTGCTTATATCAATGCCATGTAGTGAAACATGCAAGTGTTCATCAGCTGTTGCTTTATATCAATGCCATGTAGTGAAACATGTAAGTGTTCATCAGCTGTTGCTTTATATCAATGCCATGTAGTGAAACATGTAAGTGTTCATCAGCTGTTGCTTTATATCAATGCCATGTAGTGAAACATGCAAGTGTTCATCAGCTGTTGCTTTATATCAATGCCATGTAGTGAAACATGTAAGTGTTCATCAACTGTTGCTTTATATCAATGCCATGTAGTGAAACATGCAAGTGTTCATCAGCTGTTGCTTTATATCAATGCCATGTAGTGAAACATGTAAGTGTTCATCAGCTGGTGCTTTATATCAATGCCATGTAGTGAAACATGTAAGTGTTCATCAGCTGTTCCTTTATATCAATGCCATGTAGTGAAACATGCAAGTGTTCATCAGCTGGTGCTTTATATCAATGCCATGTAGTGAAACATGCACGTGTTCATCAGCTGGTGCTTTATATCAATGCCATGTAGTGAAACATGCAAGTGTTCATCAGCTGTTGCTTTATATCAATGCCATGTAGTGAAACATGCAAGTGTTCATTGCTTGTTGCTTTATATCAATGCCATGTTGTGAAACATGCAAGTGTTCATTGCTTGTTGCTTTATATCAATGCCATGTAGTGAAACATGCAAGTGTTCATTGCTTGTTGCTTTATATCAATGCCATGTAGTGAAACATGCAAGTGTTCATTGCTTGTTGCTTTATATCAATGCCATGTAGCGAAACATGCAAGTGTTCATTGCTTGTTGCTTTATATCAATGCCATGTAGTGAAACATGCAAGTGTTCATTGCTTGTTGCTTTATATCAATGCCATGTAGTGAAACATGCAAGTGTTCATCAGCTGTTCCTTTATATCAATGCCATGTAGTGAAACATGCAAGTGTTCATTGCTTGTTGCTTTATATCAATGCCATGTAGTGAAACATGCAAGTGTTCATCAGCTGTTCCTTTATATCAATGCCATGTAGTGAAACATGCAAGTGTTCATTGCTTGTTGCTTTATATCAATGCCATGTAGTGAAACATGCAAGTGTTCATCAGCTGTTCCTTTATATCAATGCCATGTAGTGAAACATGCAAGTGTTCATTGCTTGTTGCTTTATATCAATGCCATGTAGTGAAACATGCAAGTGTTCATCAGCTGTTCCTTTATATCAATGCCATGTAGTGAAACATGCAAATGTTCATTGCTTGTTGCTTTATATCAATGCCATGTAGTGAAACATGCAAGTGTTCATTGCTTGTTCCTTTATATCAATGCCATGTAGTGAAACATGCAAGTGTTCATCAGCTGTTCCTTTATATCAATGCCATGTAGTGAAACATGCAAGTGTTCATTGCTTGTTCCTTTATATCAATGCCATGTAGTGAAACATGCAAGTGTTCATCAGCTGTTGCTTCATATCAATGCCATGTAGTGAAACATGCAAGTGTTCATCAGCTGTTCCTTTATATCAATGCCATGTAGTGAAACATGCAAGTGTTCATTGCTTGTTGCTTTATATCAATGCCATGTAGTGAAACATGCAAGTGTTCATCAACTGTTGCTTTATATCAATGCCATGTAGTGAAACATGCAAGTGTTCATCAGCTGTTCCTTTATATCAATGCCATGTAGTGAAACATGCAAGTGTTCATCAGCTGTTCCTTTATATCAATGCCATGTAGTGAAACATGCAAGTGTTCATTGCTTGTTGCTTTATATCAATGCCATGTAGTGAAACATGCAAGTGTTCATTGCTTGTTGCTTTATATCAATGCCATGTAGTGAAACATGCAAGTGTTCATCAGCTGTTCCTTTATATCAATGCCATGTAGTGAAACATGCAAGTGTTCATTGCTTGTTGCTTTATATCAATGCCATGTAGTGAAACATGCAAGTGTTCATCAGCTGTTCCTTTATATCAATGTCATGTAGTGAAACATGCAAGTGTTCATCAGCTATTCCTTTATATCAATGTCATGTAGTGAAACGTGCAAATGTTCATCAGCTGTTCCTTTATATCAATGTCATGTAGTGAAACATGCAAATGTTCATCAGCTGTTGCTTTATATCAATGCCATGTAGTGAAACATGCAAATGTTCTTCAGCTGTTGCTTTATATCAATGCCATGTAGTGAAACATGCAAGTGTTCATTGCTTGTTGCTTTATATCAATGCCATGTAGTGAAACATGCAAGTGTTCATCAGCTGTTGCTTTATATCAATGCCATGTAGTGAAACATGCAAGTGTTCATTGCTTGTTGCTTTATATCAATGCCATGTAGTGAAACATGCAAGTGTTCATCAGCTGTAGCTTTATATCAATGCCATGTAGTGAAACATGCAAGTGTTCATCAGCTGTTCCTTTATATCAATGCCATGTAGTGAAACATGCAAGTGTTCATCAGCTGTTGCTTTATATCAATGCCATGTAGTGAAACATGCAAGTGTTCATCAGCTGTTGCTTTATATCAATGCCATGTAGTGAAACATGCAAGTGTTCATCAGCTGTTCCTTTATATCAATGCCATGTAGTGAAACATGCAAGTGTTCATCAGCTGTTCCTTTATATCAATGCCATGTAGTGAAACATGCAAGTGTTCATTGCTTGTTGCTTTATATCAATGCCATGTAGCGAAACATGCAAGTGTTCATTGCTTGTTGCTTTATATCAATGCCATGTAGTGAAACATGCAAGTGTTCATCAACTGTTGCTTTATATCAATGCCATTTAGTGAAACATGCAAGTGTTCATCAGCTGGTGCTTTATATCAATGCCATGTAGTGAAACATGCACGTGTTCATCAGCTGGTGCTTTATATCAATGCCATGTAGTGAAACATGCAAGTGTTCATTGCTTGTTGCTTTATATCAATGCCATGTAGCGAAACATGCAAGTGTTCATTGCTTGTTGCTTTATATCAATGCCATTTAGTGAAATATGCAAGTGTTCATCAGCTGGTGCTTTATATCAATGCCATGTAGTGAAACATGCACGTGTTCATCAGCTGGTGCTTTATATCAATGCCATGTAGTGAAACATGCAAGTGTTCATTGCTTGTTGCTTTATATCAATGCCATGTAGTGAAACATGCAAGTGTTCATTGCTTGTTGCTTTATATCAATGCCATGTAGTGAAACATGCAAGTGTTCATTGCTTGTTGCTTTATATCAATGCCATGTAGCGAAACATGCAAGTGTTCATTGCTTGTTGCTTTATATCAATGCCATGTAGTGAAACATGCAAGTGTTCATTGCTTGTTGCTTTATATCAATGCCATGTAGTGAAACATGCAAGTGGTCATCAACTGTTGCTTTATATCAATGCCATGTAGTGAAACATGCACATGTTCATCAGCTGTTGCTTTATATCAATGCCATGTAGTGAAATATGCACGTGTTCATCAGCTGGTGCTTTATATCAATGCCATGTAGTGAAACATGCAAGTGTTCATCAGCTGTTCCTTTATATCAATGCCATGTAGTGAAACATACAAGTGTTCATCAGCTGTTCCTTTATATCAATGCCATGTAGTGAAACATGCAAGTGTTCATTGCTTGTTGCTTTATATGAATGCCATGTAGTGAAACATGCAAGTGTTCATTGCTTGTTGCTTTATATCAATGCCATGTAGTGAAACATGCAAGTGTTCATTGCTTGTTGCTTTATATCAATGCCATGTAGTGAAACATGCAAGTGTTCATCAACTGTTGCTTTATATCAATGCCATGTAGTGAAACATGCAAGTGTTCATCAACTGTTGCTTTATATCAATGCCATGTAGTGAAACATGCAAGTGTTCATCAGCTGTTCCTTTATATCAATGCCATGTAGTGAAACATGCAAGTGTTCATCAGCTGTTGCTTTATATCAATGCCATGTAGTGAAACATGTAAGTGTTCATCAGCTGGTGCTTTATATCAATGCCATGTAGTGAAACATGCACGTGTTCATCAGCTGTTCCTTTATATCAATGCCATGTAGTGAAACATGTAAGTGTTCATCAGCTGTTGCTTTATATCAATGCCATGTAGTGAAACATGTAAGTGTTCATCAGCTGTTCCTTTATATCAATGCCATGTAGTGAAACATGCAAGTGTTCATTGCTTGTTGCTTTATATCAATGCCATGTAGTGAAACATGCAAGTGTTCATCAACTGTTGCTTTATATCAATGCCATTTAGTGAAACATGCAAGTGTTCATCAGCTGTTGCTTTATATCAATGCCATGTAGTGAAACATGCAAGTGTTCATCAGCTGTTGCTTTATATCAATGCCATGTAGTGAAACATGCAAGTGTTCATTGCTTGTTGCTTTATATCAATGCCATGTAGTGAAACATGCAAGTGTTCATCAGCTGGTGCTTTATATCAATGCCATGTAGTGAAACATGCACGTGTTCATCAGCTGGTGCTTTATATCAATGCCATGTAGTGAAACATGCAAGTGTTCATTGCTTGTTGCTTTATATCAATGCCATGTAGTGAAACATGCAAGTGTTCATTGCTTGTTGCTTTATATCAATGCCATGTAGTGAAACATGCAAGTGTTCATCAGCTGGTGCTTTATATCAATGCCATGTAGTGAAACATGCACGTGTTCATCAGCTGGTGCTTTATATCAATGCCATGTAGTGAAACATGCAAGTGTTCATTGCTTGTTGCTTTATATCAATGCCATGTAGTGAAACATGCAAGTGTTCATCAGCTGGTGCTTTATATCAATGCCATGTAGTGAAACATGCAAGTGTTCATCAGCTGGTGCTTTATATCAATGCCATGTAGTGAAACATGCAAGTGTTCATTGCTTGTTGCTTTATATCAATGCCATGTAGTGAAACATGCAAGTGTTCATTGCTTGTTGCTTTATATCAATGCCATGTAGTGAAACATGCAAGTGTTCATCAGCTGGTGCTTTATATCAATGCCATGTAGTTAAATATGCAAGTGTTCATCAGCTGTTGTTTTAGTTCAATGCCATGTAGTGAGAAATGCAAGTGTTCAACAGCTGTTGCTTTGCTTTTCATAAAAGATTACTTTCAATGTGTACAGATATCTCCACAAGTATGCCAGTGCCCTCCCTCATTTCACACAAGAGAATGCTTGCACAGCGCATGAACTCTGGGTGAGGATCCAAATGTGTGTATATACCAAAATCACACATTATATTCTGTGTGTGAGTAACACTTCTAATTTTCGCAGCGGTCAATTTGGTTAGGACTTTTTATTTCCAAATGTCAAGTGATTGTGATGAATGCAGCAGGCACATGAGCCCTGCAAGTTTTTCATCCTGAGAAAGCTAGATATTGGATCCACTAGCTCAGGATCAGGAAGTAGTATACCTTGTCTGATTTTATACAACTGTCTCCTAGACCAGTGCTTCTCAATAGATGGGAAATTCCCCCCCCCCCCCCCCAATCTAGCGCCCCCTGGGGGCGGGGGGAGGGGGGAAATTAAGATTATTTCAAGATCGCGTTAATACAAGAACTGATACTTGATATTGTTTTTACCTCCATACTTTACAGTTCTGTACTCGCCCTTCTGAAATTAATTTTATAACTAAGTAGACCAGCAAATCACATTTTATGTAGACATTTAGACTTGTTCTAGTATGTGTTATTAAAGTTAGCTTCCAATTTACGTATACTATGTAGGCTGGAGTTGGTGGGGGGGGGGGGGGGGGGGGGGGTGTGAATTTATAGGGAGGAAATACAAAAGGGGGGCAATGACATTCTGAACATATGGTGAAGGGGTTCACGAGCCAAAAAAAGGTTGAGAACCACTGTCCTAGACAATGTAAAGAAGCAGGTGGATGCTAGCTAGAAATGGCTGTCATAACATCTAAGGCATGTAAAGAAGCAGGTGGATGCTAGCTAGAAATGGCTGTCATAACATCTAAGGCATGTAAAGAAGCAGGTGGATGCTAGCTAGAAATGGCTGTCATAACATCTCAGGCATTTTGTGACTGTTAGCAATTTACTAGGCAAGTTTATGTCCAGTAGTTTGCAGTGCTTTCTAAATGACTAATCCTCATAGCATGGTTAAAAATCAACACAAGGCAGTCTGTTTCCAAACTGCTTGCAGCTGATTTAGAACGTGGTATGAGGGATTGTGAATCGCGTTCACTACCCTTTTACCAGAGACAAACAAACGAACACAGCATGAAGGTTATTGCAAGATGCAGACATTGACTTGTACAGAACAGCAGGTCAGTGTTCAGGGTCAATATTTCCATGCTGAAGACTTTTGCTAGACATGAATGATAGATCGTGCACAAAACACTGAATGCTCCCTGAGAGTTAACTGATATTGTGATCACACATTAGAAATGCCATGTCAGAAAAGAGAATAGTGTTAGCATAACATATAGTAAACTGGCTATCCAGCAGGGAAGTCTAGTCAAAGATCTACATGAAAGTGTATTCTCCACCACTGTTTATGACTTAGATAGGTAATCTACATTTGAGGACCAATTCAGTGACCTGTGACACTATCCATGAGTGCTCCAGACACTGCTTTCAGATAACACTTCAGTGACCTGTGACACTATCCATGAGTGCTCCAGACACTGCTTCAGATAACACTTCAGTGACCTGTGACACGATCCATGAGTGCTCCAGACACTGCTTCAGATAACACTTCAGTGACCTGTGACACTATCCATGAGTGTTCCAGACACTGCTTCAGATAACACTTCAGTGACCTGTGTGACTATCCATGAGTGCTCCAGACACTGCTTCAGATAACACTTCAGTGACCTGTGACACTATCCATGAGTGCTCCAGACACTGCTTTCAGTGATCTGTGAAATTATTCTGAATGCTCCAGACACTGCCCTCAAAGATCTGTGAAACTATCCACAACAGCTCCAGACACTGCCCTCAGAGATCTGTGAAACTATCCATGAGTGCTCCATACACTAACATCAGATAACACTTCAGAGATCTGTGAAACTATCCATGAGTGCTCCATACACTACTCTCAGATAACACTTCAGAGATCTGTGAAACTATCCATGAGTGCTCCATACACTACCCTCAGATAACACTTCAGAGATCTGTGAAACTATCCATGAGTGCTCCATACACTACCCTCAGATAACACTTCAGAGATCTGTGAAACTATCCATGAGTGCTCCATACACTACCCTCAGATAACACTACAGAGATCTGTGAAACTATCCACAACAGCTCCAGACACTGCCCTCAAAGATCTGTGAAACTAACCATTGGGTCTCCAGACACTGCCCTCAGAGATCTGTGAAAACTATCCACAACAGCTCCAGACACTGCCCTCAGAGATCTGTGAAACTATCCATGAGTGCTCCATACACTACCCTCAGATAACACTTCAGAGATCTGTGAAACTATCCACAACAGCTCCAGACACTGCCCTCAAAGATCTGTGAAACTAACCATGGGTCTCCAGACACTGCCCTCAGAGATCTGTGAAACTATCCACAACAGCTCCAGACACTGCCCTCAGAGATCTGTGAAACTATCCATGAGTGCTCCATACACTAACATCAGATAACACTTCAGAGATCTGTGAAACTATCCATGAGTGCTCCATACACTACCCTCAGATAACACTTCAGAGATCTGTGAAACTATCCATGAGTGCTCCATACACTACCCTCAGATAACACTTCAGAGATCTGTGAAACTATCCATGAGTGCTCCATACACTACCCTCAGATAACACTTCAGAGATCTGTGAAACTATCCACGAGTGCTCCATACACTACCCTCAGATAACACTTCAGAGATCTGTGAAACTATCCATGAGTGCTCCATACACTACTCTCAGATAACACTTTAGAGATCTGTGAAACTATCCATGAGTGCTTCATACACTACCCTCAGATAACACTTCAGTGATCTGTGAAACTATCCATGAGTGCTCCATACACTACTCTCAGATAACACTTCAGAGATCTGTGAAACTATCCATGAGTGCTCCATACACTACCCTCAGATAACACTTCAGAGATCTGTGAAACTATCCATGAGTGCTCCATACACTACTCTCAGATAACACTTCAGAGATCTGTGAAACTATCCATGAGTGCTTCATACACTACCCTCAGATAACACTTCAGAGATCTGTGAAACTATCCATGAGTGCTTCATACACTACCCTCAGATAACACTTCAGAGATCTGTGAAACTATCCATGAGTGCTCCATACACTACCCTCAGATAACACTTCAGAGATCTGTGAAACTATCCTTGAGTGCTCCATACACTAAACTCAGATAACACTTCAGAGATCAGTGAAACTATCCATGAGTGCTTCATACACTACCCTCAGATAACACTTCAGAGATCTGTGAAACTATCCATGAGTACTCCATACACTACTCTCAGATAACACTTCAGAGATCTGTGAAACTATCCATGAGTGCTCCATACACTACTCTCAGATAACACTTCAGAGATCTGTGAAACTATCCATGAGTGCTTCATACACTACCCTCAGATAACACTTCAGAGATCTGTGAAACTATCCATGAGTGCTCCATACACTACTCTCAGATAACACTTCAGAGATCTGTGAAACTATCCATGAGTGCTCCATACACTACCCTCAGATAACACTTCAGAGATCTGTGAAACTATCCATGAGTGCTCCATACACTACTCTCAGATAACACTTCAGAGATCTGTGAAACTATCCATGAGTGCTCCATACACTACCCTCAGATAACACTTCAGAGATCTGTGAAACTATCCATGACTGCTCCATACACTACTCTCAGATAACACTTCAGAGATCTGTGAAACTATCCATGAGTGCTCCATACACTACTCTCAGATAACACTTCAGAGATCTGTGAAACTATCCATGAGTACTCCATATACTGCCCTCAGATATCACTTCAGAGATCTGTGAAACTATCCATGAGTGATCCATACACTACTTTCAGATAACACTTCAGAGATCTGTGAGACTATCCATGAGTGCTCCATATACTGCCCTCAGATAACACTTCAGTGATCTGTGAAACTATCCATGAGTGCTCCATACACTACCCTCAGATAACACTTCAGAGATCTGTGAAACTATCCATGACTGCTCCATACACTAACATCAGATAACACTTCAGTGATCTGTGAAACTATCCATGAGTGCTCCATATACTGCCCTCAGATAACACTTCAGTGATCTGTGAAACTATCCATGAGTGCTCCATACACTACCCTCAGATAACACTTCAGAGATCTGTGACACTATCCATGAGTGCTCCAGACACTGCTTCAGATAACACTTCAGTGACCTGTGACACTATCCATGAGTGCTCCAGACACTGCTTCAGATAACACTTCAGTGACCTGTGACACGATCCATGAGTGCTCCAGACACTGCTTCAGATAACACTTCAGTGACCTGTGACACTATCCATGAGTGTTCCAGACACTGCTTCAGATAACACTTCAGTGACCTGTGTGACTATCCATGAGTGCTTCCAGACACTGCTTCAGATAACACTTCAGTGACCTGTGACACTATCCATGAGTGCTCCAGACACTGCTTTCAGTGATCTGTGAAATTATTCTGAATGCTCCAGACACTGCCCTCAAAGATCTGTGAAACTATCCACAACAGCTCCAGACACTGCCCTCAGAGATCTGTGAAACTATCCATGAGTGCTCCATACACTAACATCAGATAACACTTCAGAGATCTGTGAAACTATCCATGAGTGCTCCATACACTACTCTCAGATAACACTTCAGAGATCTGTGAAACTATCCATGAGTGCTCCATACACTACCCTCAGATAACACTTCAGAGATCTGTGAAACTATCCATGAGTGCTCCATACACTACCCTCAGATAACACTTCAGAGATCTGTGAAACTATCCATGAGTGCTCCATACACTACCCTCAGATAACACTACAGAGATCTGTGAAACTATCCACAACAGCTCCAGACACTGCCCTCAAAGATCTGTGAAACTAACCATGGGTCTCCAGACACTGCCCTCAGAGATCTGTGAAACTATCCACAACAGCTCCAGACACTGCCCTCAGAGATCTGTGAAACTATCCATGAGTGCTCCATACACTACCCTCAGATAACACTTCAGAGATCTGTGAAACTATCCACAACAGCTCCAGACACTGCCCTCAAAGATCTGTGAAACTAACCATGGGTCTCCAGACACTGCCCTCAGAGATCTGTGAAACTATCCACAACAGCTCCAGACACTGCCCTCAGAGATCTGTGAAACTATCCATGAGTGCTCCATACACTAACATCAGATAACACTTCAGAGATCTGTGAAACTATCCATGAGTGCTCCATACACTACCCTCAGATAACACTTCAGAGATCTGTGAAACTATCCATGAGTGCTCCATACACTACCCTCAGATAACACTTCAGAGATCTGTGAAACTATCCATGAGTGCTCCATACACTACCCTCAGATAACACTTCAGAGATCTGTGAAACTATCCACGAGTGCTCCATACACTACCTCAGATAACACTTCAGAGATCTGTGAAACTATCCATGAGTGCTCCATACACTACTCTCAGATAACACTTTAGAGATCTGTGAAACTATCCATGAGTGCTTCATACACTACCCTCAGATAACACTTCAGTGATCTGTGAAACTATCCATGAGTGCTCCATACACTACTCTCAGATTCTGTGAAACTATCCATGCGTGCTCCATACACTACCCTCAGATAACACTTCAGAGATCTGTGAAACTATCCATGAGTGCTCCATACACTACTCTCAGATAACACTTCAGAGATCTGTGAAACTATCCATGAGTGCTTCATACACTACCCTCAGATAACACTTCAGAGATCTGTGAAACTATCCATGAGTGCTTCATACACTACCCTCAGATAACACTTCAGAGATCTGTGAAACTATCCATGAGTGCTCCATACACTACCCTCAGATAACACTTCAGAGATCTGTGAAACTATCCATGAGTGCTCCATACACTACCCTCAGATAACACTTCAGAGATCTGTGAAACTATCCTTGAGTGCTCCATACACTAAACTCAGATAACACTTCAGAGATCAGTGAAACTATCCATGAGTGCTTCATACACTACCCTCAGATAACACTTCAGAGATCTGTGAAACTATCCATGAGTACTTCCATACACTACCTCTCAGATAAACTTCAGAGATCTGTGAAACTATCCATGAGTGCTCCATACACTACTCTCAGATAACACTTCAGAGATCTGTGAAACTATCCATGAGTGCTTCATACACTACCTTCAGATAACACTTCAGAGATCTGTGAAACTATCCATGAGTGCTCCATACACTACTCTCAGATAACACTTCCGAGATTCTGTGAAACTATCCATGAGTGCTCCATACACTACCCTCAGATAACACTTCAGAGATCTGTGAAACTATCCAATGAGTGCTCCATACACTACTTCAGATAACACTTCAGAGATCTGTGAAACTATCCATGAGTGCTCCATACACTACCCCTCAGATAACACTTCAGACGATCTGTGAAACTATCCATGACTGCTCCATACACTACTCTCAGATAACACTTCAGAATCTGTGAAACTATCCATGAGTGCTCCATACACTACTCTCAGATAACACTTCAGAGATCTGTGAACTATCCATGAGTACTCCATACTGCCCTCAGATATCACTTCAGAGATCTGTGAAAACTATCCATGAGTGATCCATACACTACTTTCAGATTAACACTTCAGAGATCTGTGAGGACTATCCATGAGTGCTCCATATACTGCCCTCAGATAAACCTTCAGTGATCTGTGAAATATCCATGAGTGCTCCATACACTACCCTCAGATAACACCTTCAGAGATCTGTGAAACTATCCATGACTGTCCATACACTAACATCAGATAACACTTCAGTGATCTGTGAAACTATCCATGAGTGCTCCATATACTGCCCTCAGATATCACTTCAGTGATCTGTGAAACTATCCATGAGTGCTCCATACACTACCCTCCCTCAGATAGACACTTCAGAGATCATGTGAACATCCATGAGTGCTCATACATACCCTCAGATAACACTTCAGAGATCTGTGAAACTATCCATGACTGCTCCATACACTACTCTCAGATAACACTTCAGAGATCTGTGAAACTATCCATGAGTGCTCCATACACTACTCTCAGATAACACTTCAGAGATCTGTGAAACTATCCATGATACTCCATATACTGCCCTCAGATATCACTTCAGATGATCTGTGAAACTATCCATGAGTGATCCATACACTACTTTCAGATAACACTTCAGAGATCTGTGAGACTTCCATGAGTGCTCCATTACTGCCCTCAGTAACACTTCAGTGCATGTGAAACTATCCATGAGTGCTCCATACACTACCTCAGATAACACTTCAGAGATCTGTGAAACTATCCATGACTACTCCATACACTAACATCAGATAACACTTCAGTGATCTGTGAACTATCCATGAGTGCTCCATATACTGCCTACAGAACACTTCATGATCTGTGAACTAGTCCATGAGTGCTCCATACACTACCCTCAGATAAACTTCAGGATCTGTGAAACTATCCATGAGTGCTCCATATACAACATCAGAGACATTCAGTGATCTGTTAAACATCCATGGTGCTCAATACACTGCCCTCAGATAACACTCAGTGATCTTGAAACTATCCATGAGTGCTTCATACACTACCTCAGATAACACTTCAGTGATCTGTGAAACTATCCATGAGTGCTCCATATACTGCCCTCAGATTCTGTGATCATGAGTGCTCCATATACTGCCCTCAGATAACACTCAGTGATCTGTGAAACTATCCATGAGTGCTCCATATACTGCCCTCAGATAACACTTCAGTGATCTGTGAAACTATCCATGAGTGCTCCATATACTGCCCTCAGATTCTGTGAAACTATCCATGAGTGTCTCCATATACTGCCCTCAGATAACACTTCAGTGATCTGTGAAACTATCCATGAGTGCTCCAGACACTGCCTTCAGATAACACCCAGAAATCTCAGCTCAGTGCATGAATTGCAGCACTGGCCATGATCCCTTCTATGTGTGTATACCATAATTCACAAAGAATTACAAATATTCTGTGTGGGCAGGCTTTTAATTTCTGAAGATTTACTGGGGCTGTGATGCATAGCCTAATCTCTAAGATATCCAATGACAAGGACAATTTTACCTATGCAGTGTGCACACAGGACCTCCTATTTTGCAGCCTGGCTGGGCTGGGCATCCAATCAAAATATTTTATAAATAACCAGGATTTGGTTCCATTATACATTTCTAGGATTTGAATCTGACACTGTAAATTATAAATTTTCAGGATTTGAATCTAACACGGTTTGATCTAGAGGCACATGCCATTTCTCAAAGCCACTCCAATCCTCTCACTTTGGAAAAGCCTCTTATTAAATGGGTGCCCCAGGAAGGTTAACCCAGTCAACAAATGCCCGCAGAAGTTGGATGTGTCGGCCTAACAGCGCAAGAACGCAGCTCTACTGTAAACAGGCACAATGCAATCACGCCCGGAAAAAAAAAACTTCGGATGAACGCAGAAGAAGAAATGGGTGCTATGGTGGCTAAAACAAAAGGTGGGAAGGAAGGAAACTGGTCACCATACTTCATAAATACAATGACCCAATATATATACAATGCCATCCTTTCACATCCCGGCAGCAGAATCTGCCATTAGGTTATCTTTAATGTAAAGGAATACTAACTGTTAAATTTATATAGGAAAAGAAACATTCTAAAGACACAAACAACCAACAGCAATGTGACACACTTGAATGTAATTACATGTGTAAAGTTTTTCTTTTGCCTTTTGCCCATTTGACTCCTAGTGGAGTATAGATCTACAATCTTGCATGCCAAGCCATTTGTAGTGCAGTTTATGGCTGGTTGTATGTTGGCTGGTTTGTCCCCCTATGATGTGAGATAGCCAGTCTCTGACCAACCCTCCTTTGTCACCTTTTATGACATGCAGAGGATGTTTATAGTGTTATTGCAGAGGAGGTTTACAGTGTTATTACTCTTTACTTCACTTTGGGGAAGATTTTGGACTTTGTTACTACTCTTTACTTTCCCTTTGGTAACACATGGTGAAATATAACAAATGCTAAATGCAAACTTATCAATACTTACTTGTCATCGATGTCTCCACCGATAATCTCATTCTCTGATTCTGTTTCCCAGATCTCCCCGGACCCATCCGTCTCATACTCAGATTCTTCCCAGCTATCAACACTATTTTCACTCACATCATCCATCTGCACATGAAGGTTGAGTCAACATTACACAGGTTGAGTCAACATTTGTGATATACATACATATATATATAAATTCGCATATCCTTTTACAGGACATCGCTGTCAACAGCAGCATCTTTCAGCTGTCTGTTGATTTCTTGGCAAGATTACGCTCAGTAGTCTGCCATTGCTTTCTGAGCGGCTGGCTCAGTTATCCCGCAAGTGACCAGCGGGTGACGAACCCCTCCCAGTTCTCGCCCGCTACGAGACTCTGCTTGATAAACGGGATTACGGAGGAAGTGGTGTAACCCCTCGGCCAGAGAGACCGGCACACACACACATATATATATATCGTTGTCCTCACAGTATTTCCAGTGATGTCTCAGAATTCATAACAAATGTACAGTTTGGGCTTCCATACGGAGAAAATTTGATCACCAATAAAAATAGCTCCCAGTGTCAACTTTATCTAGCATAGCATGGCGTCTCAAAGGAGATAGACGATTGGTTGACCCAGCTGAGCTTAGCAGCTGAAAATTTGGGATATTACGCATTTTACAATGTGACTTATTGTTTTCTGTTTTGTATTTATTTTTCCCTGTGCTCTCACTGGTAAGAGGTGAGCTCAACCTATAGCAAACACATTATGACGATGCCCGATAAAATGTAATAAAGGTAATATGTTGTCTATATGTAAAATTGTGCAGCTGTGAAATTAACATTTCATTGAGAAGATAACATGATTGCTCGCTTTCTGAGAAGAATTCTGCAACAATTCCACTAACGATTTTACCATGCTTAAGTTACATCGTCTATGAATATCATGAGCATTCTTCCTTATGTTGTAAAAATTGTTTTTGATAAATGCATATCAAGAGCGTTCTTCTTTATGCTGTGGAAATTGTTCTTAAGAGTCTGTGTTTTGGACTATTGTGCACTTAAATGTGATTCTCCATTTTCACATCTTTATTGAATATGCTATGAGAATTTGAGAGTGAATGCAATGTTCTTTTTCTGGGAATATTGCTCATATGGGAAAGAACGATAGATATAAGGTGCATAATTTTGCAGAAAGTGCACTCAAGGCCAGCATTGTTCAATTGCTGCTAATGACCTGGCGGAAATTTGCATTCAGTGATCTGCCAAATGCTTTCTGAATTACTGCCATAAAGCAGTTCGTTACTGAATTTCGTGCATCTATAACACTTGAAACCGGGAAGGTTAACCCAGTCAACAAATGCCCGCAGAAGTCGGATGTGTTGGCCTAACAGCGCAAGAAAGAAGCTCTACTGTAAACAGGCACAACACAATCATGCCCGAAAAAAAAACTCCGGATGAATGCAGAAGAAGAAGAAAAACGCTTGCAAAAGAGACAGGATTTCGAACCATGTCTTTAAACCCTGCTCCACGGAGACAGGCTGGGAAGACCATTACGTTCATGTGTTCGAATCTCCATTTATGTTATGCTATAGATGAATATCTATCTGGTGGTTCTCTCATTATTTCTTATGATAATTATTTCATTAAATGATCTATATGTGATTCTCATTTGTGAATGTCTCACATGTAAATGTTGATTTATTGTTTTTTCCCTGACTGCTGGAGGAGAATGTTCGAATTTGACACCAGTAGGAAAAGGCACTTATGTACCGAGTGAACTGCATGAAGGGTCTTGCAGATATGAAATGATATGAGATCTTATCATGACATTTCCATGACATCCTTGCCTCATCATGATGTCATATCCATCACGATGTCATTATCTCATCATTACATCCTTGTCTCATCATGATGTCTCTGTATCAAACCACGAATAGGTATTGATGCCTGAGCATCAGTCACTCCATTAGATCTCATTATGTTCCTCCTGTACCTTGCGTGTCGATGTGACGTATCACCTTCGTGAGAGTGCCACGAATTATAGCTTCATATACCGATATTCCCATTGGACTCTGCTATTCCCCTCTTCCAATGTTTAGTGGTCGCCTCGTTCCTCTGTTTTCCATCTGGTCTGTACATCATTGCTTGTTTGTGGTATGCTGTTGACTGGTAACCTACTTGGCATGGCCAAACCATTTGACTTGCTGCTTTCTATAAATCTAGTGCTGCTTTAAACCCCCCCCACTTTAGTCCCTTGATTTCTTCGTTTCTGATCTTAGCTCTTCTTGATAACAGTTGATTATTCTCTCAGGAACTCATTTCTGTTGTTGTGATTTTTCTTTTTCTCTTTTCCTGTCATTGTCCTAGAGTTTGGCATTGTAGCATCGAGTTGGTAGAAGTTGTGTTTGTAAATGCTTTCTTAGTAAGTTACTGATACTTTTTTGTTTCTTTTAGTATTGGTTCCATTTGTCCACTTAGTGATTTGCCTTATTGCCCTATTTCGAATCTCGTCTTCTGATCTGCCATTTGATGATATTATAACTTTCCAGGTACTTGAAAAGCTGCACTTGTTTCAAGGGATGTTCGTTTAGGTGATTGTTGTTGTTGTTCTTCTTTAGTTATGTCATACCTATAAAATCACATATTATCAATCAATCATGTGCCATTCCGGAAAGCGTGGCGGTCATGATCGCCATTTCACTCTCACCCGTGTCGTGGATCATCTCAGTTTTCCTGTCTCGTCCTGCCCCCGCCTCCCCCCCCAATGTGGCCAAGCCATCCAGGTATTTTTCCCTTGGTCTTCCTTTGGTCTGTTCCCTTCGATCTTGCCAGTTGTCACTACAGTTCCTTCCCAATTCCCATTTCTTCTGCATACCATTGTCCAACAAAATTTGACTGTCTACGTCTAATTCTCTCTCATCAGTTTACGATGTTCATTGTCTCCTGTATTACTTGGTCATTGGTTTTTCTGTCTGCCATGGTATTCTTGCATTTTCCTCAGAACCAAATTTCGCAGCCATCAGATGCTTTTCAGCTTGAATGCTCATTGTCCAAGTTTCACATCCATACAAAGAACGGCTCTATGTATCCCTCAACACTCGTTTCTCGTTTCAATTGACATCTTTTATTGGTCATATATGTTTTTCATCTTGCTAAAGCTACTTTCGCCATGGCGATTCTTGTTCTAATATCTTCAAGGCATCTCCCATCAGATGTTATACTGTTCCAGAGATAATTGTACCGATTCACTTGTTGAAGAATATTCCATTTACTTGTATATTACTTGTGGCACTTCTTCTTTCATAGTGAAGACTATAGCTGAGTCTTTTTGACAATTTAATTCTAACCCAAGTTGCTCACGTTGTTACAACTATAGCATTACTAATTGTTGCAGGGTCCTGCGCATGTGTCTGCAATTAATACTGTATAATGTATATTAATGTTATTGATGTTTTGTCCTCCGATGCTGATTCGCATTTATACTCCTCTACATTTCTGAAAATATTTTCACTGTATAGTGAAAAAAGATCTGGAGACATCACACACACTGCATAACACTCTCTTATTGGTTGATATGTCCACTTCTTATCATCCTTATGCAGCTTTTGTTTCAATATATGTTTTTTAAAGTTAATGTCTTTCCTGTCATTTTTAGATCTTAAAGCATATACACCATGTGACATGCTTAACGCTATCAAAAGCTTTTGTATCTATATCTATAAAACAGAGTTTATGTTTGTTTGTTTTTGTGTTGGGATTTTTGTTTGGATGAGTTCGATAACGGGTACATCCGATTGAGATGAAATTTTCTAACACGTTTCCTTTCATTCATTTGCAACCGACTATAATAATTTCTTAATGTAAAATCTTCGTTATTAATACATTTACTTTTCAATTTTCATTATATAATGCTATGATAGCGACTTCACTCTAGAAAAGTTATTTCAAGGGGCATAACTTTTATAACATGTCTATATACTTTAGTGTCCATGTGTTGACTTACTTGCACTCTTGGTAAACTCTTGTCTATAAAGTCTTTTCAGGCATATGCTTTATATAAATCATGATGATAATACTTAGGCTTTTCATAGTTTTCATAAAATATATGCGTAATGCATACCTTGTACCCGCTTTTTCTACAGTTTTCATTGAATGTGTGTGGAAGGACAGTCGTTTTCAAGTTACTGTGCGCCCAGAGCTGGGCGAACCACGCCGTCAGACAGATAGACAGACAGACAGGTCTGGAACGGGGAGAGCTTGATATGACTGACTTATATGAACTAACTTAGATGCTCCCCACCGGTCTGGGTGAAGCCGGGACAGACAGACAGACAGACAAACAGATAGTCTGGACGGGAGAGCTTTATATGACTACGTATGTGAATTAAATGAGATGCTCCCACCAGGGACTTGGTGAAGCGGGCTCGTGTCGCAGACAGACACGACAACACAGCAGACAGGTACAACTGATAGATAGGTCGAGCCCTCCAGGGCCTGCGAGCCGGCCGTGTCAGCTAGTAGTCAATAAAGCAAGATGTATATCCTATGTTTACTTCTATAGCCGCATCATTAGGTACTGTCGCAGCATATACACAGCATTTTACTGTACCTTCCTCTATAAACAGCATTGTTCTTCCCATAGTTCAGTTGTATCTTCTTCCTCATCTCTTTGCATGATACTTTCTTAGCAAATTCTTTGTGCTGTGACTCTTATACTATTGGTTCGATGTTGACCACATTCCAGGTGTTCCTTATTTCTTTGGATTTTGCAATCATACCGGGTTCATATTCGGAGTACCTCTCCAAGTATCACTATGCTGTGTTCCATCAGTCTGGTGACTTGCTCTAGTCCAAATTCTTCTAAGCTATCATTCTGTTGTGATGTTATCTGCGCAGGGCCTTGCCAGCTTTCATTGCTTCAAAGACCATTTCGAACCTACGCCATCTCGCAAAATTGGCGGTCCTTCATTATTACATCTATATCATACTGTTCGTCTCTGTTATCATCATACAGGTTTTTCACCTATCTGGCCATACATGTGATATCTGTCTGTTTCATTATGATTTTGCCATCTTTAGTTTTTAGCACCCTGTTGATGTACTTGTTCTTTTATTAGTAAGTTCCTGCATGAATTCTTTTGTGACACTAATTTTGTATTTTGATTGTTGTGTTGGTGTTCAATTTCTCAGCACGTTTCCTTTTGCCTCCTTACGTAATATCCTGACTTGTCTGTGACATTGCTTCATATTTGACGGATTATTGTTCGTTGAGTCTTCTTGTTTCCATGAGGTGGTGACATTTCTCAGTCATCCCATTTCTTGCGGCTCACCTTCTTGATTTGGATAGTTGTTTCTGCAGCCACATTGATTGAATTCTTCAACGTTTCCCATTGATCATCCACATCGTGGATAGATCTCTTGATCAGACAATATTTCAAATCTGTTCTGTACTTCTATGTTGATTTGTTTTGTATTTCCCTGTCATTACTCATGTACACAAATCATATTTAGTGTTTCCTGTTATATACTTGACTTTCTTCAACTTTATCCTCAATGTTCCTGTGAGTATCTGTGGTCACTATAACATCAGCACTGGGAACTGTTTTTGCTACTGTTACGCGTTTCTAAATCTTCTGCTAATGAGAATGTAGTCATCTGGTTCTAATCCTGCTCTCAGGACTCCTCCATGTTCCATAATCTTCTAGGTGTTGCTTAAACCAGTGTTTCCTACATCATTTTCTGTTCTTTTGCGCACTCTACGAGTCTGTATCCTCTTTCATTTCTCTCGTCCTAAACCTAGTTTCCTACTGTGTATCTATCCCCTTGATTTCTACTTTTGCATTCAAGTCCCCTATTATTTGATGTTTATTTCTGAATGTTTACATATCTTTTAAGGCAGACTCTATGTCATATAAATTCTTCTACACTATCTCACTGGATTCTCCTGTTGGGGCATATACTTAATAATATTTATGCTAAAAGGTCTGCCACTTAATTTAACTAGTAAACTCTGTCCGACACGCCAATATCCTTGAACAGATGTTGATGTTTTTCCGGTCCAAACTAATATATATAATAATACATATTATATTACATTATATATAATCATTACTCCATTAGATGTTTGATCAAATTCCATACTAGAGAAGAGGGTTTGGTGATCCACTTCTGATGGCATCAATCTCCTTCCATTTATTTCTTCTTCACTGTGACTTTCTCAAAAAAAATGTATAGCATTGGTGTTTGTGTTTATATCACCAGAATGGTGGTGTGTTATTGGCCTTACCATCATGAACTTGGCCATACTTACTTGGTCTGCTGATGGCTGTTTGAGTTGTTCAGAACCAATATATATCATGGGGGCGGTCTTCATCATCTCTGATGAACTGAGGATTTGCCGTTTGGTCACCTAAGCGTAGATACCTATTATCTAGAATGACCACCTGACCTCAACAACACCAAGCTTTTCGTCTCAAGCTAAGTATCCAGTCCTGTAGATTGAGACTACTCCATACCCATCATATGCCCTATGGAAGTGACAGTTACATTACTGAAAGTACAGATTATCTACGACCGGGAAGTTTTACCCTTATCTAGCTTCAACATTGGTGGTGAAGTATTGTGGTGGAAAAGACATTTTAGAGACTTATCTAGTACCACAAATAGATGACATTAACATTTACATTAAGAGGATTATTTTTTCATGAAAACACACATTCATGTGATTTTTAAGTTGAAGACTACACACTTTTACGGATATCATAGAATTATCTACTAGATGTAATTGGTTTATCACTATCTGGTATTGGATTTACTTTTCATTATGTTTGCAATGTTGCGAATTCCTTGGACTGCTAGAGTAACTAACAACGATTGCCTGAAAGAGGCTAATGAAACTATAACACTATATACAACAATAAGAAAGAGACAAACAGCTTTCTTTGGTCATGTGATGAGAAGAGAGGCATTGGAGAACATCGTGACAACTGGAAAGATCGAGGGGAAGAGAGGCAGAGGCAGACCAAGAGAAATGATGCTGGACGGATTGAGACGGTGGCATGGAGGAATATCATCGGCAGAGTTGATACAGAACACCAAAGACCGAGATCTGTGGAGAGCCATGAACTCCTACGCCAGCCGGCACGGCCTTGATGATGATGATGAGTTTGCAAATGTGTTTGTATTTCCCTGTCATTACTCAATGTACACAAATCATATTTAGTGTTTCCTGTTATATACTTGACTTTCTTCAACTTTATCCTCAATGTTCCTGTGAGTAATCTGTGGTCACTATAACAATCAGCACTGGGAACTGTTTTTGCTACTGTTAGCGCGTTTCTAAATCTTCTGCTAATGAGAATGTAGTCATCTGGTTTCTAATCCTGCTATCAGGACTCCTCCATGTCCATAATCTTCTAGGGTGTTGCTTAAACCAGGTTTTCCTACAATCATTTTCTGTTCTTTGCCCACTCTACGAGTCTGTATCCTCTTCATTTCTCTCTCCTAAACCATAGTTTCCTACTGTGTATCTATCCCCTTGATTTCCTACTTTTGCATTCAGTCCCCTATTATGATGTTTATTTCTGATGTTTCATATCTTTAAGGCAGAACTCTATGTCATTATAAAAATTCTTCTACACTATCTTCAATGGTTCTCCTGTTGGGGGCATATACTTGAATATATTTATGCTAAAAGGTCTGCCACTTAATTTAACTATAGAACTCTGTCCGACACGCGGCCCATATCTTGAACAGATGTTGATGTTTTCCGTCCAAACTAATATATATAAATAATACATATTATATTCATTATATATAATCATTACTCCATTAGATGTTTGATCAAATTTCCATTAACTAGAGAAGAGGGTTTGGTGATCCCACTTCTGAGTGGCATCAATCTCCTTCCCCCCCCCCCCCCCCATTTTTTCTTCTTCACTGTGACATTCCCCCCCCCCCCCCCCCCCCCCCCCCCCCCCAAAAAAAAATGTATAGCAGTTGTGTTTGTGTTTATATCACCAGAAATGGGTGGTGTGTTATTGGCCTTACCATCATGAACTTGGCCATACTTACTTGGTCTGCTGATGGCTGTTGAGTTGTTCAGAACCATATATATCAATGGGGGCGGTCTTCATCATCTCTGATGAACTGAGGATTTGCCGTTTGGTCAACCTAAAGCGTAGATACCTATTATCTAGAAATGACCACCTGACCTTCAACAACACCAAGCCTTTTCAGTCTCAAGCTAAGTATACCAGTCCTGTAGATTAGACTATCCATACCCATCATATGGGAAGTGACAGTTACATTACTGAAAGAACGGATTATCTACGACCAGGGAAGTTTTACCTTATCTAGCTTCAACATTTGGTGGTGAAGTATTTGTGGTGGAAAAGACATTTTAGAGACTTATCTAGTACACACAAATAAGATGAACATTAACAATTTACATTAAGAGGATTATTTTTTCATGAAAACACACATTCATTGGATTTTAAGTTGAAAGACTACACACTTTTAACGGATATCATTAAGAATTATCTACTAGATGTAATTGGTTTATCACTATCTGGTATTGGATTTACTTTTCATTATGTTTGCAATGTTCGAATTCCTTGGACTGCTAGAGTAACTAACAACGATTGCCTGAAAGAGGCTAATGAAACTATAACACTATATACAACAATAAGAAAGAGACAAACAGCTTTCTTTGGTCATGTGATGAGAAGAGAGGCATTGGAGAACATCGTGACAACTGGAAAGATCAAGGGGAAGAGAGGCAGAGGCAGACCAAGAAAAATGATGCTGGACGGATTGAGACGGTGGCATGGAGGAATATCATCAGCGGAGTTGATCCAGAACACCAAAGACCGAGATCTGTGGAGAGCCATGAACGCCTACGCCAGCCGGCACGGCCCTTGATGATGATGATGATGTTTGCAAAATGTGTTTTGTATTTCCCTGTCATTACTCAATGTACACAAATCATATTTAGTGTTTCCTGTTATATACTTGACTTTCTTCAACTTTATCCTCAATGTTCCTGTGAGTAATCTGTGTCACTATAACAATCAGGCACTGGGAACTGTTTTTGCTACTGTTAGCGCGTTTCTAAATCTTCTGCTAATGAGAATGTAGTCAATCTGGTTTCTAATCCTGCTATCAGGACTCCTCCATGTCCATAATCTTCTAGGGTGTTGCTTAAACCAAGTGTTTCCTACAATCATTTTCTGTTCTTTTGCCCACTCTACGAGTCTGTATCCTCTTTCATTTCTCTCTCCTAAACCATAGTTTCCTACTGTGTATCTATCCCCTTGATTTCCTACTTTTGCATTCAAGTCCCCTATTATGATGTTTATTTCTGAATGTTTACATATCTTTAAGGCAGACTCTATGTCATTATAAAATTCTTCTACACTATCTTCACTGGATTCTCCTGTTGGGGCATATACTTGAATAATATTTATGCTAAAAGGTCTGCCACTTAATTTAACTAGTAGAACTCTGTCCGACACGGCCCAATATCCTTGAACAGATGTTGATGTTTTCCGGTCCAAACTAATATATATAAATAATACATATTATATTACATTATATATAATCATTACTCCATTAGATGTTTGATCAAATTCCATTACTAGAGAAGAGGGTTTGGTGATCCCACTTCTGAGTGGCATCAATCTCCTTCCCCCCCCCCCCCCCCCCCCCCCCCATTTTTTTCTTCTTCACTGTGACATTCCCCCCCCCCCCCCCAAAAAAAAAATGTATAGCAGTTGGTGTTTGTGTTTATATCACCAGAAATGGGTGGTGTGTTATTGGCCTTACCATCATGAACTTGGCCATACTTACTTGGTCTGCTGATGGCTGTTGAGTTGTTCAGAACCATATATATCATGGGGCGGTCTTCATCATCTCTGATGAACTGAGGAATTTGCCGTTTGGTCAACCTAAAGCGTAGATACCTATTATCTAGAATGACCACCTGACCTCAACAACCCAAGCCTTTTCGTCTCAAGCTAAGTATACCAGTCCTGTAGATTAGACTATCCATACCCATCATATTGCCCTATGGGAAGTGACAGTTACATTACTGAAAGAACGGATTATCTACGACCAGGGAAGTTTTACCTTATCTAGCTTCAACATTTGGTGGTGAAGTATTTGTGGTGGAAAAGACATTTTAGAGACTTATCTAGTACCACAAATAAGATGAACATTAACAATTTACATTAAGAGGATTATTTTTTCATGAAAACACACATTCATTGGATTTTAAGTTGAAAGACTACACACTTTTAACGGATATCATTAAGAATTATCTACTAGATGTAATTGGTTTATCACTATCTGGTATTGGATTTACTTTTCATTATGTTTGCAATGTTGCGAATTCCTTGGACTGCTAGAGTAACTAACAACGATTGCCTGAAAGAGGCTAATGAAACTATAACACTATATACAACAATAAGAAAGAGACAAACAGCTTTCTTTGGTCATGTGATGAGAAGAGAGGCATTGGAGAACATCGTGACAACTGGAAAGATCAAGGGGAAGAGAGGCAGAGGCAGACCAAGAAAAATGATGCTGGACGGATTGAGACGGTGGCATGGAGGAATATCATCAGCGGAGTTGATCCAGAACACCAAAGACCGAGATCTGTGGAGAGCCATGAACGCCTACGCCAGCCGGCACGGCACTTGATGATGATGATGATGTTTGCAAAATGTGGTTTGTAAATTTTTTTTAAACATGCAGATCACAGGTCTTCCCGAAATCCCATCATTTGTCCCAATATATTGTTTGATTTAGAACACAAGTTCGAGTCTATTCCTTGTTGAATTTTGTTCAGCATTTGTTTATTACAGTTGGTAAAGTACACACTGTTTATAACTTATCTAGTGAGCTACAGGTGGCTGGGAGATCACACGTGTGCAAATCTTATTTTTCAGAGTGAGCAGTCTCCTTTGTCCGCGGTACCTTCAACTTTCCAGGCTCACTACGCCTTCTATAGGAGAACCTATCTTCATACATTTAGTTTTGGAATCTTACATTTTTCTGTCTTTTTCCACACTTGGAGGTTTGTGAGCCGTTTTTCGGGTTTTCTTATGATGGCTGATTAAGAAGGAATTGGTAACCCATTTTGAGAATTTCCCCAATTCATTGTTTTTTTTTCTCCATACGCCACAACATTACAAGGTTTTGTCAACATTACACAGGTTGAGTCGACATTACACATCACAGGTGACATCAGTTAGTGCTATTTCATTCATGTCAATCAATTCTACATGAAAGTTTGGTCAATGTTTACACACCGTGACCTTGGAAAAAAATTTCTTCATGTTCATTCTCTACAACTGAGCCAATGGCTGTCTAATCACAAGTTTTTCACTACAGACACACTATTCACACTGAAGATGTCTGCTTTTCCACAAGTTTATGTCTTGCAGAGCATATGTCACTGATCAATACCCATCTGTCGGTTGATGGCAGGCGAGGCATTGTCTATAATATACAAATGTTAAGCACCATTGCTAAAAATTTCATTGGGCGTTTATAAGGAATTACATTATCCCTATAACAGAACCGTAAAGAGACGTGATCGAGAGGCCCAGATCAACCATAACTTGCGTGGAGCAGCTCAAAGGGTTCCATGCCTGGGTTGGTTGATCCAATCATGTGCCAATATAGGCATGCCCAGCTCTTCCCTAGATATTTATTTCACCCCAAGTTATCTAAGAAACATCAATTAAAAGATATATATATATATGTATGTGTTCTCCCATACTACCATAAATCCTGCATACAATTATTGAATTGGAAAGTGTGATGCTTCTATTTCTAATGATGGCTGAAGAAAACAATGAGTGACAACTGTGATAACTTACTTCCTCAGATATAATGTACAATTCTTGTGGATAACACTGGCTGATGCAGCCATTTGCCCACTTCACCACAAGGTGACCATTAGCGTCCATTTCAAAGACTTGGCCAACAGCCTGCAAGGTTGTTCCTGGTTCCTGAAAAGAAAACAACAGACTTTGTCATGTTAGGACAACTATACAATTACAATAATGATTCAATAAAGGGGGCTGGCTACTGCTGATCTGTTCGTAGAGTTCAAATAAAGACACACAATATGACCAAGAAGCTCGACCAATAGATACACACACACTTACAGGTGAAGGTTTCAACCCAACCACCAAGACAAATAAAACAAAAAAAAACATCAGATAACTGTGAAATACTTATCTCAACATTCAAGAAGTAGTCTGATCAACAAATCTTTTCACAATAATTACTGCATGTTGTATTTCCATATTGACCATATCATCCCCACCCTCCCCAGAGCACACTGGTCTATAAAAATATAAGGTTAGCATAGCAGCACATGTACATTACACCTCAATTCATGTAACAGGATCCATTACTTGCTTACTTTTATGTTAAATAAACAAATATATGCATTCATTTAAAGGTTGTTTTTCTAACAGCTTTTTACTCTAAAACTGCACTAACACTAAATGCTGTCATACAAGCCAGTACCAGCACACATACACAGCCTGCATCTCTGCACATCATTCTGAGCTGTCAATCTGAAGTACAATAACTATTTGTCTTCCATAAGCCATAAAATATTCTTACAGCTGGCAGATGCTCAAAGCCTCCCACGCGCACAATGCTTTGGCCGGGCCGGAACTTGTAGTCAGGATGATCGGTGATGTCATACACACTCACTTCACAGTTGCTGGCAACAACTGTTGGTCTGTGTGTGATATACAAACATGTCACTGAAGTGTCTGACAACACAGAACAAATACAAAATATAATAATGACGTGTGTAGAAACTGATTCACTGGCATTACTGTTGCTGGCTAGCTGTTGTCAGAACATGAAAGTAGTTTACACAACCAAACTGAGACAAAATAAACACGACATGTCTTACAGTTCCAAGACTGGTATGAAGTTTAACATGTCCCTTCTCTATTTCAGATTTGTGAAATGAATCTGTTTATAAAACGTAGCTATAGTTTGAATGAGTGGCATCTTGCAGTCTTGACAGACCAAAGTATGTGAGTTGGAATGTGGCCAATAGTCCATCACAATGCCTGGGCAGAGCTTCAGAGAAACATGTAGTGCCCAAACGACATGTTCCCTCTCTCGGCCTAATCTTGTGTTTTCCAGAGGAATGGGTAACCAATACGTCTGGCACAAGGTAGACTGCAGACGCTGGCGGCACAGCGTCAAACCTCCGAGACCTCGCCACCACGAGCAGGTGGCGAGTGATGGCCAGACCCTGGAACCTAAGGGACCCGGCTTAGGCGTTCAGCCAAGTCCCACAGGTGAGGGCCTCGTACGCGACCGGCCCATAAGGATGCATACATCTGTCAATCACAAGTGTCCGGACCTGTGTAATGGTAGGCATGTCATGTACCATCGACATTTGATAGGGCAGACATTTGAAAGATGTGTCGCCGGCACATAGTTTGAATAACGAAGAGACAAACCATAGATCGTACGATTTATTGCCTGGCATATTTCGCTGCATCTCGTCAGGTACATACTGCTGAATTCATACAACACACAGTAAAATAACTAGATAAATCCTTCAAGCTGAAATATACACATGTTCGCAAAGTAATGTCAACTGTCCACCACAGTAATTTTAAACTGACTATAGTAGTTATAGTTAACTGTTCTTAATGTGATTGCATAAGCTTGCATCATCTCTACACAAATGGCTCTGCTCGGGTGCAATGGTATCCACTTGTTCTGATAGATACTTCTTCCCCTGAACTGCATCTGCCATACTTTTGTATGTTGACTCTATCACTAGGAGATGCAGTTGGTAGCTTCCACTCACTGAGATGAGGCCAATTCTCATACTCTCCAGCAGTTTAGACAACAGAGAAAAATGCACATGGATCAATGCCTTAAAAAGACTGGACAATGTGTCAGCAAATACAAATCTGTAATGACATAAGCTGACATCAGTGAGCTTCCTGTATTTTTGTGCCAGCCAATATACCACTTCCAATATCCTGTGGTACTGTTAGAGTTGAAATCACTGTGAGAGTTTTGGTGATCGTGACCTGTCATAGAATTCTTCTGCTCTCCCCCGATGTGTCTCCACCTTGCCGTGGTGGGGGAGCTTGCGTGTCCCATCGACCCCATGTGCTTGCCGATGGGTGAAAACTACATATCGGGACGGCTCATGGTATAGGGACCAGACTAAGATAGACACAACCTGCTGCTCTGCAGTGAGACTGAGGATAGCAGTCAAATATTTAAAATCAGGCGCACGAGGCAGAATATCTTGGTCCGGACCAAAACACTAAAGGCTCCCTCTCGAGGGCTGTGGCTGAACGCCTCTAAGCCACAAACCCTTGGAGCCTGAGAGCCAGCTGAGCAAGCTACATGCTCAGGTCTGATACAAGTTCAAGGCTCTCAGCTGGGGGGATACGAGAGTTTCCCGGATTAGAGGGCCAGGTCGTTTCTCGTTCACTCGCTTCACGAAGGTAAGGTGCTGAGCCGGCAGCACAAGTAGCCTACCTCGGAGCGAGTACAAAATGTCAAAAAAGTGCCCCAGCCGAAGAAAATGGTCTGCGAAAACTGTATCTAACTCATACAGAGTGTAGACAAAAGTGGAAGAACGTCTCAATGACGCAAAATGGAACGCACGGCGAGCGAACCTATTGCGTGGTCCGAAAGCAAAAGCTTAACGAGTGGGTGTCGCTCGCAGTCTGACCGTCCCTGGTGTGTGCTGAGCGATCAGCGGCAAACGGGTTGCCCAACACATGGAAGTGAGGAACTAAAGCAGCCATGAGCAGGACGTGGCAACTTCCTCGGGTGAGCCCAGTCACAGAGCAATATGTGCCGGCTCTGCAATTATGGAAGCCTCCTTGGATAGCGAGGGAATGCTCATGGTCTGCCCCTGCCTTCCCTTGAGGGCCGACCACGATGTCGTTCATCGTTCTATCTTGACCAGCTGAGATGTTAGCGACATCACAACAGTCCAACGTGCCTCGAAACCAGAGGAAGGTTAACCTCATTAAAAAATGCCCGCTGAAGTCGGAAGTGTCGTCCTACGGGTGGCAAACTAAAAATTGACACTACGCAATTACGTCCGAGTGAAATGTCTCGTCCGAAATGTCTCTCGTGCTAGGAACAGCTCTGACTACCTAGTTTCCGAATGCCGCTCTTGTTCGGAACAGCTCTGACTGGGTGGTTTTCCGAATGTCTGTTGTGCCTGGAAAAGCTCTGATGGGACGCAACGACAAGCACATGTCCGAAAACTCGCTGAGTGGATGTCCGTCTGCAAACCTGTCTGGTTTGTGCGGGAATGACCCGGGGAAACGAAGTGACCAATATATTGAAGTGAGGATTTAAAGCAGCCATGAGCAGGACGTGACGATCTCCCTCGGTGAGCCCAGATCCAGGGCGTTATGTGTCGGCCCTGCAACTATGGAAGCAACCTTGGATGGCGGCAAATGCTATGGACTGTCCCTGCCTTCCTTTGAGGTATGACCGTTGTCTTCGACCGTTCAACCTTGGCCAGCATGGTTGCAGATGGCACCACAAAAGTGAGAGTCTCCCAGGAATGCTACCTGGTCAAAAAAGCACGCTGAAGTCGATGTGTTGGCCTACGGGTTTCGGCCCAAGGGCGCATAACAGACACACCGCAATCACATCTGAAAAAACACTCCGGATGAACGAAAAGAAGAAGAAGAATTCTTCTGCTGATTAATGGTGGCGGAGATGACCGCAAAAACCTTATTCCATGGATTATTGTCATGCATGACAATATAAGTTTCTATGGAATGTAACAGCATCAGCATATCATTGTACTATATTGCTCATCACAAGAAGCAAGCTTTAGGTTCCACAACACTTCACAGACAAACACTGGCAGATGAGATAAGTATGCTAAAACAGCTGTGAGAGCTACAGGCACTGTTCTCAGGCACTGAACTGCAGATGAGATAAGTATGCTATAACAGCTGTGAGAGCTACAGGCACTGTTCTCAGGCAATGAACTGCAGATGAGATAAGTATGCTATAACAGAGAGCTACGGGCACTGTTCTCAGGCACTGAACTGCAGATGAGATAAGTATGCTATAACAGAGAGCTACAGGCACTGTTCTCAGGCACTTAACTGCAGATGAGATAAGTATGCTATAACAGAGAGCTACAGGCACTGTTCTCAGGCACTGAACTGCAGATGAGATAAGTATGCTATAACAGCTTGTGAGAGCTACAGGCACTGTTCTCAGGGCACTGAACTGCAGATGAGATAAGTATGCTATAACAGAGAGCTACAGGCACTGTTCTCAGGCACTGAACTGCAGATAAGATAAGTATGCTATAACAGCTGTGAGAGCTACAGGCACTGTTCTTAGGCACTTAACTGCAGATGAGATAAGTATGCTATAACAGCTGTGAGAGCTACAGGCACTGTTCTCAGGCACTGAACTGCAGATGAGATAAGTATGCTATAACAGCTGTGAGAGCTACAGGCACTGTTCTCAGGCACTGAACTGCAGATGAGATAAGTATGCTATAACAGCTGTGAGAGCTACAGGCACTGTTCTTAGGCACTTAACTGCAGATGAGATAAGTATGCTATAACAGCTGTGAGAGCTACAGGCACTGTTCTCAGGCACTGAACTGCAGATGAGATAAGTATGCTATAAAAGCTGTGAGAGCTACAGGCACTGTTCTCAGGCACTGAACTGCAGATGAGATAAGTATGCTATAACAGCTGTGAGAGCTACAGGCATTGTTCTCAGGCACTGAACTGCAGATGAAATAAGTATGCTATAACAGCTGTGAGAGTTACAGGACCTGTTCTCAGGCACTGAACTGCAGATGAGATAAGTATGCTATAACAGAGAGCTACAGGCACTGTTTCTGAGGCACTGAACTGCAGATGAGATAAGTATGCTATAACAGAGAGCTACAGGCACTGTTTCTGAGGCACTGAACTGCAGATGAGATAAGTATGCTAAAACAGCTCTGAGAACTGCAGATGAGATAAGTATGCTATAACAACTATGAGAGCTACAGGCACTGTTCTCAGGCATTGAACTGCAGATGAGATAAGTATGCTATAACAGAGAGCTACAGCACTGTTCTCAGGCACTGAACTGCAGATGAGATAAGTATGCTATAACAGCTGTGAGAGCTACAGGACCTGTTCTCAGGCACTGAACTGCAGATGAGATAAGTATGCTATAACAGCTGTGAGAGCTACAGGCACTGTTCTCAGGCACTGAACTGCAGATGAGATAAGTATGCTATAACAGAGAGCTACAGGCACTGTTCTCAGGCACTGAACTGCAGATGAGATAAGTATGCTATAACAGCTGTGAGAGCTACAGGACCTGTTCTCAGGCACTGAACTGCAGATGAGATAAGTATGCTATAACAGCTGTGAGAGCCACAGGACCTGTTCTCAGGCACTGAACTGCTTATTATGTGGAGATCATTAAAGTCTCAAATCCACGGACTGCATCTTTCTGGTCTATAAACATGCAGAGTGTGATGAAAAGAAAGCTCTGTATATGGAAGTGAAGCTAGCAGCCATGTGCAGGATGTGATGGTTCTGTGGTAAGCCATACTACAGCAGAAAGCACAAACGATTCAGTTCATTAGATACAGCAGAAATGGCATTAAATTATATGTCCAGTCTCCCCCTGGAAGGTTAACCTGGTCACAAATGCCCGCAGAAGTCGGATGTGTCGGCCTAATGGCGCAAGAATGCAGCTCTGCTGTAAACAGGCAGCAACGCAATCACGTCCCAAAAAAAAAAAAAAAAAAAAAACACTCCAGATGAATGCAGAAGAAGAAGAAGAAAAGAAGAAAGAAGAAGAAGAAGAAAGAAGAAGAAGAAGAAGAAAAGAAGAAGGAAGAAGAGAAGAAGAGAAATGTCAGACTTATGGACTTGCCCAAGGAGCCTGATGGAGAAAACTGGTTTTAATAGTCTGAAAATTAGGATAAGGATGCTGCAGACATATACATTATTTGAAGAATGCTTGAGAACTGTCAAGTCATTTCACTGAGCAGATTGTGGGAAATCTATGAGGGGCGGGGGAACTTGCAGGCGGTGTATAGGTAATCGTGGAAGTCTGATCTTATGCATATTTTTAGAGAGAGGGATTGCGTCCCTCTACCGCTATTTCGCTCTCCCGTCCTCTCTTTGTCCTTCTATATGAGCTTTATACTCCACGTTCCAAGTTAGTTAACAGTAGTGCTTGATTTTTGTGAATACACGTGGTGGGGTATTTGCTTCTGCTAGCTTTTCGCTACATCATTATG
>JACEFZ010007051.1:0-162500 GCA_014155875.1 Cepaea nemoralis
CACGCGTTGTCATAAAGATTGAGTGGTACCCATAGCGACCCCTGGTGGACATAATCTGTGTCGCTTTTTTGCTATTGTTAAACCAAATTTATTCTTCTAATAAGCTTCCTAAGGCAGACTGGGTGAAAGTGGTTAAGGACAAGGACTTTTCTTTTGACAGTAAGCTTCCTGTTCTCCCAGACTCTTTTTGTTAACCTGTTCATTGTTGTTGCTGCCTTACCATCCCAATGTTGATTTCCTGATCTAAGGATAATTTGCTATTTACTTCTGATCCTAAATATGTAAAATGGTCTACTATCTCCAGTCCAGCGTTTGTTAATAAAGATTTATGGTACCCTATGTGACCCTGTGACATAATCTGTGTCTTCTTTTTGCTAATTGTTAAACCAAATTCAGAATCCCCTCTGCCGTGCGTCCACCTTGACGAGGTAGAGGGGCTTGAGCGTTCCAATGACCCCAAGAGCTATGCCGACGGTAGCACAGCTACTGGTAGGGTCACCCATGTCGGACAGGTCAAGGGAGAGGGACCAGACGAAGTGACGCACAAACCTGCTGCCTTGTAGGTAGACTGGGGACAGTCAAAGGCTAGGGAAAGCATCCCGAACAAATGCTTGTCGAAATCGGATGTACTGAGCCACAGGCTTGACAAAGAAGTGCCAACGTAACTTTATCATTTCATGATGCCACAGATGAAAATTAATCGTTATGGTGCTAATCTCGTGAAGTCCCATCAGGCGGTGATAGTGCCGGGCCCCCTGCCTCGAGGGGGTCCACCCATGACTACTGGTGGTCACCTTCCCCTGTGCTGTGGAGTCAAGGCACAGAGGAGTTGGTTAAGAGCTATTGACCAAACACCCCGGACACTCAACATACTACAATGGAATGCAGAAGGAGTTTATAACAAGAAAGCCTCCCTAACACAGCGTCTTCATAAAGATAGAATAGATGTGGCATGCATTAAAGAGACACACCTCAACGCCAATCGCACATTTTCAGTCGAGGGATATCAGGCCACACGTTTCGACCGCGAAGGACACAAAGGAGGAGTTGTAATACTTACACGAAATACAATACCTTGCAGCGAAGTATCTGTGATCTCTGACAACCAAACGGAAATTATAGGTGTTGATATAATGATAAAGGACGTGAAAATAAGAATTTACAATCTATATAGCCCGGCAGATAAGGATCTTACACTCTCAAACATGGAAATAACTGACACAAATTGCATTGTTGTCGGAGACTTTAATAGCCGTTCAGAAAGATGGGGATACCCAGATACTGACAAAAGAGGAGATGAAGTGGAGGACTGGGAAATAGACTCAAATCTCCATCTACTTAACAAAGCGGATGACACACCGAGCTTCTACTCCAGAAGATGGATTACCACTTCTACTCCAGACTTAGCTTTCTGCACAGGAGACATCCTCCACAAAATCGATCGCCATGTGCTGGACCAATTAGCAGGTAGTGACCACAGACCAATCAAGCTTGTAATAAATATGGAGTATGTTCCACAGGAGCAAAAGCCTTTGCCCCGTTGGAATTAGGCAGATTGGGACAGATTTGCCATACTAACAGACAAATATTGTGAAAACGTAAATACACGATATGGCAACATGAAGCAAATGGTGGAAAGTCTAAACAGAGCAATAATACAGGCGGCCACTGAGTCTATTCCAAGAGGAGCAAGGAAAAATTACAAACCATACTGGACTGAAGAACTACAATTTTTGGAGGACAAAGTTGAAGATGCTAGGAAGACCGCAGAGAGAGAACAAACAACTGAAGCGAACATCTCTCTCAAAGCCATCTCAGCAAAATATAAAAGAACAGTAAATCAAACAACAAGAGATTGTTGGAGGAAAAAAACAGAAAACCTGAATTTTGACAGGGATGGAAACAAACTATGGAAACTAGTGAAAGCCATGAACAATGAAGGACCTAGAAACAAACAAATAACAATTAAACAAGGAAATGCCTTGCTTACAGGAAAAAAGGCTGCAAATGCACTAATGGAACACTATGCCAGTGCAAACCACATTGATATTACAGCCGAACAGAAGAAAGCAATCAAAGATAAACAGATACATCATACATATACAGAGACAGCAGCAGAATATATGATGGCAAATCTAACAATGGAAGAAATGGAACAGGCAATGAATACCCTAAAAAAGAAGACATCACCAGGAAAGGATGGAATCACAAATGAAATGCTAATAGGACTAGGCACTAAGGCAAAAAAGAAACTACTAGCAGTCCTAAATTACAGCTGGAAGAGGGGAATAGTCCCACAGGCATGGAAGGAAGCTATACTAATACCAGTCCCAAAGAAAGGAAAAGACCTGGAAGAACCAAATGGCTATCGACCTATCAGTCTTCTTAGCTGTGTAGGAAAATTAATGGAACGCATTATCAATGGCAGGCTAACATGGCATCTGGAAGAAAACCAACTCTTAACACCTCACCAAGCAGGATTCAGAAAGTACAGATCTACTGAAGATCAAATAACCTATATAGCTCAGGAAATAGAGGATGCCTTCCAAGAGAAAAAGCACACACTAGCAGTCTGGATAGATTTAGAAAAAGCATTTGATAAAGTATGGAAGGAAGGACTGAAAGTAAAACTGCAAAAAATGCATGTTTGCGGGAAAATGTACAAATGGATCAGCCACTACCTTGAGAACAGAACTGCCAGGACAAAAGTACAAGGACAAACCAGCAAAATGATGCTGTTGGAGCAAGGTGTCCCCCAAGGAGGAGTTCTTTCACCAACATTATTCCTAGCATATATAAACTGACATCACGGAAAATTTTCCAGCCAGAGTACACACATCATCCTTTGCAGATGACCTAGCCATATGGACATCTGAAGAATATATTAGTACAGCTAACAGCAGAATACAGCAAGCCCTATTAGCGCTAGAGGACTGGTCAAAATCATGGCTAGTGAAGATAAGTGAGGAGAAAACAACATGCACAGTGTTCTCCCTCTCAACTAAAACTCAGCAACCTAAGCTGGTATTGAATGGAAAAATATTGCGCCATGAAGAAAATCCAAACTATCTAGGAGTCACCTTTGATCGTCGCCTGACATGGAAGACACAGGTTGAGAAAAATCGAACAAGAGCAAGGCAAAGAATGGCAATCATGAAAAAGCTTGCTGGTACAACATGGGGAGCAGATGAGAAAGTTCTCAAGAAGTTATATACTGGACGGGTGAGGCCAGTACTGGAATATGGCATTGCAGCTTGGGCAACAGCAGCTAAGTCAAACTTTAACAAAATAAGTAGAGTCCAAAATCAAGGAATGCGAATCATAACTGGAAGCCTGAAGACAACGCCTATTAATGAATTAGAAAAGATCACTTGTTTACAACCAATGCAGGATAGAAGAGATAGCAGAGCCCAGCAACAAGCAGAAAAATTTAGAAGATTGACAGACCACCCTATGTACAACAGATTTAATGGTTTTGGAAAGGGAAGACTGAAGCGTAGCAACTTTGTAGAAACTGCAAAACGAAGGATTAGGTCAGATCCTATTCTTAACATATCAACAGTCAAGCCCATACACAATGCACACAAGTTCCCAGCTTGGAGACAGCAGCAACTGCCTGAGATGATAGAAAACATTCCTGGTATTGAGAAAAAGAACACTCAGCATGAAACCGAAAGAAGAGAAATAACCCTAAACTACATAAAAGAACATTACCCAAGCAGGAATTGGACCCATGCATATACAGATGGATCAGCCAAAAATTCAATAGAGAATGGAGGAGGAGGAATTCTCCTAAATTTAAAAAATGGAGCGAAAAAAACACATTCAATGGCAACTGGAAAATTTTCAAGTAACTTCAAAGCGGAGGTAGAGGCTCTGAAAACTGCAGCAGAAATGCTCCTGATGGAGGAAAATAAAGAGAAGCAAATAGCTATCTTCACAGATGCAAAGTCAGCTGTCTCAATACTGAAGAGCAATAACAGCACAGAACTAACTGACCTAAGAGCAGCACTCCATGGTCTATGCCAGAAATCCAAAAAAGTTGTAATACAGTGGATCCCATCACATTGCAGTATACCTGGAAACGAAGAGGCTGACAGACTGGCAAAAGAGGGCGGACGACTACCACAGCCTGACATAGACATAACCTATAATGAGGCAAAGAGGTTGATAAAAAGCACTTATAGAACCAAATGGGAATCAGAGCATCCAGGCCATCAGAAGGATGATGCATATTACAAACTCGACCGAAGAGAACAAGTAGCAATCTTCAGACTCCGCACAGGACATAACAGGCTGAAATACCACTTGTTCAATAAACTAAAGATAGGAGATACCGATGAATGTAATTGTAGAACTGGAAAAATGACAGCAAAACATTTGCTGCAGGATTGCCCAACGTATGCAGAACAGAGAAAGATATTTTGGCCCACACCTGCTTCATTTGAGGACAAGCTCTATGGAGATATCAACAAGCTAAAGTTGACCGCAGATTACTTTAACTATATACAGGTTGACATTTAAAGGTGCATGAAGACCCAGAGGCATGAAATGGAATATTGCTTGGATAGCAAATCCATTACGTGGAAAGTCCAAATCAAAAGCCCATTGTGTGGGCTTCATAAAAGGTGGAAAAGTGTCCTAGTGGCACGAAATGGAATATTGCTTGGATAGCAAATCCATTACGTGGAAAGTCTGAATCAAAAGCCCACTGTGTGGGCTTCATAAAAGGTGGAAAAGTGTCCTAGTGGCACGAAATGGAATATTGCTTGGCTAGCAAATCCATTACATGGAAAGTCCGAATCGAAAGCTCACTGTGTGGATGTCATCTGCAGACTGCATACTTCTGGTTTCCGGAAGAACAGCCTATGGTGAACGGAAGGCCCAATATACGGAAGTGAGGCTAAGCAGCCATGTGCAGGACGTGACGATTCCTTGGGTGAGCCCAGTACCAGAGCGCTATGTATCGGCTCTGCAAGTATGGAAGCCTCCTTGGATGGCGGGGAATGCCCATGGTCTGCCCCTGCCTTCCCTTGAGGGCTGACCAGGATCTTTGGCTGTTCTATATGGACCAGCTGGGATGGGGGATAACACCACAACAGTGAGAGTCAAACGTCCTAAGAAACCCCCGGGAAGGTTAACCCGGTCAACAAATGCCCGCAGAAGTCGGATGTGTCGGCCTAACGGCGCAAGAACGCAGCTCTGCTGTAAACAGGCACAACGCAATCACATCCGAAAAAAAACCTCCGGATGAACGAAGAAGAAGAAGAAATTCAGAATGTAGATAGTAAGATAGTAGATGTTGTAATTCCTTCTCAGAGTGGGTTGTAATTGCAGCAGCATCTGCAAACAGCAACTCTCTGATCACTACGCTCATAATTTTGGTGAAGGTATATACCACCATACTGATCACGAAAGGACCGAGACCAGTTAAGACCAGTTATACCTCTCCATAGTACAAAGCCTGGGCTGAAATATAGAGACCATTTATTGCCCATGCAGCAAGATCCGTCTCTCAGCCTGCCTAGTTCATTCCAAAGAGAGCAGAGTGTAGTGATGTCGGTTCTTAGTGTGTCGAAACGACGCTTCATCTGTCTTTTGTCTACTAGGTTCCGGCTCTATTCGGCGCGTCATCAGGGACTTCCCCGGGTTATTAATATACTGGGGAAAGTCGAGCATGGTTTTCCGTCTAGAAGGTTCTCGAAGCACCTGGAATTGAATGACCAGGGTTGCTGGGTGCACCAACAAATTCTCGTGCAGAAGAATCTAGAAGTGCGGGGAATGAATGTTGCCTGAGAAGTTGACTTGCATCATGAAGCACTCATTTCTCGTGCGCTTTGGTACGCACGTAGGAGAAATGCGGCAGTCACAGCTCATTCACTTTCATCTTCTCATGGTGTGAGGATGTACTGCGTTGTGCGGCAGTTTGAGCATTCCCTCACACTCAACCAAGATGCAACTGACTGTCGAATCTCACGGCCTGCTGGCTCACAGACAGTTCTGGTAGCTGATTGGAGTCTGGTTCAGGAATTCAGGTATTTACTTGGTTAATTAATTTAACTTTGTAATTGATCACAAAACGCAATCGTTCTAAACTCATTAAATATGCGGTTGACTTGGCATCGCTAATGAGGGATGGATCGATAAGCCGGTTGAGAAACTAGGGCGGTCTACACCTGTGCGTGTCGCATTATTTACAAGCCTGTGTAGTTTCGGTAACTGCTTGAAATGTAAGCCTGTGATATCGGCGTATTGTGTTCACCTATTATTAACCATGTGTGGTAAATAGTTGCATATACTATGTTGCTGTACTATAATAGGGCACAGTTACTAGTGTATGATATGAACCTAACTTATGTCAGTCAGTAGCTGAGGCTAGAAGAACTGTTGGATAGCCAGGTAAGTTGTTAGTTGGAGAATTCAGACAGTGATGTGCTTAGTTACTAAGTAAAGAGAGCACTTATGGCTTAGCCACAGGGAATGATGTAACTATTGTGTGTTAACGAAATAGTGAATTCATTTTGTGGAACTGTGGAATTCTGTGAGAAGGTAAGTTCTTCATTGGTGCTATATATATATATATATATATATATATATATATATATATATATATATATATATATATATATATATATATATATATATATATATATATATGATGTGTCATGATGTATATATATTAGGTCATGTTATGTGATACTTCTAGGAGCGATACCGAACGCCGAGTGGTTCGACGCGTGATAACAATGCGTTACCGTCGCGATGTAAACATGCGTTCTTAATTCTTTTCTTACTGTCCTGTTCTTTTCATACTTGCATGAGTACGAGTCAGTGCTGATGTGATAGAAGTATGGAAGGACAAAAGGAGGTTGAATGAGGCACGGGGACAAATGGGATATGGGGACTGAGTGCAAGTTATGAAAGTAACTGGCACACCAGGCCAGCCGTGAAGTTCGGCCAAAGCCAAGGCTAATCCACTTGGAAGGTCAGAACTGGAGCAGAACCCTTTGAACATGTAGGGAACATGTTTTGCCAAGAGGACTTCTTGACTCTAGGGAAGAGTCTAATAAGAAGAGTTTCGCTACAGGGTGGACAGGATGTCCCACCAGCGAAATGGAGTGTGTAAATACTTTATGTGGTCATGTATTATTACTATATCCCAAGTGATAGTACATTGATCGTTATTATGTTTACTATTGAATGTATAATGTAAGGTTGGGGTCCAGGGACGCCTCACCTTAATGTTTAGTTCTGTTAACTCTAGAACTAGGATAGCTATTGACTTTAGCGACAACTGGTAGACGAATAGGGATATGTGAGACGTACAATCAGACTCGTCATTCTTGTTACTTACTCTGTTTGACGGGCTGTTCTTTGAGGCCATCTGACATTGACGGATACCCATGCTTTACTACTCTCAACATAGAGATGATGCTCTAGTTAGTTGAATAACTAATTAGCCTGACTGAGGGTTGAGTAGTCAATGATTTGATGCATGTGGACCAATGTTTGGGGCCGAATACTCTCACCGATCGCTCTTCCTTTCAGGAGTTGCCTGTTGAGGAACCAGCCTACTACAATTGTTGTTTGCCTGAAACCACTTCGTGTACCATGGCGAATGGTAGAGACACTTACTTACCACGCCTGACTAAACCACATCATGCGAAAGGGTGAATCATCCTGACTGAATGATACTCACCAAGTTGATTCCAGTGCCCTGAAACTGCACATGTGGGACATGATGGTTTGTTTCTTTTTCTGACAGTTTGAAGATGCTCTATTTCAGCAATGAGATGTTCAGCAACCTGAGCAATCACGCTTGAGTGAAAGAGACAATTGACATTATACGGAAAGATGTTGCTATGTTTGCCCAGTGAGATGTACCAAGGTGGGGTAATCTCAGCTCTGGGAGCTCATCAAGTCCAAGTCTATTGTTGATCCGCCTAAACGTCGGAAACTCTAAGCAGAGATTAGCACATAACCTTGTGCAGTACCTACGTCAGCAATAGTGGCAGGTCATGATGAGACCTACACCAGCTTACGTATTGTGACTACATAGTGATAGCAGGTATATAGGACAACTCATTATTGTCCACAAGAACATAGTTGCAGTGAACTATGAAATAGGTGCTTGCTCCAATTGTGTAACTATTGAGTCAAAGAACTGTGAAATGATATTCGGTCACCAGGGTTCAGCAAGTTTGATTATCTTGTGTGCCTTGACTCCGAGGGAGTTTAATTACCAGTGACTGTGCAGAGTTGTGACATTATCTGCCCGAATATATGTTTTTCTCATATGACTCTTGTGAACTCGCAGCAGTACTATACTATTACCCAACCAGGGGTACGTGCTACTACTCCGGGACCATTAGATTGGTCATTGGCTACAGACATTTATTGAAGTCGAGAGTAACTGGGGTCACCTCAAGGAGGAGGGTCTCCCAGCCAGGCTGTCTACAGAGAACTGTTTAGTGCCTTTAACAGTGACTCATTAGGAAGTGATAGAGTTGCAGTTCATCCAGTTGATTGTGGTCCAAGTGGTTAACTCCTCTTGCTGTCAATCCAAGCTCTGGAGACGGAGTGGTCTCCAAGGTTCTAGTCATTTCACTGGAAGGAAGCCGGGTGAGTGGCGGACCGACTGGACGTAACATCTGCACCCAATCTACTTCTCAGCCTAATGATGACTTTAGCAATATCTCTGATTCTGTCTCTACTCTATCCTCTACTTGTGTAAATAGAATTATTCTATCAGGGTGTTCAATTCATTTCTATATTCTCAAGGGTAGAATAAACTTTGTGTATGTTGACTTATTCTTTGTACAATTATTGAGTGTGGTCTCGGACGATGCCTCAGTGTTCATTGTCCCAAGGGAGAAGGTAGATAGTGGGGGTCTAGAATCTGGAGGGGCTTGTAGACATAATTAACTAATACGAGGTCAACAGCAGAGTAAACAGTGTGTCTACCTGTCCAGCCCCTGGGGTCAGAATACACGGGAATGGTTAACTCTCAATACCCGAGGCGATCTTGTCACACTTAGCTCAACTTAATTAAACTCAACAGGTGGCCCTTCTTAGTTACATTCTTCTGTTAATTCTGCTCTTTCTCCATGTTATGTATTTATTCCACCTCTTTATCATAGCATCTTCTCCCATTAACATCTTTCATAAATTTGATTTCAAACATCTTGTATTTAATCATATGTTCTGCCTGATTTGCTTGTAACTATTTTTTTTTTTTTTTTTTTTTGCATCTTGGAAAGATTTTAAAATAGTTTGCTTAATCAATGTTTCTTTGCCTTTATGCTTATTCTTTATTTATTTACCTTATGAATTCATTATTCAGGTTCTTAGTCGTTTTTACATTGTTTTCTTTTGTCCACAAACTTTAAGATTTCTTCACTCATCCATTTCTTCTTGGCTTTGTCATTTTTTTTTTTTTTTTTGGTTGTTTGTATCCTTTTGCTTGGAGTTTTTCGGTATTACTTATTATTTATTAATATTTTGTATGTTAAGCGTTGAATTGTATTTGTTTCTTATAATCACTATATTGTTCTTGAATTTCTTCATCTGATCTTAGAATATCATTGTTAAATCTAATGTTTTTAACATCTTTGCTCTGGTTAGCTTTACTTGTATTTGTCCCCATAATGGGATGTAATCACTGTTATCCTCCGAAGCCGGAGAGTGTCTGCCTGCACGGCGAGGAACCACCAATCTGCACACCAATAAGCCAGACATGGGACAATGGATACTCACGCAAACCTCAGGTCCGGTATGACATCACACTGATGTTGGACAACAGGGTGTATTCATCCGACATACAGGACTTCACGCTGGAGTTCATAGCCAGCGAATACAAGCAAGCATCACTGTTATGTCCTGCATCAGGCATTATCTTCACGTTTATCAGTGCATTTCAAATCTTTTATTACGCCATATGTAGTCAGTTTAATCAAATGTTTTCTTACCAGGCCTTTTCTATGCCTTCTCTTTTATATTGTTTAAACCGTGTGTGCTTTCTGCACAGGATACATCCTCCACAAAATTGATCGCCATGTGCTGGACCAATTAGCAGGTAGTGACCACAGACCAATCAAGCTTGAAATGAATATGGAGTATGTTCCACAGGAGCAAAAGCCCTTGCCCCGCTGGAATTACAAACGAGCAGATTGGGACAGATTTGCCATACTAACAGACAAATATTGTGAAAACATAAATACACGATATGGCAACATAAAGCAAATGGTGGAAAGTCTAAACAGAGCAATAATACAGGCAGCCACTGAGTCCATTCCAAGAGGAGCGAGGAAAAATTACAAACCATACTGGACTGAAGAACTACAAAGTTTGGAGGACAAAGTTGAAGATGCCAGGAAGACAGCAGAGAGAGAACAAACAATTGAAGCAAACATCTCTCTCAAAGCCATCTCAGCAAAATATAAAAGAACAGTAAATCAAACAACAAGAGATTGTTGGAGGGAAAAACAGAAAACCTGAATTTTGACAGGGATGGAAACAAACTATGGAAACTAGTGAAAGCCATGAACAATGAAGGACCTAGAAACAAACAAATAACAATTAAACAAGGAAATGCCTTGCTTACAGGCAAAAAGGCTGCAAATGCACTAATGGAACACTATGCAAATGCAAACCACATTGATATTACAACCGAACAGAAGAAAGCAATCAAAGACAAACAGATACATCATAGAAATAAAGAGACAGCAGCAGAATATATGATGGCAAATCTAACAATGGAAGAAATGGAACAGGCAATGAATACCCTAAAAAAGAAGAAATCACCAGGAAAGGATGGAATCACAAATGAAATGCTAATAGGACTAGGCACCAAGGCAAAGAAGAAACTACTAGCAGTCCTAAATAACAGCTGGAAGAGAGGAATAGTCCCACAGGCATGGAAGGAAGCTATACTAATACCAGTCCCAAAGAAAGGAAAAGACCTGGAAGAACCAAATGGCTATCGACCTATCAGTCTACTTAGCTGTGTAGGAAAATTAATGGAACGCATTATCAATGGCAGGCTAACATGGCATCTGGAAGAAAACAAACTCTTAACACCACACCAAGCAGGATTCAGAAATACAGATCCACTGAAGATCAAATAACCTATATAGCTCAGGAAATAGAGGATGCCTTCCAAGAGAAAAAGCACACACTAGCAGTCTGGATAGATTTAGAAAAAGCATTTGATAAAGTATGGAAGGAAGGACTGAAAGTAAAACTGCAAAACATGCATGTTTGTGGAAAAATGTATAATGGATCAGCCACTACCTTGAGAACAGAACTGCCAGGACAAAAGTACAAGGACAAACAAGCAAAATGATGCTGCTGGAGCAAGGTGTCCCCCAAGGAGGAGTTCTTTCACCAACATTATTCCTAGCATATATAAATGACATCACAGAAAATTTTCCAGCCAGAGTACACACATCCTCCTTTGCAGATGACCTAGCCATATGGACATCTGAAGAATATATTAGTACAGCTAACAGCAGAATACAGCAAGCCTTATTAGCGCTAGAGGACTGGTCAAAATCATGGCTAGTGAAGATAAGTGAGGAGAAAACAACATGCACAGTGTTCTCCCTCTCAAATAAAACTCAGCAACCTAAGCTGGTATTGAATGGAAAAATATTGCGCCATGAAGAAAATCCAAATTATCTAGGAGTCACCTTTGATCGTCGCCTGACATGGAAGACACAGGTTGAGAAAAATCGAACAAGAGCAAGGCAGAGAATGGCAATCATGAAAAAGCTTGCTGGTACAACGTGGGGAGCAGATGAGAAAGTTCTCAAGAAGTTATATACTGGACGGGTGAGGCCAGTACTGGAATATGGCATTGCAGCTTGGGCAACAGCAGCTAAGTCAAACTTTAACAAAATAAGTAGAGTCCAAAACCAAGGAATGCGAATCATAACTGGAAGCCTGAAGACAACGCCTATTAATGAACTAGAAAAGATCACTTGTTTACAACCAATGCAGGATAGAAGAGATAGCAGAGCCCAGCAACAAGCAGAAAATTTAGAAGATTGACAGACCACCCTATGTACAACAGATTTAATGGTTTTGGAAAGGGAAGACTGAAGCGTAGCAACTTTGTAGAAACTGCAAACGAAGGATTAGGGCAGATCCTATACTTAACATATCAACAGTCAAGCCCATACACAATGCACACAAGTTCCCAGCTTGGAGACAGCAGCAACTGCCTGAGATGATAGAAAACATTCCTGGTATTGAGAAAAAGAACACTCAGCATGAAACCGAAAGAAGAGAAATAACCCTAAACTACATAAAAGAACATTACCCAAGCAGGAATTGGACCCATGCATATACAGATGGATCAGCCAAAAATTCAATAGAGAATGGAGGAGGAGGAATTATCCTAAATTTAAAAAATGGAGTGAAAAAAACACATTCAATGGCAACTGGAAAATTTTCAAGTAACTTCAAAGCGGAGGTAGAGGCTTTGAAAACTGCAGCAGAAATGCTCCTGATGGAGGAAAATAAAGAGAAGCAAATAACTATCTTCACAGATGCAAAGTCAGCTGTCTCAATACTCAAGAGCAATAACAGCACAGAACTAACTGACCTAAGAGCAGCACTCCATGGTCTATGCCAGAAATCCAAAAAAGTTGTAATACAGTGGATCCCATCACATTGCAGTATACCTGGAAACGAAGAGGCTGACAGACTGGCAAAAGAGGGCGGACGACTACCACAGCCTGACATAGACATAACCTATAATGAGGCAAAGAGGTTGATAAAAAGCACTTATAGAACCAAATGGGAATCTGAGCATCCAGGCCATCAGAAGGATGATGCATATTACAAACTCGACCGAAGAGAACAAGTAGCAATCTTCAGACTCCGCACAGGACATAACAGGCTGAAATACCACTTGTTCAATAAACTAAAGATAGGAGATACCGATGAATGTAATTGTAGAACTGGAAAAATGACAGCAAAACATTTGCTGCAGGATTGCCCAACGTATGCAGAACAGAGAAAGATATTTTGGCCCACACCTGCTTCATTTGAGGACAAGCTCTATGGAGATATCAACAAGCTCAAGTTGACCGCAGCTTACTTTAACTACATACAGGTTGACATTTAAAGGTGCATGAAGACCCAGAGGCATGAAATGGAATATTGCTTGGATAGCAAATCCATTATGTGGAAAGTCCAAATCGAAAGCTCGCTGTGTGGGCTTCATAAAAGGTGGAAAAGTGTCCTAGTGGCACGAAATGGAATATTGCTTGGATAGCAAATCCGTTACGTGGAAAGTCCGAATCAAAAGCCCATTGTGTGGGCTTCATAAAAGGTGGAAAAGTGTCCTAGTGGCATGAAATGGAATATTGCTTGGCTAGCAAATCCATTACATGGAAAGTCTGAATCAAAAGCCCACTGTGTGGGCTTCATAAAAGGTGGAAAAGTGTCCTAGTGGCACGAAATGGAATATTGCTTGGCTAGCAAATCCATTACATGGAAAGTCCGAATCGAAAGCTCACTGTGTGGATGTCATCTGCAGACTGCATACTTCTGGTTTCCGGAAGAACAGCCTATGGTGAACGGAAGGCCCAATATACGGAAGTGAGGCTAAGCAGCCATGTGCAGGACGTGACGATTCCTTGGGTGAGCCCAGTACCAGAGCGCTATGTATCGGCTCTGCAATTATGGAAGCCTCCTTGGATGGCGGGGAATGCCCATGGTCTGCCCCTGCCTTCCCTTGAGGGCTGACCAGGATCTTTGGCTGTTCTATATGGACCAGCTGGGATGGGGGATAACACCACAACAGTGAGAGTCAAACGTCCTAAGAAACCCCCGGGAAGGTTAACCCGGTCAACAAATGCCCGCAGAAGTCGGATGTGTCGGCCTAACGGCGCAAGAACGCAGCTCTGCTGTAAACAGGCACAACGCAATCACATCCGGAAAAAAACTCCGGATGAACGAAGAAGAAACCGTGTGTTTCCAATTAAAATACCATTTATTTTTGTCCAATCTATAAGTGTTTCTCCTCTTTCATTCCTTATTACAAAACCAAGTAGGTTACCAACTAACAGTATACCACATCTTTGATTCTCACTTTTCTTCAATCAGTCAGGTGCCGTCTCCACAATGAAAGTTGGCTGCAATGGATCTCCAACATTATTTGTCTCTCTCCTTGATTGTACATTATGTCAGACTGCTGTTCGTCCATCTCTTGATGTTATCTTCCCACTTGTATCGTTGTCTATTGTTTGCTAGCTTGCCTTCAACCTTACCTTTTCCAACTTTACGTTGAAATCTCCAAGTATTATTTTAACTTATTGTATAATTCTATTTGAGAGATCGTCATTATTATTCATCACAAGATCTGTGTATTTGTTCTTCTTCTCTATTTGTTAATACTCTGACAGCATTGATAGGGAATCCTCATGGAAATGTATGAGGAACTGTGGGATTCCTCAGGAAATCTTTAACTTAATAAAGGCAATGTATAAGGACATAAAATGCAGTTCTCAGTGAGGAAAACACGACACATGTGTTTGAAATAATAACAGGAGTATTACAGGAATGCCTTTTTTAAAAATCTTTCTTATCCTTACAGACTGTAGATTGGTGTTATGAAAACAATGATAACTACCCCCAGAAATGAAATTCAGTGGACTTGACAGAGTAGTCTTATGGATCTATATTTCACTGCCAACATTGTCTTCCCGTTTCACACACAAAATCAGATGTAAGACAAACACACTAGATGGGAATAATGTTAATAAACCAAGCAAATGATAACCAAATCTGCCTTGTTGAAACCCCACTTTAAAAGATGCACTCTTACACATATTTAAGTAGCAATTTAGACAAAGAAATGGAAAGGGTGGGAGAGGGGTATATATAGATATGTTTTAGACAATACATAAGGCAAGAATAGCCATTGTAGCACTAGGACATTTGTGAAAGTCAAAAGAAATTAAACCTATCACCAAACTTATCATATTTAACTCTAATGTTAAGTCAATGTTACTGCTTAGTTAGTTTAGTCAACGGATCAACATCACGGCAAATGGGTGTAACTCATAAGTGCTCCGTTCTATTCCTAACTCAAGCCTGAGTCCGGAGAATCTCAGCTCTGTGCACGAACTCTATAGCACCGGCGAAGATCCTGAAATACTTTGGGTTGATTTTTAACTCAAAATTTTGCCCGGGCAGCGCCATTAGGCTACTCTTTTTCGATTCCCAACTCCCATAGGATTTTTTACGTGTGCAACAATACGCACGGGCGAAGTTGTTGTTACACACATGTTGTTGTCCACAGTGGTTCTGTGTGGATCAGGAACATGGAGACCGACTAAAACAATTATTAATTAAAATTATTAATAAACTGCACACAATATTCAGATCTCGTTTATGATTCACTTTACTTCATTGTTCAGATCTTGTAGAATGTCAGTATGATACTGTTTATGATTCACTTTACTTCACTGTTCAGATCTTGTAGAATGTCAGTATGATAATGTTTATGATTCACTTTACTTCATTGTTCAGATCTTGTAGAATATCAGTATGATACTGTTTATGATTCACTTTACTTCATTGTTCAGATCTTGTAGAATGTCAATATGATACTGTTTATGATTCATTTTACTTCACTGTTCAGATCTTGTAGAATGTCCGTATGATACTGTTTATGATTCACTATACTTCACTGTTCAGATCTTGTAGAATGCCAGTATGATACTGTTTATGATTCACTTTACTTCATTGTTCAGATCTTGTAGAATGTCAGTATGATAATGTTTATGATTTGGTTTACTTCATTGTTCAGATCTTGTAGAATGTCAGTATGATAATGTTTATGATTCACTTTACTTCATTGCTCAGATCTTGTAGAATGTCAGTATGATAATGTTTATGATTTGGTTTACTTCACTGTTCAGATCGTGTAGAATGTCAGTATGATAATGTTTATGATTTGGTTTACTTCATTGTTCAGATCTTGTAGAATGTCAGTATGATAATGTTTATGATTTCGTTTACTTCATTGTTCAGATCTTGTAGAATGTCAGTATGATAATGTTTATGATTCACTTTACTTCACTGTTCAGATCTTGTAAAATGTCAGTATGATACTGTTTATGATTCACTTTACTTCACTGTTCAGATCTTGTAGAATGTCTGTATGATAATGTTTATGATTCACTTTACTTCATTGTTCAGATCTTGTAGAATGTCAGTATGATAATGTTTATGATTTGGTTTAATTCATTGTTCAGATCTTGTAGAATGTCAGTATGATACTGTTTATGATTCACTTTACTTCACTGTTCAGATCTTGTAGAATGTCAGTATGATAATGTTTATGATTCACTTTACTTCATTGTTCAGATCTTGTAGAATGTCAGTATGATACTGTTTATGATTCACTTTACTTCATTGTTCAGATCTTGTAGAATGTCAGTATGATACTGTTTATGATTCATTTTACTTCACTGTTCAGATCTTGTAGAATGTCAGTATGATACTGTTTATGATTCACTATACTTCACTGTTCAGATCTTGTAGAATGCCAGTATGATACTGTTTATGATTCACTTTACTTCATTGTTCAGATCTTGTAGAATGCCAGTATGATAATGTTTATGATTTGGTTTACTTCATTGTTCAGATCTTGTAGAATGTCAGTATGATAATGTTTATGATTCACTTTACTTCATTGTTCAGATCTTGTAGAATGTCAGTATGATAATGTTTATGATTTGGTTTACTTCACTGTTCAGATCTTGTAGAATGTCAGTATGATAATGTTTATGATTTGGTTTTCTTCATTGTTCAGATCTTGTAGAATGTCAGTATGATAATGTTTATGATTCACTTTACTTCACTGTTCAGATCTTGTAGAATGTCAGTATGATACTGTTTATGATTCACTTTATTTCATTGTTCAGATCTTGTAGAATGTCAGTATGATACTGTTTATGATTCACTTTACTTCATTGTTCAGATCTTGTAGAATGTTAGTATGATAATGTTTATCATTTGGTGTACTTCATTGTTCAGATCTTGTAGAATGTCAGTATGGTAATGTTCATGATTCACTTTACTTCACTGTTCAGATCTTGTAGAATGGCAGTATGATACTGTTTATGATTCACTTTACTTCATTGTTCAGATCTTGTAGAATATCAGTATGATACTGTTTATGATTCACTTTACTTCACTGTTCAGATCTTGTAGAATGTCAGTATGATACTGTTTATGATTCACTTTACTTCATTGTTCAGATCTTGTAGAATGTCAGTATGATAATGTTTATGATTCACTTTACTTCATTGTTCAGATCTTGTAGAATATCAGTATGATAATGTTTATGATTTGGTTTACTTCATTGTTCAGATCTTGTAGAATATCAGTATGATAATGTTTATGATTTGGTTTACTTCATTGTTCAGATCTTGTAGAATATCAGTATGATAATGTTTATGATTTGGTTTACTTCATTGTTCAGATCTTGTAGAATATCAGTATGATAATGTTTATGATTTGGTTTACTTCATTGTTCAGATCTTGTAGAATATCAGTATGATACTGTTTAAGATTCACTTTACTTCACTGTTCAGATCTTGTAGAATGTCAGTATGATACTGTTTATGATTCACTTTACTTCATTGTTCAGATTTTGTAGAATGTCAGTATGGTACTGTTTATGATTCACTTTACTTCATTGTTCAGATCTTGTAGAATATCAGTATGATACTGTTTATGATTTGGTTTACTTCATTGTTCAGATCTTGTAGAATGTCAGTATGATACTGTTTATGATTCACTTTACTTCATTGTTCAGATCTTGTAGAATGTCAGTATGATAATGTTTATGATTTGGTGTACTTCATTGTTCAGATCTTGTAGAATGTCAGTATGGTAATGTTCATGATTCACTTTACTTCACTGTTCAGATCTTGCAGAATATCAGTATGATACTGTTTATGATTCACTTTACTTCACTGTTCAGATCTTGTAGAATGTCAGTATGATACTGTTTATGATTCACTTTACTTCATTGTTCAGATCTTATTGAATGTCAGTATGATAATGTTTATGATTCACTTTACTTCATTGTTCAGATCTTGTAGAATATCTGTATGATAATGTTTATGATTTGGTTTACTTCATTGTTTAGATCTTGTAGAATGTAAGTATGATAATGTTTATGATTCACTATACTTCATTGTTCAGATCTTGTAGAATATCAGTATGATACTGTTTATGATTCACTTTACTTCACTGTTCAGATCTTGTAGAATGTCAGTATGATACTGGTTATGATTCACTTTACTTCACTGTTCAGATCTTGTAGAATGTCAGTATGATACTGTTTATGATTCACTTTACTTCATTGTTCAGACCTTGTAGAATGTCAGTATGGTACTGTTTATGATTCACTTTACTTCATTGTTCAGATCTTGTAGAATGTCAGTATGATAATGTTTATGATGTGGTTTACTTCATTGTTCAGATCTTCTAGAACAGTGGTTCTCAACCTTTTTTGGCCCCTTTCCCCCCTTCCCCATATTTTCAAAACGTCATCCCCCCCCCCCCCCCCCCTCCAACTTTCCAAAATTGTCAGGCTCAAAAGGTGCATTAAAAATAACATGCCTAGTAATAGTGAAAATACTTATTTTCTTCCATAGTTGTACATAACCTTCACATGTAAAGATACATTTTATAGTGTAGTTTTCTACAGTTAATAGCAAATGAATATGCTGATGGATATTAAAACTTAAATAGAAGCATTTTTACATTCGCAATATTTTATTAAAACACCACATTAATCATACTACAATAAACAAACAGTTAAAACGTCAAAGCATTGTAGCTTAATATACGACACCAGGATGCCAGAAAATTGTGCTTCATCAAACAAAACGCTCGTTACAAAACCTGGATATTGTAGGTTCGTAATTTAAATCAAAAAAATCAAAAGCGCTATCTCGTAACACCAAAATCACAATATACAAAACACTGATCAGACCAGTTGTGCTGTATGGCTCTGAAACCTGGAGTACAACGAAAGGAGACGAAGTCTTGTTAACAAACCTTTGAGAACAAAATTTTAAGACGCATCTTTGGACCCATTAGGGATACACAAAGTGGAGAGTGGAAAAGAAGAAGTAACAAAGACATTTATGATCTGTTTAAGTCCCCGCTAATCACTGGTATCGTGAAGGCTAATAGACCCTACAATGGCTGGGGCATATAGAAAGAATGGAAGATAATAGGGAAACAAAACTCGCTTACACTCAGGAAATAAATGACCGTAGACCCCGAGGTAGACCAAGAAGACGGTGGAGAGATAATACATGTACAGACCTACAAGCACTTGGAATCAACGACTGGCAAGAGAAGGTCCACCAGAGAGACGAATGGAGACGGATTGTATTTGCAGCAAAGAACCTCAATGGCTCGGAAAGCTGAAGAAGAAGAAGAAGAAGAAGAATTTAAATGAAAACTGTAATCAATGAGAACACTGATTGTTTTTCCCGCAGCAATTCTGAAATACGCAACATTTGTCATATTGATCTTTCTTTTCCAGTTTTCCAGCTTGCTCATAAAAGCTCTCAAGGCATCCACAAATTGTATGATATTTGTATTCCTTCCTTGCATCTGAAGATTGAGTTTATTCAACTGCTCAAAAATATCAACTAAATAGGCAAGGCGCATGATCCATTCCTCATCATCCAGCCAGGCGAAAAAGTCCATCTTACCCTGAACTTCAAAAAATAATTTGAGCTCGTCTCTCAGCTCATATACTCGCGCAGTTACATTTCCTCTTGACAGCCATCGAACATTTGTGTGGAAAAGAAGCAAATGGTGGCCTGCATTCATGTCAACGCATAACTGCTTAAAAAGCCGTGAGTTGAGAGTTTCTCCTTTGATAAAATTCACTATCTGAACGGTTTGATCCAAAACCTTCCCCAAAGGAGCTGGATGTGTTTTGGAGGCCAGTGCTTGATGATGGATCATGCAATGAATGCCTTTCATTTTTGGGGCACGTTTCTTCACACTAACTTGAAATCCTGATTTGGTCCCCAACATAGCTGGTGCTCCATCTGTACAGCACCCACACATATTATCCCATAAACGGTTTTCTGATTCAAGGAAAGATGAACACTTTTCCAAAATATCTAAGGCCATGGTAGTTGTTTCAAGAGGAGAACAAAAAAGAAGTTCTTCTTTAAATGATCCTGAATGCACATATCTTGCAAACACTATCAACTACGAATACGATGCCACATCAGTCGATTCATCAATTTGAATTGAATAGATCCCAAATGCTGCAGACTTGATCTATTGCACAACTAGATCCTTGATGTCATTGGCCATATCGCTGATCCTCCTCTGAACAGTGTCGTTTGATAGTGAAACCGCTGCAAGTTTTTTCTCTGATTCATTTCCCAACACAATTTCCACCATCTTGAGACAACAAGGTTTGATCAAAGACTCCCCGATTGTATGTGGTTTTTTCTGCTTCGCTATCTCCAGTGCTATGACTTAGGAAGCTTCAGTAACCTTTTGGTTTGTTTCTTGGAATACCCCTGTTAAATCCAGTCTCATCCTTTTGACAGCCTTGTCCTTGTATTGGGGATGAACATTCAACAAATGATTCCTCAACTGTGTCGGTTTCATAGAATCATTTGACAAACTTTTACTACAAATAACACACTGAGGTCGTTCTTCTCCGTTGATGACGATATTTGTGAATCCATAATTCAAATAAGACAGGTCATACTTTCGTTTCTTGACACTCATCATGGACTTCAGATTCTATAAATATAAAACGATAAAGTCAAGATCAACACACATAAACACCCACAGACGTGTATACACACCCACACGCACATATATACGTACACACACACACACACACACACACACACACACAGTTATATTGCATATCCTATTTACAGTACATCGCTGGTGTTGACTGCAATGCCCTGTAAATAGGATATGCAATAATATATATATATATATATATATATATATATATATATATATATATATATATATATATATATATATATATATATATATATATATATATATATATATATCCACGAGTCAACTTACGTCTTAAAAAGACGCAAAAATAGTAATTTGAAAAGCTGAGACGTGTAGATTCATAAACAATGGAGGGATCTCGGTAGTCGGTTTCTGTTTTAATGCGATCTTGAAATAATCGGGAAATTTAACATGATGAGTACTCTAAACCTCATTAAAACGGAGAAGCAATAACAAAAAAACTTAAGTTACCACAAATAAAATCTCTGGTAAAATACGGCAACCTAAATCACAGAGGCTAGGTAGAAGGAAAAGAACCGTATATTATGGAGGGAAAACAATATCAAGTAATCGGTTCTTGTATTAACGCGATCTTGAAATAATCGGGGGATTTAACGTCACGAGTACGCTTAATATCCCGATCACGTTTTGTGTGGTCCTGAAGCCAATTTGACAATGTCTTCATTCCCCCCCCCCCTGGAAACCCTCAAATTCCCCCCTGGGGGGGGGGGGGAATTCCCCACCGGTTGAGAACCACTGTTCTAGAATGTCAGTATGATACTGATTACTGTTTATGACTCACTTTACTTCATTGTTCAGATCTTGTAGAATGTCAGTATTTTTCGTCTTCATGGTCCACAATATTCTTAGAAATTTTCTGAAACATGTCAGCTCAAAAGGTTTAATTTTCTTTAGCGATAATGTTAACTGGTGAACATACTTGCAAATAAAAGGACTCAAATAGTATAATAGAAACTAATGCAGAACTCAGGGAGAGAAGTGCACAGATTCCAGCCAATCAAGAGGTGAGAGAAAGACGCCGGCACTGGATAAGACATATTAGGGCTAGGGAACGCAGTTTCATCATTCCGGCATATCTGACTGAGTTAGTTGCAGGCGATTTGGGAGAGACAACTTTGCGTTGATTTTTACAATGGTATGAGCGTCGGCTGTTCTAACAGCAATAGCAAACTCATCATAAATGTAGCAGGTCATATGTAGAATGTCGCTCTCATCGTGGTCCACCGAAAAGTCTTTCCGTTTCCTGTTATTTCTCATTTACCCTCATACCTATGGAATCTGTAATATGGAATAGTGTTGCCATTCCTCTGGAGTGAAGATGTGTCCATCTTCGTGCAGTCAAGCCTCGCCTTTTCTTCTAGGAACTGTGCCATCTAGGACTGTTCTTTCCAAACCTTTGTGACACTTAATATGGCTAAAGTATTTCAGTTTCCGAGGCTTCATACTGTTTTTCAGTCTATCCCAGCAAAAAATATGCTGAAAACAGAGGCAAATAGTCAGGAGGCGCACTACAGCAATCAGGATTTCAAGCTCAAACCTAGTGAAAATGTCTTTATCTTTAAAACATTGCTGCACTAGATTTTATTAGAAGGCAGCAAGTCAAATGGTTTAGCCCCCCGGGAAGGTTAACCCGGTCAACAAATGCCCGCAGAAGTCGGATGTGTCGGCCTAACGGCGCAAGAACGCAGCTCTGCTGTAAACAGGCACAACGCAATCACATCCGAAAAAAAACTCCGGATGAACGAAGAAGAAGAAGAAGAAGAAATGGTTTAGCCATGCAAGTAGGTTACCAACTAACAGTATACCACAACAAGCAATGACGTACAGACCAGAGGGAAGCAGAGGAAGAGGCTGACCACGTAAACGATGGGCGCAGGGAATAACTGAGTCCATGGGAATATCGATACATGAAGCCCATAAGCGGGCACTTTTCCGCTGTTTATACTTCACATCGACACTGCAAGGTACAAGAGGAACATGATGAGATGATACTTTAAAACATTTTGGTGGTTCCACGGTGATGGCTTCGCACGCAGGTGCAGTACCGAGTCCTATGCCTCGAAAGGGGCCAACCAGAAATACCAGAGGTCCTGCTCAGTTGCCCTTTAGAGCTAGATGGGACACGAGACATAGAGCACCTGGTCATACCAAGCAAGGCTCAAAATAATGCACTGAATGCGGGAGTGGTTAGCAACAAGAAAATAGAAAAAAAGGGGGGGGGGGGGATAGACAAACATGAAGAATGGGTAAGTGTATGTTATGTGCAAGATACTCGCCTCAATGAAAACATTAAAAAAAAAGGATACTAGTGTTACTGATATGATTGACCCGGGGGGGGGGGGGGGAAGGAGGGAGAGAGAGAGAGAGACTGATGGATTTCTGGTTCTTGCAAAGAATAATAGTATCGCATTCCAAACTGAAGTATATGAAAGGGGCTGAGTATCAGACCCTTAAACTAATGATAGAAAGCACAAATTTGCCATCCGATCAATTACTACTGTCCAGCGACCACCCTCGGGTACTAGATATGCTTGCTTGCTTGCGTTCGTTGGCTTGAGCTCCAACGTGAAGTCCTGTATGTCGGATGAAGGCATCCTGTTGTCCAACATCAGTGTGATGTCATACAGGACCTGAGGTTTGCGTGAGTATCCGTTGTCCCATGTCTGGCTTATTGGTGTGCAGATTGGTGGTTCCTCGCCGTACAGGCAGACACTCTCCGACTTCGGAGGAATCGGCGATCCTACTGACTTTAGCCAGGACCCTGAAGGGACCTGTTGCCCAGGACGCTCGACGAGGACGCGTCAATAGGTCTTGGCCAGTATATAACCCGGCCCTGGTGCTTTGGAAACACCTCTGCGTCCCACTAAATATGATCCCTGCAAAATAAAAAATGGTGGTGTGTGGGGAGATTTTGACAGTCATTCACAGAGCTGGGGCTATGATCACATGGGCAGAGGAGTGGAACTAGAAGGCTAGCAGGATGAGAATAGATCTATCCTGATTTAACAAGTCAAACCGACCTAATTATCTGCTATTCGAAAACATGACATACCACAACTATACCTGAATTGGCTTTTCATTCACCAGACCAGGAGTGGAGCAAGAGTTGATGGGAACCAACTCAGAGGTAGTGACCACAGGTCAGTGTTTCTAACTGTAGATAATGATCTTGTATGTGAAAGCCGCACCCTTTGAGTGGGACTACAATAAAGCAGACTGGACAAGGTACAAACATCGCACCAGCTTACTAGTTAGAAATCTTAACACATATTAAATATAAATAAAGTACTTGAAGAGGTCGGCAAATATATACTGCAGGCGGAATGAGAATCAATACCAACAGGTGCTCGTAAGCAATATAGACCATACTAGACTAGTGAACTAGAGCAACTGCATATTGTCATGTAGAAAGCAAGCACAAACCAAACCAAGCCAAGAGCACCACAATACATACCAGCAAGCAAAAATCAAATTCCAACGGGCCGAAATTGCAGGTTTGATGGAAAACTGGCAAAAGAAAACATAGTCTATGAACCTTGAAAGAGATACAATGAAGTTGTGGAGGCTAGTAAAATAACCTACCGCCGAGAGTACGGAGATAAACACAAAGGTTGCACTACACAAAGGCGGAAACATCGGGAAAGTACTGCCATAACTATGATGCGGAAATCGAGACAATCGAGATATCAACAGCGAAATTACTGAACACCAGTTGAGTTGAGCTAAGAACCGATATCACTGCACTCAGAACATTCCCATACGACTCCGTCCCCTTCTTCAACAGCCAGCGATGAGTCACACTACTAATCGTTCCCACCGCTATCTGATTGAAAATTCTTCTGGTCTTCTCTCTCAGTTTTGAGATTCTACCAGAACACCTGCCAATCTCCCGCAATCTTATCCTTTCCACATACGGGTTCTCAATCTGTACCCCCATCTTCTCCACCTAGCCCCACAGGCGCACGACCACCTCTCCCGTGTCCATATGTAATTTACCACCAAGAGGTGCATTTCCTGCCAGCCTTTCGGCCTCTTCATTCTCCCACGTAGCCAGGGTAAAAAATCCATACAATTCTCACAATCTGTGACCTCTGAATCGAGGTGAGCCATTCCACACGAAACATTCCTTTCTCCACCTTACTAAGCATACTCACTGAGTCCGTGATGAAGACAATGTGTGTTGCAGTGGTCTCCTTTAGCCAACGTAATGCCACCGTAACAGCGTCCACCTTCATTCTCATGCTCGAGGTCGTAACCTTGTATGCCATACTCTTCTTTTTCAAGACTCGTCCATTAGCCTTCGCAATAAAACCCCAACCACTACGTCTGTTTCACACAACTCACCCATCGGTGTAGATGACTATATCACCTTGATGTGTGTTGCTCTGGATCAGCTGTTGCACTTCAAACTCTGTGCGGCCCACTGCCCATCTCTGCACTCACAACCCAGTGTTACTATTACATTGTGCCAGTTCGTTCTGCCTGCCAGTACTTCAACCCACTCTTTTTCACAATTGGTGGTCTCTAGATCACACATCTGACGTATATATATTTCTGCCTGTGCCTTCCAGAACCTGCCTCGTCTTAGTCTATGATACTGAATACCAATCACGGTACTACTACTCCCGCCTGCTTTACTTTCCCGGACATTTCTTGTTACCCATCTCAGACTTGTTGATATGGGAGCCCAGGTCAATTTGTAAAACTCCGCCTGGATGGAAATCCGAACATAAGACAACCGGGCAAGCAGGTCGGCACGCTAGAAATTGCGCCTGCGCGGATTGCCGATGACTTTTAAAGAACAAATAATCGTGCATGTCCAAGGCAGGGCCATGCGTTCATCCACAACCTGTTGTTGATTTTCTGGGCAATTTTATGTTTAGTAGTTCATAAAGATGAAGTTTAAAATTATAATCAACGGAATAATAGCTGACAATGCACTCGAAGGGTAGATAGGCCAATCAATCAATCAGGTGCGGTCTCCACAATGAAGGTTGGCTGCAATGGATCTCCAACGCTGTCTGTCTCTCGCCTTGACTGTAAATTCTGTCAGACTGATTTTCGTCCACCTCTTGGTGTTATTCCCACTTGTATCGTTGTCCACCTCTTGCTCGCGTGCCCTCAACCTTGCCTTCCAGTATGGTTTTTCTCGTATAGCGCACTCGAAGGGGAGATAGCCTTACGTCAATTTTGCTGTTAACAATATCCACAGTTGTCTTCCGTAAGGAAAATATTTACACGCTGCTGTAATTCAGATGTCGGTTCAGATTTTATATTAACGCACATTAGTTTAATAACCCCGTTTGAAGATGCATTTTTGTCCATGTGGTTAAGACTTAGTCTTTAACACGGAAAAACAGAAGCAATAGATATTATAAAGACAAAATTACTTCTCAAATGCAACATCGAAGTAAAAGGAACCAGTCCGAAACACGTCAATGCATTCAAATATTTGGGCACTTTAATCACAGAAAATTGAAGATGCATTAAGAAAGTTACGAGTACACATAGAATAGCTCAAGCAAAATGAGCATTTACATTTTTTTTTTTTAAATATTGATTGTCTTTTGTAGGATGTTAAATCAACTCCAACAATAGATTGCACGATTTATTTCACTATGGGAAAACATTGTTTTGAAAATCAACTCCAGCTGATTTTCTGGGCAATGTTACGTCCACTAGTTTTCCCATTGGTTTCTGAACGAGAAATTAACCTTTAAGCCCTTAAAGCCGGTATAAAATTAACCACCTACCTTGCAATCAGGGCACCGGAAATTTAAGAGTGAGCGCTCTGATCCTTTCGGCCACGTCGATTCTGTCTAGTTAGGAAAAGGGTTATTAAGAGCGATGTCGACCCAATCCAGATGTACAGGAAGCAAATCATGGACAATTAGCAAAGAGGAATTATGTGGAAGCTGCGAGGATGTGGCTTTACAGAAGAATGAGTAATATCGATATCTTGAAAGAGTTAATTCACAGAGAGAAGTGGTTACTGGCATGAGAAGACAACTGTCCCCATTCTTTGGTCATGTAACGAGAAGGGCAACGCTTGAGTACATCTGACATAGTGAAATCAATATCAGAAATGATCAACAACGGCACAGCTCATAGACTAGAAGAAGAAGAAGAAGAAGAAGAAGAAGAAGAAGAAGAAGAAGAAGAAGAAGAAGAAGAAGAAGAAGAAGAAGAAGAAGGAAGAAGAAGAAGAAGAAGAAGAAGAAGAAGAAGAAGAAGAAGAAGAAGAAGAAGAAGAAGAAGAAGAAGAAGAAGAAGAAGAAGAAGAAGAAGAAGAAGAAGAAGAAGAAGAAGAAGAAGAAGAAGAAGAAGAAGAAGAAGAAGAAGAAGGACATTTATTATTGTTTTAATGTTTTAATTTATCAGTTCATTGTCATATTTACAAATAATGTATTATTTTTCATATTAATTTATTAGTGCTTTGCCTATAACATCGCTTTTAAATGAGTATTTTATCCTTTTAATATCGGCGTCCAAGGCACTATATTGGCAGTAAATGACAGTTTGACAGTTCTTTTTTAAATAATTTCTTGTTCAGAAAGCAATAGCAGTCTACTGAACATAGAATTTCAACCTGGGGTTGGTCGTAACGTCCTGCAAAGGGCATGCCCTTGTTTAGCGGATCTTGGCTCCTAGGTGGACCCAGCCTAAAATGAGTACGAGGAAATGTCATAGGAAGTATAGACAGCCGACTGATATTCACAACATCATCCATCAAGTTCTGACGGTCTCAAAATAAAAAACGGGGCGGTTAGCACCATATAACATTCGCACAACTCCTCAAGGCGTGTAAAGCAATCCTTTTCTTTTTTTACTTCCCTTGTGGCAACAACAAATTTATGTCTCTGTGTTGCTATTGGGGCGTCCGTGGCGAAGTAGTCAAGCCGTTTGCCTCGGGCTTCGAAGATTGTGGGTTCGACTCGTGGGTTCACGAGTGCATTTTTTCGGAGACTCCTGGGGGTCGTCGCTGGAGCTACGGAGTTCGTGCTGAGCCATATGGGATGAAATCCCGATGCAATTAAGTCGACTTTTAAGCGACTTTTTGTGTATACTACTCTCCCTCACATATTTTTTTTGTTGTTGTAGCCTGTATAGCGCCATGAGTATTGCAATGTTATATGGAACATGTTTTACTGCATGTCAGTGAGTCGCGGAACGGGAATAAACAAATTAGCAAGAACTCGGAAGTAACGGAGATGTGGTTCCTTAGATTAATGTTGCGAAAACTGTGGACTGCCGGGGTAACTAACAACGATTGCCTCGAAAAGGTTAATGACAGCAGAACATTATAAACAATTATAAGAAAGAGACTAAATTCTTTGGTTGTGTGATGAGAAGAGGGGAATTTGGCAAACATATAATCGACTGGAAAGACTTGTGGGATTAAAGGCAGACCGAAACAAATGATGCTGGATGGACTAAGATGGTGGTGTAGAGGAATACCATCAGCAGTGTTGACGCAGAGCACAACAGATCGAGATCTGTGGAAACATATGAACGCCTACAACAGTTGGCAACGAATTAACCCATTACCTCAAAGTCAGCACACACGAAGTCTAAGCCTGAACGCTTCAAACCACCCGCCATGTAGAGTTTACATTTGTTTTTACCGAGATGGCGCAAAATCATCACGAGATCAAGTCGACGAAATCTTCATCATTATCCTCCCACTTCTCCTCGTCTTCATCGTCATCAATATTAGCATTATCATTATCAAAACCAGCAAGAACAACGTCTTCTGCGGAGGTCGACATGGATGAGAGGTTTAACGCCGTTTAAACTTTACCTTATTATCACGGCATACCGGGTTCTTGGCACACCGGTCAGTTGGACTTAAATGTTGCCTTCTCGTCATTGACTTGGGGACGTAAATTACAAGTACCTCTAAAGTCGGAGAATGGTTCGCCTAATTGCAAGGGACACTGGTAGTAGGGAAAGCTAATCCTCACGCAAAAATCACTCCAGACAATTCGCCAGCAGTGGTAGCACGTATATGGACTAAGCTTGAATTCAAAGCAACCAAACCAAAAATAACGTCCCCTGAACCAGTCTGTGTGTTTAAAGTAGCAGCTGTGTAGTTTTATACAAGATCAAAATAGATGACACCGACGACATCGTCAGAATAAAGACGCCCAGAGGTATTAAACATAGGATTAGAAGACAAACGATTCAGGCATTATTTTCCTAGGGCTGGAGCTGTTCTACAACTAGGCGCGCCCAACTTGTGAATTGTGGAGTGCCTTCGAGTTATAGAGATTAACCGTGAATCGGGGCTACACACATGTCATGAGCGCTGTCGGGCGAGGTTTCTGCGCCTGTGCACGCAGGCGTTGTCCGCTAATGGAGAGAAAGACTGGCTACCAAATTCTCCTGTCATTCTAGCCTACACAATATGATGTTCCTGGCATATCACAGACTCATTACAGGTTCCTCCTTCTTCTTCTTCTTCTTCTTCTTCTTCTTCTTCTTCTTCTTCTTCTTCTTCTTCTTCTTCTTCTTCTTCTTCTTCTTCTTCTTCTTCTTCTTCTTCTTCTTCTTCTTCTTCTTCTTCTTCTTCTTCTTCTTCTTCTTCTTCTTCTTCTTCTGCGTTCATCCGGAGTGTTTTTTTTTTTTCAAACGTAGTTGCGGTGTGTCCATTTATGCGCCCTTAGGCCAACACATCCGAATTAAGCGGGCGTTTTTTGCCGGGTTAGCCTTCCTGGATATTTCTCACTGTTGTGGTGCCATCGACACCCCAGCTGGTCAAGTTAGAACGGTCGAAGACTTCACGGTCAGTCCTCAAGGGAAGGCATTCCATAAGGCTTCCATAACTGCAGAGCCGACACATAGCGCTCTGGTTCTGGGCTCACCCAAGGAATCGCCACGTCCAGCACATGGCTGCTTTAATTCCTCCCTTCCACGCATTGGACATTTTGTTCGCCACAGGCCGCTCACTCCCCGCGCAAACCAGGAACGGTCAGTCTGCAGACGGCGTTCACTCATCGAGCTTTCACTTCGGACTTTACACGAAGGACATTCCACTCTCACTCGGACGTTTTTGCGTTGTGCCAATTTTATTTCACCCTTGGCCCGGCACATCCAACTTCTGCGGGTGATTTTATCCAGGTTATCCTTCTTGGGGGTGGGGGGGGGGGGGGGGGTGGCCCGCGCGTGTGTGTTTGTTACAAGAATGTGCTAATATGGGCGCTGTCAGACGAGGTGTCGACGTCTGCGATCGTCGTCCGCTAAGTGTATACTGGTCATATAATCCTCCGCGCATTTAGACAAAACACAATGTGATGGTCTTAACACTTCACAGACACATTACAGGTTCCTGCTGCGGGACTGCTTTTTTATTGTTGTTTTTGTTATTTTTTTATGCCGAATAAGCGGCCATGGACCAACACAGGAGGTGTTCATTAAAAGGAAACGAGCTAATTGATAGGGCAGTTATCTGTACAAAAGACCCCACAACTTCATGATATGACCATCGATGGTAAGAGGCATAAGACCCCTCTCCCCTTCCGACACCCTGCTGCATTACAGAGTCTGTCTTTCAAGAAAAAGACTTTCGAAGTAAAATGACACAAACTGACGGAGGTCACGGAGATACCACCGTTGTATGTATCTGTTGTAAACGTGCTTCTTAACAACGTGGATTTTGATAACATTTAATGGGAAGAAACTCGTCCGGTATGGATCATCATGTTCTACAGATGACACCAGATCGTCGTCATGCTGCATCTGCAAATTAAATATAAAATAGCTTTCACATTGATACATGCAATGCCGGAACACTTACAGAAAATGGAAAACCTGTAAAACATCATGAATGAAATAAACATATGGCTCGGTCTCTTTCCGCAGCGCGGAAAGCGTCGCACAAAGCACGAACCCCGTAGCTCTAGCGACGACCCACAGAAGTCTCCGAAAAATTTAACTCGTGAACCGAAAGACGCGGCCCGGAATCGAACCCACAACCTTCGGAGCCCGAGTTAAACGGCTTCATCAATGATGAATGAAATGGAGGAATTCAAATGGTTGGTAGAATTCTACCGTCAGTTTGTTCGTTCTTGATGTCTTGTTCATTTTGCTGAGTATATGTGTTATTTCTGCCAGTATTAGTTCTTTGTCTGTGCTTCTGTCTGTATCAGACAACTTGTTGGTGTATTGTACACATTGTCTTCTGTTTGTTTGTCTACTGTCTCTGCTGGTTCTGTTTGTGTGTTGCCTTGCATATCTATTTACCTGCTACGCTGTATTTTTGTTAAGTTGCTGGGGCCTGTTGTGTAATTGGGTTGGGTTTTGTTCTAAGGAGTGCACCCACATTTCATTGTTGTTGGTGCTTCTCTACTTGTGTTTCCAGTGTGTATAGGCGTGGTGTGTTGTTGTCTGCCCGTTGTGTTAGTTGGATGATTGTACGAATGCTTTATTCTTGTCCCAATCTATTTTGTGTATAATGGATGCGAGTTGCTGTGTTCTGCTTCGTATTATACTGTATTGTGATCGGTTTATATGAGAAAAAGTACGTGTACTATTCTGTTTGTTGGAGTAGTGTATTGTTAAATTTCATGTATGGCGATCGTTTAAATGCCTGTGTGTTTGTATTATTTGCACATATGTGTGCTGCTTTTGCTTTTTGATCAGTGAAGAGTAGTGTTTTCTGTTAGTACCTAGTCTATTCTGTTTTAGTTTGCGGGTATGTATATCCTATATAATTTACTTGTCCTACAGTGTATTTTGTTTGTTTGTTGTTTCTCTGATGTTGGGGTTTTTATGTCTAATTACATCAATTAATATATGTGTATCTAACATGTTTTGCAATGTCTTGTTCATGTCTTCTGTACTAGCTCTACTTATATATGCTCCAATTTTGTATCCCACAGTATCAGAATTCTCCAGGGCGCAGTTTAAATTTCTACAGAGGATAACATTATGACTCTCACGCGCGCGCGCGCGCGCGTGTGTGTGTGTGTGGGTGGGTGGGTGGGTGTGTGTATGTGTAATGTAGTGTAGTGTAGTGTAATGTAATGTAAGGTAGTGTAGTTATTCATACAATTGGTTGGTAATTGTAATTTGGTGACCTATTACTGTTTGTCTTTAGACTATCCCGCTTGTCTGATGTTTGTAGTATGACTGTCCCAGATTATATGTTGTGGACAGCCAGACTAAACCATGCATATCTAAGTCCTAACTGCGTTGTGATTTGTGCTACGTGCATGTCAGTATGTAACTTCTTTTTTTTTTTCTTCAAATATTAGAATCAAGTTTGGTTTGTTTTTGTGTTTAATTATGGTAATGTGATATTGTTTTGGTCACTGTCAGAAGTCGGGGTGCCCCACCGGCTAGATGCAAGTATTATTCACTGGCGAGCAACCCCAAATAGTCAGGAACTGACTAGGGACAAAATCTATATGGCTGAACTATAGATTAGGCCCATGAATATCCAACGTACAGCTCTAAGTGGCTCGTTACAAAATGAAATGAACTGTGCTGAATATTCGCCAAGGAATGGGAAAGAGAAGGTTAGCTAAGATAGATTTTTAAGTCTAAATATAAGAGTATTGACAACTATCTCAGTACAGGTTTTTCTCCCTGACTGCTCCCTTCCTTGGTGTCTAAGTGAACCCCCACCAATGTACACAACAACACGTATGCACAATTGGAAAAAAATATAATGACAGAACTATGAGTTACAATACTACAACATTTATTTACTAATCATAAAAATAGACATATGATGGTTTGTACGATGATGATGATGAAATCATATAACATATTGTTATTGATGACAAACATTACATAACTTGTTACTTGAACTATCTGGATCTGTGGTCCAGATCCCCACTCTCCAGTAGACACAGAAAAAAGCTTGCCGGTATTCTGACCCTGTCAGTCCTGGCTCTACCTAGTCGTCACTCGTTCTTGAGATCTATAACATAGGTGCTCCTTGTGAGAGCTTGAAAGAAAGTCAAGAATGTGTTATATCTAGTTCTACATCAGCACAATCCTAAGTAATACTAACACATACATATACAATGACCAGTCTGGCCAAGTTTATCTTCCAGCTCTACTGCGTTCACCATCCTCCTTCTCCCTCCATATCTCTCTCCTACTGTCTTAGTCGGGGACGGGCTTTTCAATTGTCTCACACGCCTGTAATGATTACATTTCTGCCGCCCCATGTCCATGTCGCTAATACAGAAATTCTGTGTCGTACAGCCGCTCCGTCCAAAGTTGGTTTAGCAGCTCACAGGGTCGGTAATGGTATTATAATAATGCCTGATCATCCCGGCTTGCAAGCCGTGACCAGTATCTGTGCCAGACTCCCGTGAATTACCCTCCACCATACAATGAAAAGGTTTAGCACCATATACCCCATAACACTTGTGGGTAATGTCTGTACCATTACACCTCTGCTTCCAACACAATCGATGGCCAATGTGCCAATAGCATAACACTTCATATTGGTAGGTTTGCATAGGACAAATCAATATACCAAACATGAAATACCCATAAAATATACTAATTAAACTAGACATATTATGATACTTTAACATAATAGCATAATGCACTAGTTAGGTAGTATGTATACGTAAATATGAGACATAGAAAGAATACTCAGAGCAGTCCCTACTTAGCCACTACTGTGGTAAGAATTAAGGAAATAGTCAGTTGACTATATTCTGTACAAATAATGCACACACAAAAAAGAAACTAGTCTAGTTTACAAAGAACTAACCAGCACCTACCACGACACCTCAAGTATATCTAGACAAGATCTGTCTTACATAAAGTTCTATTTCTCAGAAGAATAACACTTTAAAGCAATATGATATTGAACACAGAACTTAGAAAGAACACTCAAGTAACCTACGACAATGATAGTTCTTGCAATAAACTAGATCAGATATAGACTGAAAATCAGTACATACATCTAAAAGACTGTCTAGTTACTAAGAAATAACTTTTGTAGTGAAATCTAACATAATAATCATGCATATGACTACAGAACATTGAGATAGTTCCTACCTGTTCAGAGATTTTTTCATTTCTAACATGACCAGAGCTAACAGCCTATTTAACTAGTATCCCAAAGCAATTAACATTCCTTCAGTACCGTTCTAATTGCTTTATCAGATCTGTTTCACACATTCCTACAACAGACACATTATCTCCCAGCATGTCTGTCATAAATCTTTTTTGAACTGGCCTTCACGCCTTGCTCCCCTCTGTCTGGTACAAAGTCCACAGGCCCAGTTTTAATTGCCTCTGCCAGACATCCAACACCTAATTTCTGAATCCAGTCCAAATGGTTTATTATCCTTCTAACACCCCGCCTTTCTATCTGTCTACAGGAGTTACTAGCTTCTAGTCAAGTTTAGGCTCAGTTTTACAAGGTCTGTTCACACTCTGTTGAGTCTGTGTGAATTGCTGGACTTGGCATGTTTATAGCTCCAGGTTGCTTGTGTCAGGCCTGGGCAGTTTTAATTTCCACTCACAGTCGCGGCTCATTTAACACTGCATAACTGTGTGGTGTTATTATCAATTCTGGGTCTGTTTCTCCTTCCCTTCCCCCAGCATTCTTTATGCTAGAGAATTTCATTCCTTGTTCTGTAATATCTCTACATGGTTCATCAAAAGTGAACCGAAATTTGTTCTGGGAAGTAAAGGCTGCATTTCATGACATATCTAAGTCCTAACTGCGTTGTGATTTGTGCTACGTGCATGTCAGTATGTAACTTCTTTTTTTTTTTTTCAAATATTAGAATCAAGTTTCCCCTCTGCCGTGCGTCCACCTTGACGGGGTAGAGGGGCTTGCGCGTTCCAATGACCCCAAGAGCTATGCCGACGGTAGCACAGCTACTGGTAGGGTCACCCATGTCGGACAGGTCAAGGGAGAGGGACCAGACGAAGAGACGTACAAACCTGCTGCCTTGTAGGTAGACTGGGGACAGTCAAAGGCTAGGGAAAGCATCCCGAACAAATGCTTGTCGAAATCGGATGTACTGAGCCACAGGCTTGACAAAGAAGTGCAACGTAACTTTATCATTTCATGATGCCACAGATGAAAATTAATCGTTATGGTGCTAATCCCGTGAAGTCCCATCAGGCGGTGATAGTGCCGGGCCCCCTGCCTCGAGGGGGTCCACCCATGACTACTGGTGGTCACCTTCCCCTGTGCTGTGGAGTCAAGGCACAGAGGAGTAGGTTAAGAGCTATTGACCAAACACCCCGGACTCTCAACATACTACAATGGAATGCCGAAGGAGTTTACAACAAGAAAGCCTCCCTAACACAGCGTCTTCATAAAGATAGAATAGATGTGGCATGCATTCAAGAGACACACCTCAACGCCAATCGCACATTTTCAGTCGAGGGATATCAGGCCACACGTTTCGACCGCGAAGGACACAAAGGAGGAGTTGTAATACTTACACGAAATACAATACCTTGCAGCGAAGTATCTGTGATCTCTGACAACCAAACGGAAATTATAGGTGTTGATATAATGATAAAGGACGTGAAAATAAGAATTTACAATCTGTATAGCCCGGCAGATAAGGATCTTACACTCTCAAACATGAAAATAACTGACACAAACTGCATTGTTGTCGGAGACTTTAATAGCCGCTCAGAAAGATGGGGATACCCAGATACTGACAAAAGAGGAGATGAAGTGGAGGACTGGGAAATAGACTCAAATCTCCATCTACTCAACAAAGCGGATGACACACCGAGCTTCTACTCCAGAAGATGGATTACCACTTCTACTCCAGACTTAGCTTTCTGCACAGGAGACAACCTCCACAAAATCGATCGCCATGTGCTTGACCAATTAACAGGTAGTGGCCACAGACCAACCAAGCTTGTAATAAATATGGAGTATGTTCCACAGGAGCAAAAGCCTTTGCCCCGCTGGAATTACAAACGAGCAAATTGGGACAGATTTTCCATACTAACAGACAAATATTGTGAAAACATAAATACACGATATGGCAACATGAAGCAAATGGTGGAAAGTCTAAACAGAGCAATAATACAGGCGGCCACTGAGTCTATTCCAAGAGGAGCGAGGAAAAATTACAAACCATACTGGACTGAGGAACTACAAATCTTGGAGGACAAAGTTGAAGATGCTAGGAAGACCGCAGAGAGAGAACAAACAACTGAAGCGCACATCTCTCTCAAAGCCATCTCAGCAAAATATAAAAGAACAGTAATTCAAACAACAAGAGATTGTTGGAGGAAAAAAAAACAGAAAACCTGAATTTTGACAGGGATGGAAACAAACTATGGAAACTAGTGAAAGCCATGAACAATGAAGGACCTAGAAACAAACAAATAACAATTAAACAAGGAAATGCCTTGCTTACAGGAAAAAAGGCTGCAAATGCACTAATGGAACACTATGCCAGTGCAAACCACATTGATATTGCAGCCGAACAGAAGAAAGCAATCAAAGATAAACGGATACATCATAGATATACAGAGACAGCAGCAGAATATATGATGGCAAATCTAACAATGGAAGAAATGGAACAGGCAATGAATACCCTAAAAAAGAAGAAATCACCAGGAAAGGATGGAATCACAAATGAAATGCTAATAGGACTAGGCACTAAGGCAAAAAAGAAACTACTAGCAGTCCTAAATTACAGCTGGAAGAGGGGAATAGTCCCACAGGCATGGAAGGAAGCTATATTAATACCAGTCCCAAAGAAAGGAAAAGACCTGGAAGAACCAAATGGCTATCGACCTATCAGTCTTCTTAGCTGTGTAGGAAAATTAATGGAACACATTATCAATGGCAGGCTAACATGGCATCTGGAAGAAAACCAACTCTTAACACCTCACCAAGCAGGATTCAGAAAGTACAGATCCACTGAAGATCAAATAACCTATATAGCTCAGGAAATAGAGGATGCCTTCCAAGAGAAAAAGCACACACTAGCGGTCTGGATAGATTTAGAAAAAGCATTTGATAAAGTATGGAAGGAAGGACTGAAAGTAAAACTGCAAAAAATGCATGTTTGTGGGAAAATGTACAAATGGATCAGCCACTACCTTGAGAACAGAACTGCCAGGACAAAAGTACAAGGACAAACCAGCAAAATGATGCTGTTGGAGCAAGGTGTCCCCCAAGGAGGAGTTCTTTCACCAACATTATTCCTAGCATATATAAATGACATCACGGAAAATTTTCCAGCCAGAGTACACACATCATCCTTTGCAGATGACCTAGCCATATGGACATCTGAAGAATATATTAGTACAGCTAACAGCAGAATACAGCAAGCCCTATTAGCGCTAGAGGACTGGTCAAAATCATGGCTAGTGAAGATAAGTGAGGAGAAAACAACATGCACAGTATTCTCCCTCCCAACTAAAACTCAGCAACCTAAGCTGGTATTGAATGGAAAAATATTGCGCCATGAAGAAAATCCAAACTATCTAGGAGTCACCTTTGATCGTCGCCTGACATGGAAGACACAGGTTGAGAAAAATCGAACAAGAGCAAGGCAAAGAATGGCAATCATGAAAAAGCTTGCTGGTACAACGTGGGGAGCAGATGAGAAAGTTCTCAAGAAGTTATATACTGGACGGGTGAGGCCAGTACTGGAATATGGCATTGCAGCTTGGGCAACAGCAGCTAAGTCAAACTTTAACAAAATAAGTAGAGTCCAAAATCAAGGAATGCGAATCATAACTGGAAGCCTGAAGACAACGACTATTAATGAACTAGAAAAGATCACTTGTTTACAACCAATGCAGGATAGAAGAGATAGCAGAGCCCAGCAACAAGCTGAAAAATTTAGAAGATTGACAGACCACCCTATGTATAAAAGGTTTAGTGGTTTTGGAAAGGGAAGACTGAAGCGCAGCAACTTTGTAGAAACTGCAAAACGAAAGATTAGGGCAGATCCCATACTTAACATATCAACAGTCAAACCCATTTACAATGCAGACAAGTTCCCAGCTTGGAGACAGCAGCAACTGCCTGAGATGATAGAAAACATTCCTGGTATTGAGAAAAAGAACACTCAGCATGAAACCGAAAGAAGAGAAATAACCCTAAACTACATAAAAGAACATTACCCAAGCAGCAATTGGACCCATGCATATACAGATGGATCAGCCAAAAATTCAGTAGAGAATGGAGGAGGAGGAATTCTCCTAAATTTAAAAAATGGAGTGAAAAAAACACATTCAGTGGCAACTGGAAAGTTTTCAAGTAACTTCAAAGCAGAGGTAGAGGCTCTGAAAACTGCAGCAGAAATGCTCTTGATGGAGGAAAATAAAGAGACGCAAATAGCTATCTTTACAGATGCAAAGTCAGCTGTCTCAATACTGAAGAGCAATAACAGCACAGAAATAGCTGACCTAAGAGCAGCACTCCATGGTCTATGCCAAAATCCAAAAAAGTTGTAATACAGTGGATACCATCACATTGCAGTATACCTGGAAATGAAGAGGCTGACAGACTGGCAAAAGAGGGCGGACGACTACCACAGCCTGACATAGACATAACCTATAATGAGGCAAAGAGGTTGATAAAAAGCACTTATAGAACCAAATGGGAATCAGAGCATCCAGGCCACCAGAAGGATGATGCATATTACAAACTCGACCGAAGAGAACAAGTAGCAATCTTCAGACTCCGCACAGGACACAACAGGTTGAAATACCACTTGTTCAACAAACTAAAGATAGGAGATACAGATGAATGTAATTGTGGAACTGGATAAAATGACAGCTAAACATTTGCTGCAAGAGTGCCCAATATATGCAGAACAGAGAAAGATATTTTGACCCACACCTGCTTCATTCGAGGACAAGCTCTATGGAGATATCAACAAGCTCAAGTCGACTGCAGCTTACTTTAACTGTATTCAGGTTGACATTTAAATGTACATGAAGAAGTATTTAGACTGCCACACTTCATTACCACAGGCATGTCGGTTACACAAGCCTCCCAGAGGCATGAAATGGAATATTGCTTGGATAGCAAATCCATTACGTGGAAAGTCCGAATCGAAAGCTCACTGTGTGGGCTTCAAAAAAGGTGGAAAAAGTGTCCTAGTGGCACAAAATGGAATATTGCTTGGATAGCAAATCCATTACGTGGAAAGTCCGAATCGAAAGCTCACTGTGTAGATGTCATCTGCAAACTGCATTCTTCTGGCTTCTGGAAGAACAGCCTATGGTGAACGGAAGGCCCAATATACGGAAGTGAGGCTAAGCAGCCATGTGCAGAACGTGACGATTCCTTGGGTGAGCCCAGTACCAGAGCGGTGTGTGATGGCTCTGCAATTATGGAAGTCTCCTTGGATGGCGGGGAATGCCCATGGTCTGCCCCTGCCTTCCCTTGAGGGCCGACCAGGATGCCTTTGGCTGTTCTATATGGGCCAGCTGGGATGGGAGATAACACCACAACAGTGAGAGTCTAACGTCCCAAGAAACCCCCGGGAAGGTTAACCCGGTCAACAAATGCCCGCAGAAGTCGGATGTGTCGGCCTAACGGCGCAAGAACGCAGCTCTGCTGTAAACAGGCACAACGCAATCACGTCCGAAAAAAAAACTCCGGATGAACGAAGAAGAAGAAGAAAAAGAAGAATCAAATTTGGTTTGTTTTTGTGTTTAATTATGGTAATGTGATATTGTTTTGGTCACAAGCCGCTAATATTTAAAATGGAAATTGTTTAAAAGCGCTATTCATTATACAAACGATTACAATTTTTCAGTTGACATCTGTAATAGATGGTACATTTCTAATAACATATTAAAATCCACATTTGTGTCTCTGTCAAAGTAACCAAACGATTAAGAGTGTGAAGATCTTCGCACAATAAGTCTTTTAAGTCACCTGTAAAAGCTGTTACTGACAATAGTAATAAGAAGAGATGGAAACCATATTAAACCAGAAATTGGTGAATTATTTGGATTTGTAAAGGAAAAAAGGCACGACCAATGCTACTGAGTACAAACATGATTTATAGATATACACAAGCTATTGACGGCTTGAATTAGAGAAAATAAGTAAGCTACTAGAAATACTGATGACTGCCATAGACTTCTGTGTCTTAACTTATTAAGTGCCGTGGGATGATTAATCGTGTTAATAGCGACTTCCCGTATCTGCCATGGGCCGAAATGTTGTCATTGCGTTATAATACAACATTTATGCTACCATATTAACACTGTTTAAGACACAACCGTGACGTACCCTAACTTCCCATTGTCCATCATTCATTTTTGTATGGCCCAAATCAACTTTTTGTTTGATACTGAATCTGTTAAAGATGTTTAGGTTGTCATGTGCTAACACTAGCTCAGATCACACGCATGGAAAGTATCACCGTCCATAGATTTAATCTGTTCACATACAACCGTGTTTTGTCAAGATTCTCTCAACACTCCCGTTCCTATTGCGGGATTAACATAGGCCTCCCATCCTGTAGGATACGATGTCCTTCCCATAAATAACTCAATGCTGGAACAATGAACAGGCGTGAATGTATTTTCTGTCTCGCATTGAAGTCGTGATCGCTTAATCCAGTCGGGCTTTGTACAGTTTATCGATATTATTATCTTATTATACTTCTCAATGTCAGCTTGTAATTTATACTCTTGTTTTCTTGGTCGTTGAATCCCTTCATGCCCTTTTATATCATTCTTCTTCTTCTTCGTTCATCCGGAGTTTTTTTATCGGATGTGATTGCGTTGTGCCTGTTTACAGCAGAGCTGTGTTTTTGCGCCGTTAGGCCGACACATCCGACTTCTGCGGGCATTTGTTGACCGGGTTAACCTTCCCGGTTTATATCATTCAATGTCGAAGAGTTGTTTACATGCAAACCACACTGTTTCCTCTACATTTATATAACGGTGCCATCTCGTATGGATTCTATAGTTCTTCACTCCATGGTAAACGTGTCTGCAGTAGAACACAAAAGTCACCTTCTGTAGAATATTTTTTTTTAAATACTGTCTCTTGGCGAATATAGAATACGTCTGCCTGGAAAGGGTGTCAAACGGCGAGTTATTTAACATTTTTCCTACAGTGGTTACTGCTCACGCTATCACGTGCTAACCATAGTGGCATGGTAACTACGAGTATTGTCACTAAAAGGTCATACGTTATTCCTGCATTTGTAGGTTCTGCCCTCCGTTTTCCGATAAATGGGTCGTCTCTCTGATGTACTTACGTTATGTTACATTTAAAACTGTCCTGTAATTGCTTTTAACTCTTTATTCGTGACGTCTCTTTGTTATCTATCTGTTATATGGACTGTGACAATGGCAAAGATCTGCGAATATCAAAGCAAAAACCAGCTAACAAAAACATACAGCCACATAGGAACATTTCAGTGCATACATAAAGGTGTCAAACAAGGATGCATATTATTTCCTGATTTATTTTTAGCACATGTAATGCAATCTAAAGAAAATATGACAGATCGTGGCTGGTGGTCATAATATAAATTACTTGCCTTATGCTGATGCCGTAATGATATCAACAAGTCAGAAGGCACTACAGAAAATAATAGATACAGTAGTTGTAAAACCAAAAAAAAAAAAAAAATATTGCATGGTCTTTGCAGGACACTGTAATCAAATTGAGCAACTATTGGCCGTGCGTGATTAACTAAGCAGTTTTACGTCCAGTAGTTTGCCTTTGCTTTCTGAACGACAAGTCAACATTTCAGTCCTAATGACAGATGTATGGAACCCACTAGTAAGCGCTTTAAAGCACTCAGCCATGCCCACCCCCACTGTGATTGTAGAGAGAGAGAGAGAGAGAGAGAGAGAGAGAGAGAGAGAGAGAGAGAGAGAGAGAGAGAGAGAGAGAGAGAGAGAGATGGGCCTCAGCTTGGATAATGAGAGGACATGAGTAATATGGCAGTAGTGTGACTGTTATAACGACTTGAGAGGGCTCGTACAGAGACTTATGGAAATGAGGACAGGTAAGAGATGTTAAATCATATTGTTGTTTTGTACAAGCGCACTAGAACGCACTATGTGTGCTTAGTAATATCCGGGTAGTGACGATAGACTTACACGACGGAAGCCGACTAGATAACAACAGAAAAAAAAAGAATTTTAAAAAAGAGAGAGACTGAAGTGACACCACCGGGGGCAGACGTGTTTTCTGAGATCTTAGAATGGATGATATCAACTGGAATGTTAGAGAACAAAAAAAAGACGTATGATAATAAAACAGACGGTTAAAAATTATAAGGATAATTTTTTTTTTTTTTTTTGCATATCCTTTACAGCTTTACAGGACATCGCTGTCAACTATATGTTGATTTCTTGGCAAGATTACGCTCAGTAGTTTGCCATTGCTTTCTGAGCGGCCGGCTCACATACCCCGTAAGTTACCGATGCGATTCGAACCACTGCTGATTCTCACCGTCATCGCGTTACCGACGAGAGTATACGAGATTACGGAGAAAAGTCATAACCTCTAAGCCACGAAGCCGGCATAAGGATAGTAACAAATATAATTCAACTATGGGAAAGTTATCTAGGCTTAACGGAGCTAAATCATACAATGTTGACGATGGATGTTTACAATTAGGATCATAGATTTAATGGGAGATTTAATTGATGTTGACATGTTTCAACTGAAACTGTTTCTCGAGGTTTGTTGCTTGGAAGAAACATATGTTTGAAATCAGAATGGAATAAAGAATTTTGTATGAACATAAAAATTCTGAGGTTTCATGAAGTCGATTTCGCAATTGCCACGAATTTTGTATTGGAATTACAATTGAGTTCGTTTGATGTCCTTACACAGCTGAAACAACGCGAGGTGGATGTTTGAAATAGAAAATTTCATCACTATGAGTCACGTGCCGTCTAAACGAATCCTCTTGTCAGCCAGACTTGTTGGTATAGCGAGGATGTTCGACTGTGACAATAATGGTGTTATCAATGAATCGGGTCATACCTAAGTGTACAATTAAGGCCAGTGGTATTAATATGGGGGAAGATGTGGGAAATCATGTAGGAAGTAAGGGCTACAGCCATTGCCCACCGTGTGGTTTGAGATCAGTCTCATCATCATCATCAAGTGCCATGCCGGCTGGCGTAGGCGTTCGTGACTCTCCACAGATCTCGGTCGTTGGTTTTCTGAATCAACTCCGCAGTTGATATTCCTCCATGCCACCGTCTCAACCCATCCAGCATCATGTCTCTTGGCCTGCCCCTGCCTCTCTTCCCCTCTATCTTTCCAGTTGTCACGATGTTCTCAAATGCCTCTCTTCTCATCACATGACCGAAAAATGCTGTTTGCCTCTTTGTTATTGTTGTACATAATGTTCTAGTTTCATTCGCCTCTTTCAGGCAGTCGTTATTAGTTACTTTGGCAGTCCAAGGAATTCGCAACATTCGTCGCAGGAACCACATCTCTGTTGCATACAATCTATTTCTAATTTGTTCATTTACACTCCAAGATTTACATCCATACAGCAAAACAGGTTATATAGCACTTTAGCATTCTCTTTCTTACATTCAATGATAGTGACGTATTGTATAAGATAGTCTTCATTTTCTGAAAATGCACCCAATAGATCAGTCTATACTGTATAAAATATGGCTCTAGAAGCATTTGAACAATGCGCCTTAAGGAGTGCATATGGGTGCTTAAAGTTTCTAGACACATGGATAACATCAGATGAAGTGTGTTTCACAAAGATGAACAACAGAATAAGAGCAAAGATTGCAATTTATAAAATGAAGAACACATTATGCAATACATTTTTGTCATCTAGGTTGGAAAAGAGTTCTTGCATGTTACAAAGAACCAGTTTTAACATATGGCTGCGAATCTTCGGGGTAGCCAGGGTAGCAACAATGTGGCTAGACGCTGGCCTGTCGACTCGGTGGTCATAGATTCGATCCGCACTGGTGCGGGTTCGAATTTTTCAAACGGACCGAGTCTCCCTGGTCGACCAAGCCTAGACGGGTACAAGGAAAGTGTTTTGGGAAGTAAAGGCGGCCAGTGTGATACTAAACGAACGAACAAACGAACAAAAATCTTTATTTTCAAAGGGTTAAGAATTGGGCACGCAGGCCCGTCTGACACTCTGCCCTTCTTCTCTATTTCCTCTCATACATTCTTTCATTCAACATCTCTTATGAAGCAATTCTTTAACACCAAAAGAACAATAAACATTAAAACGCATGAAAAATAATCAATAATACATGACTCGTTGAGGCAATGTTTAACATGGGCATCATAAATACCCAAGGTGGGAGTAACGTGCCACCGACCAAGTGCCGACTGGTCTATACAAATATGGGTCTAGCAAGCACCGTATGGCCAATGCGCCGTAAGGCATACAAAAGGGTCCTTGACTACTGAACTTACTGTGAATCCTGTACAAATATTGTACAAATTGAAGATATTGCCGGTCCAAGTTTTGTATTTACCAGTAGTGTTGAAGTACAAAAGCACCTTGTTTTGTGGTGGAAATCAATATTCCACCACAGAGGGTGATAACTCCTCGCTTTTAAAGTAGTCTAGTGGTAGTCAAGTGACCGCTGCAATTATAGGTACATCTAGTATACGACAATAAAGAAAACAAACGATTCAAATAAGGTATATAATAATTTTTAATAAAACATATATAGACAAACAATACAATCCATATTGAACAATTAAATAAGTAGTGGTATGGTCGATAAATTATCAGATTGTACCTGTCTTTTTATATACAAATATGACAGGGAATCACGATGTTGTTGATAAGTATACACAGCAGAGTCTTGTGTCTTGAATCCTATATTGGTTCCCCCGCCCGCCTCTTGGGTAGTGAGTACTTCTAAAAAGTGTCCTTGTTTAGATGAGTGTTGTGATTGTTTGAGAAGACCTTTGGTACTAATTTTATCATAATCTCCGACACAAATATACGTCTTGCTGCATAACGACACCATCCCCTCCCCTTCATACTCTAATTTAAAAAGCCCCGGGGTTCTCTTTTCATATGCTTTGATATCCACACAGTCCTGACAGGTAGTGGTACTAGGGGTAGTTCTATGAACAGGGCAGACTTCAGACGGGAACCACTGATTGTAGACTCTATTGTATTCTTCTCGTCGGTGTGATCTAACTAGTTCAGAGAGTGAATCGGCGCTAAGGGCCAAATAGAGAGAGTTAGTGTCCATCTCGGTGAGTTGGTAGTCTTCTTTAGAGATATATTTGTCGAGAAACTCGTAATAGAAAGCTAGCATGCGCAACTTGGCATACTGGTAGACAAAGAAGCCAATCTGTAGAGGTAGATCCCAGACAGTTTTCTTCTTTAGTGTTTCTACTTCGAAGAGATCATCTGTAATAGCAGTCATACTTTTGAACCTGGGGTTATTGAGTAGTTTGGTAGTGTCTTTTCCCTGGCAGTAGGAGACATCAGTATGTTTGCTTTTATTAGGTTAGTGTTTTACCGTAAGCGGCGTTACCTAACAATTTCATAGTGTCGACTGTAATAGACTTCAGCAGGATTTTTGTCCCCTTGGCGACGGGCATTAGAGACTGTTTCCTCAAATTGCTTAAAACAGCTAACTGGTCGATACTCTATTGTCTGGTAGATGTGAGTAACCCATGAGCTAGATACCACTTTAAAAGAGGGGTGGCTAATAAAATCTTCTTCCCGAAATAACTACCGATCAAAGTCCGTCGCGGGGTAGTCAGTAGTTTAATTTTATGGCGTATTCTTTCATAAACTCACCAATGTCGGCTCTCGACACTTCCGTGTTCTTGAAAATAGGGCGCATCTCGGCAAAGGATTCTTGTAAATCAGCCGGGGTCTATATATCGCATTCAGCCAAATACTGTATCAAATAAGATTTAATCAGGTTAATGTCATACTTTCCGCTATTCAATCCAAACAGAGGTAACCTCATCAAATAGGAGTCGAGCCTTTCACTTAACTTCGGGTGATCACCTAATTGTGCAAAGACTGACTCGAACTTTTTGAGTAACAGCCCATACCACTTAGCAGCTATTTCATTGAGATAGTCCACCATTTTCGTTTACGAGAACCTGTGGATCACCTGTGGTGATGAAACATTCAGGGGTGTCGAAACCCAGAGACATTAGAGGCGACAGCACACGAGAGGGGGCGTATCTGGCAATGAAGGTCATCGACTTTGAGTCAGCTGGTAAATTTGTATTGGAGAAATAAGATTCCATGTCGTAGCATGCTCTATATGGGAAAATAAAATGTTCGGCCACATCAAACCCATACTCACAGAGAAATTCCAAGATCGATTCAGTCGGGCGATAAATTCCGCCTTTATACTTTTCAATTTTAGCTATGCCTTTGCACTGTAAGTTCGTGACGTAGTCAGTCGACAATACATCTGAAACAACTCGCCGCATTTCCCACAGGAAAAACACCGAGCGGCGCTGTTAATATCAACGAATATACATGAAATGGTGTTCATGAAGAATGAGATTCAATATATCTGGATGCTCACTACTTACTACTGATTTTTGGAACCAGATATTTCTCTCTGCAAATGGCAAACACATTTATTTGTATTTTAAAGCATGTTTCCGGGGCAGATAAATCAACTAAACTAACACCCGAAAAGGGGGTTGTGGGAGTTCAACCCTTATAGCGCACCCATTGGCTGAACAGTCTTCGTGTATGTTTTCTAATAGTCTTGACAGTTCCAGTTCTAAAAACAGCCAAGGCACGGAACAAACACATATTATCATTACAAGCCTTTCCGCATTCGTCGTTCTGAAGCGTATTAATACATTTGTTTTGTGTAATATGGTTTGGAATTGTTTCTAAACAACAACCAACAGGGAACTCTACCAGTTGATAAACGTAAAAAGTTATACTGGGAATTGTTTCGACATAGTATTTAGTATCTGGCCGGGTTAGTGTCGCTGAATTGACCAAGTCAACAGCGTTTAGTTTGGTAACAAAGGCCTCAACATCAGATCTATTGTTTATTAAAATGGGTGTAGGGAACAAGGTCGAGTTATTGGGGCTTGCATGGTATAAGCGTAAGGTTTGTGTCTCTCGATGTCTCAAGACTATGTGCAGACTGGGGATTATTTTGAAGCGGGAGTTTTGAGTGTTGAAGAGCGAGAATAAACGAGAGCCCCAATCTATTGTCATGTGACTATCTGGTCTGTTAAAAAATGTCAATTCACACAGATAGCGACCATGTCGTATATGTGATCTAATCGTGTCCCAATGGTCATTGTACATAGGCCGAACATCCGGTGGTAATTTCTGTAATGAAAGATATTCACTAGCTGCTGATGCGTTAACACCAGAGGTTCCTGCTTGGTCGTCTGCAACCGTGACACGTGATGATAGTTGCTCATCTGTCGACAAGGCATCTGTTGATGGTCCGTCACCCGCTGTGGTACTAGCTGGTGATGATGTGTCACTCGGTAATGTATTAGATCAGGGGTTGGCAAACTACGGCCCGCGGGTTGCATGCGGCCCGGCAACTGATTTCATGCGGCCCGCGAGGGCATTTAGAAATACAAAATTGTTACTTCGTTGTTAAGCTATTTTGGTGAATTTTACAGAATTTGATTGTACCGTTATGATTGTTTTGACATTTTTGATAAAATTTCTTCGTAACCTAATGCTTCTTCTTCTTCTTTCGTTCGCCTTAAATATGTCTATACTGCAATCTTGCCTCTTGTATGAATATAACTGTCCTTTTTTTAGTTCACTCAGCAGCCAATAGAGTTTATCTTCCACTGTCGCCTCTCTAGGCCAAAAGGTTTGTCTAGACATGTTCTAATTTGGGCAGTCTTTGAGTGTGTGCTCTACTGTCAGTGACGCCAATCCGCATGTGCACATGGCTAATTCACCAATCTTGAATCTTGTATACATGTGATTGCGTAATCTGTGTCCTGTTCTGAGGTGCAGAATAATTACTTGTTCCTGTCTGTTCATAACGTGGTAGTCGTCTTAAGCAGATTTTGGTGGCCTTCTGACTGATTTGATCATTCTTTTCATTTTGGTGGTATGTAACGGGCACATCAGGCTGTTCTTCTTTTGTTCCTTTCCTTAGAAAGTCGATCAGTTCTGTTTGCTTCCGGGTACTCCACAGTGGGATGGTATCCACTGAATGGTGACCTTATGCTGACTGCTAAGTTAAGAAAGTAGTGTCCTTAGTACTAGCAATTTCCCAGACATCATTTAGTTTTCGGTGAAGTGAGTTTCTTGCAAGCAACATACGCTTACTTGATCTTGGTCCAAGATGTTTTCTAATTCTATATGTTTTGTTGTTGACTCCCTCCGCATTCCTGTGCATTAGTTTTAGTCTGTCTTTGGTATTGCCAGACGATCTATTCTCAGGTCCCCCGGCTCCACAGGACATCTGAGAAGGACCTCCAGTAGCTGTGGTTGGATCATATTGAGACATAGGGCCTGACACTGCACCTGCCTGAGGGTCCAAAGTAGGGCTAGCACCATAACATATAGCAGTAGTCGACATATTTCATTACGCGTGATTGCGTGGCATCCTGATTTCTGTGGTGCGCCTCCTGGCTGTTTGACTCCGTCTTAAGCACCTTTCCTTTGCTAGAGCAGACTGATCTTACTCGACTTTAGGTTGTAGGCACGCACACACGTGTCTGCTCATGCATGCACGTGCATACACATCTAGAGCGTTCTGGTTATTTCTCGGCGCCAGTGACTCGCCGCCGCCCCTTCTCCTGTTAGTTAAAACAGTTCGTCACGAGAAGGCCAGGAGTTGGACTTTTGCTGCATAGGTGATGAATGTACAAGTCATTGGGGTATTTATGCAAGGTTGGGACCCCACCCCAACCCCGCCCCCGGCTACATACAGCAACATTTGGAACCATGTATTGCTAAAGTGCGAATTTATAGATTTTCATATAGAGAAATATTTATCGACATGTAAAAATTTAGTAAGGATGATTTTATGAAAAACAGATATTTCTCCGGAGAATAAAATGATGTATTGTGCAAGAAAATATCAAATGTAGAAGTGTTTTGCTGATATAAATTATTTCCACATTTACAATGTTCGAATTAATTTATTTGTTGTAGTAGTCTTGATATATTTCTGAAATTTATTCTGAGTTCATTACTTGTTTTCCGAATATTTTATTTTCACACACAGCCGGAAGTAGGTTTTGTTTCATTTCCGTTTTAAAGTTTTGTACTTCTTCTGCGTTCATCCGGAGTTTTTTTTCCGGATGTGATTGCGTTGTGTCCTGTTTACAGCAGAGCTGTGTTTTTGCGCCGTTAGGCAGACACATCCGACTTCTGCGGGCATTTGTTGACCGGGTTAACCTTCCCAGAAGTTTTGTACAATTTTAACTGTTCGAATTTTATTAAAACAATGAGTGTCAATAACAAACGTAAGATTGAAGATGAGTGCCGTGTTTTTAATTATGAATGGACAACTAAGTACTGTTTTATAAAAGATGGTAGTAAATCAGTTTTCTTGTTATGTCGTGAGTCAGTAAATGTCTTCAAGGAGCACAATTTAGAAAGACATTATCAAACAAAACATTCCGATACATTCGGATATAATGTAACATCCGAAGGGAGGGAAAGGAGATTCCTGGAGTTGGTGAAAAATTTGGAGAAACAGCAAATTGTTTTCACTAAACTGTTTTCAATTCAAGATGCTGCAACAGAAGCTAGCCGTGTACTGTCACACAGAATTGTAAAACAGAACAAGCCACTTATCTGATGGCGAGTTCATCAAGGAATGGTTGTTAGATGCAGAAAACATTATATGTCCAGAAGAAAAAAAAAGATTTGACAACATTATTTATCAAGGAGAACTGTGGTCAGACTTGTTGACAAGATAAGTGACAATTTGATGCATAAACTTCAAGATACAAGTAAACAATTTTTGTGGTACTCTCTTGCATTGGATGAGAGTACCGATGCACATGATACTGCCCAATTATTGATATTTATACGTGGAATAACCACTTCTTTCAAACTCACTGAAGAGTTACCAAGTGTTGAGTCACTCAAAGACACAACCACAGGCCATGATATATTCAATGCTGTTACTAACTGTATTGAAAGAACTGGGTTGGTTTGGAACAAGGTGGCAAGTGTTACAACTGACAGAGCTCGTGCTTTGATTGAAAAAAATGTAGGTCTGGTAAAGTTGATAAGTGATAAGGTGAAAGCAGAATATCCTAGATCACACATTATTACCACTTCACTGTGTGATCCATAAAGAAAGTCTGCTGTAAAGTATGACATTAACCTCATTACATCTTATTTGATACAGTATTTCATTGATCGGGAGGCTAATCCTTTCAAGTTTTTTGTCAAAAGAAATAATAATTTCATGTGCAAAGCGACAGAAAGGTTGAAATTCCTCGACATCTCCAACTTTCTGGTCCCGGGGGTAAGTTACTCTCAATATATGGCCTCTTTTGTCATAGAAGAAATTAAAGAGTTTTTGCCGTACGACTATCTGACCGATCTGGTGACGTTTAATGAGACAGCCCTACCACCACATGCAGCATTTTTCTCAAAACTTAAAAACCGTAAAATTTCCTAAACAGAATACGCCGTTTGTCAGAAAGCGTGGGTCGACAATAAGATGAGTACGTTTAGGGATTTTCTAATTTGTTACAACATCAATGACGTGTCTCCCTTTCTAAAAGCCCTTGAAAAACAAGTAGCCTTTTATGCCGAGTTAAAGATAGACATGTGCAAGCAGGCCATCTCCGTCCCCGGCATTACTCTACATTATCTATTCACCACCATGAATAAAGATGTTTCTTTTGTGTTGTGTTCGAAGAAGGAGGAGAAGTTGCACAAGTTGTTACGAGATAACGTGGTGGGTGGGCCCAGCATCATATTTCATAGTTATCACGAAGCCAATTCAGACCCGTATACGGGGTAATAAGCTGATAAAAAGTAGTAACGGGTTTTGATGCGAATGCGTTATACCTTTGGTCTCTTATGAAAGATATGTCAACAGATTTCCCCATATATCGAAGCCGCGAGGATAGGTTTTAGATCACACAGACTACACAATATACACACGTCAGAGTCGAGAGTCGTTAACCTGGGTATCGCATAATAACATCATACATTTAAAAACCCAATTCAATAGTCATGAGATGCAACTCATATTCGAGTTGATGGGTGGGATAAAAATAATAAGACAGCTTACCAATTCCATGGGTGTTTATTCCATGGGCACCCCTCTTGCCGTCTAACTGCTGGGAAAACGATTAATCCCGTTAATAAGAAACCGTTGGTAGAATTACACTAGAATACGTGTGACATTCACGAGTATCTACAGAAAACTGTCTGGGTGACAGTTAAGGTTATTTGGGAGTGCGAGTGGCAGAGACTAAAGAGATCAAACACAGCCATCAAGTGTTTCCTTTAAAGAGAAGTTTCCACCCTCACAATTTCCTTGGGGTTCTCTGAGTGAAAAACAGATCCTCGATGCTGTAAAAGCCGATACATTTTTCGGGTTGGTTGAATGCGATATTGAGACCCCGGCTGATTTACAAGAGTTCTTTGCCGAGATGCCCCCTATTTTCAAGAACACGGAAGTGTCGAGAGCCGACATTGGCGAGTTTAGGAAAGAATACGCCATAAAAATTAAACTACTGACTACCCCGCGACGGACTTTGATCGGTAGTTATTTCGGGAAGAAGATTTTATTAGCCACCCCTCTTTTAAAGTGGTATCTAGCTCATGGGTTGATCGTTACTCACATCTACCAGACAATAGAGTATCGACCGGTTAGCTTTTTTAAGCAATTTGAGGAAACAGTCTCTAATGCCCGTCGCCAAGGGGACAAAAATCCTGCTGAATCTATTACAGTCGACACTATGAAATTGTTAGGTAACGCCGCTTACGGTAAAACACTAACTAATAAAAGCAAACATACTGATGTCTCCTACTGCCAGGGAAAAGACACTACCAAACTACGCAATAACCCCAGGTTCAAAAGTATGACTGCTATTACAGATGATCTCTTCGAAGTAGAAACACTAAAGAAGAAAACTGTCTGGGATCTACCTCTACAGATTGGCTTCTTTGTCTACCAGTATGCCAAGTTGCGCATGCTAGCTTTCTATTACGAGTTTCTCGACAAATTTATCTCTAAAGAAGACTACCAACTCACCGAGATGGACACTAACTCTCTCTATTTGGCCCTTAGCGCCGATTCATTCTCTGAACTAGTTAGACCACACCTACGAGAAGAATACGATAGAGTCTACAATCAGTGGTTCCCGACTGAAGTCTGCCCTCTTCATAGAACTACCCCTTGTACTACTACCTGTCAGGACTGTGTGGATATCAAAGCATATGAGAAGAGAACCCCGGGGCTTTTTAAATTAGAGTATGAAGGGGGGATGGTGTCGTTATGCAGCAAGACGTATATTTGTGTCGGAGATTATGATAAAATTAGTACCAAAGGTCTTCTCAAACATCACAACACTCATCTAAACAAGGACAATTTTTTGGGAAGTACTCACTACCCAAGAGGCGGGTGGGGGAACCAATATAGGATTCAAGACACAAGACTCTGCTGTGTATACTTATCAACAACATCGTGCTTCCCTGTCATATTTGTATATAAAAAGACAGGTACAATCTGATAATTTATCGACCATACCACTACTTATTTAATTGTTCAATATGGATTGTATTGTTTGTCTATATATGTTTTATTAAAAATTATTATATACCTTCTTTGAATCGTTTGTTTTCTTTATTGTCGTATACTAGATGTACCTATAATTGCAGCGGTCACTTGACTACCACTAGACTACTTTAAAAGCGAGGAGTTATCACCCTCTGTGGTGGAATATTGATTTCCACCACAAAACAAGGTGCTTTTGTACTTCTACACTACTTTTACCCTGTGCAAAGTTATTGCAACATGACAGGTAAATACAAAACCTGGAACGGCAATATTTTCAAGCACTGCACAGTCATTAAAAATACACCCGTAATGAGGTTGCATCTCTTTTGCAGGAGGTTGCGAGTAATCCCAACTCCAGTTTGATTTACACGGCAATTTTACGTTGAGTAGTTTGCTTTTGCTGTCTGAACCAGACGTCAACGTTGAAGCTCAACCGGTGTAGAAAATGAATCCCGTACCTGGCCGTCAATGCACTGGAAGTTTAAGAATAAGCGCATCAAATCTCGGTCAGCTGGCATCTGTTAGGCCTTTGAGATGTGGTAAGAATGTTGACAATTGCCTGTAATCTTAACGTTTTGAAAGAGGCCAAGACCCGAAGCAAACTTAACGCAAACATCAGAAAGAGGCAGTCAGTCTATGATGGCCACATTATGAGTATTAAAAACTGGACTAGTTTCGTGGAAAGAAGTAGAAGAGTAAGACAGCGAGAGAAGATCCTTGTCAGTGTTTTGTCATGGCAGTGGGAGAGTTACTGTAACAGTTTCACAGAAATATCAATTGGGGAACCCTTTCAGACCAATAAGACAGCTCATAAATAAACACACGTGTATTTGCTTGGCTCTCATAGACGTAGACGAAAGAAGTAGGGATTAGAGGACGCACTAGACAACATCAAATATGAAAGCTGTAGTTACCGACCTGTCCCTGTCAAGCTTTCAAATTTTATGTTGTCACTTGCGTCCTCACCTCCCTTCTTCTTTCTTCTACTTCTATGGCCGACAAACAATACATGTGTGTTTTTAGCAGTTAAGATGTTACCCTGACAATGATTTGGGCACCGTTGGAGAAGGGTTCTATGTCAGCTGTCGTCGTTCGCTACTGGAGGGGAAGAATGGCCACCTATTCCTCTGTTTACTCAGGCCTACGCAAATGCGCCGGTTCTAATACTTCAATATGTACAGCAATGAGTAGACAAGCTGAAAAAAACATCTAATGGTAGTGGACATGGGGTTTCTGAGGAGGATGCAAAGAATATCAAGAACAGATAGAAAAGAAAAACAACAACAACAACAACAACAACAATGAGCAAGTCCTACAAGAAGCAGATGAAACCCGTAACGTAAACTGATTAGAGAAATTGTACGTAGACAGTCACAATTTATATTTTGGACATGCTTATGAGAAGAAATAGTCTAGACAACTCGGTGACTGCAAAGATTGGGAGGGGGGGGGGGAGAAGAACAAAGGGGAAGACATAGAGGTAAATATCGGGATGGTTTGGCCACGTGGTATAGTCGGGACAAGGACACAGAGCTGACCCACCACGCTGGTGATCGTATAAGGTGGCGAAACATAACCACCCACGCTTGTCAGGCATGGCACATGATGATGATGATGATGATGATCCACAGCAAGTACCTGCTGCAAGCATTTGATTATGTTGTATTTCCACATCATCTGCAAGCATTTGATTATTTTGTATTTATTTTATTTTTGTTATGGCACAGAAGGGTCTCAGCGCACGAATTGATACATGCACGGGAGATCGAAAGATGTGGGGGGGGGGGGGGGGGGGACATGATCCCCGACGCCATTCGACGAGACCCTTGACGATGATGTTTAATTTCATTGTATGGTGAAGTATCCAAGATAAACAGCTGTAACAATGATCACAATAAAGAATAATTTCCAATATTTCCTCCGGGAAAAGAAATTTTCAGAAGTCTTTTATCTATTTCACGGTCCACTGATCTTTGACAGGTTCTATAACTCTGATTGTAAAAGGAAGTACTCGGTATAGAAAGAAATGTTGGCTTGGGTTATAAGGTCTTGTATTAATTGCGGAAATTGAAGGAGTTTCAAAAATATGAACGTTTTGAATAGTTTTTACCAGCTGTTATACTTTATTCGTTGTGTTAAGTTTTCTCTTTATGTGAAATGCGACCGAAGTAGGCGATGACGTCTCCATAGAACTCAGGTTTTCAAAGGTTAAGTCTGTTGATGAGTGAGCATTCAAGGAATTTCGCAAACAATTTGCAGACGAAAGTATTGACACTAACGTACGGTCTTGACAAAGCGCTCTAGCATGAGTACAGAGACAGACTGCACACAATGAAACTTTCGAGTAGCTTAACTTTGAGAAAGTGTCTATGCAAACTACGTTTTTATCACCGGTTTTGGGGAGTTAACATTGTACCCGCAATAAACGAGTAATCAACAAACACCTAGAAGTCAAATTGGTAAACATGGCACTAGAACACAAACACAAGTGACGAAATGGACGTTACGGCTACAGCATTCGTCAGCACCATTATGTGGTGATTACCGTTCCCAGTAGACCGAGTCGAGGGTTTGAGAACACCGGTGACGATTTGGAAGCAGATCCCTTTTTGTTGATTGTGATGGTTGGTATGCGGCGTCGGCCTCTCAGAAAGCAATGGCAAAAATATTGAACGTACAATTGCTTAGTAAATCACAAGCAATCAATAAAAACTAGGATTGATTGCAACGTCATGTTAGGGATGAGTAACTAACTGTATAATAGTTAACACATAATATAAGTCAGGCGTAAATAAGATCTTATAAACATAGCGTTTGCATTGAAAACATTTGTAGAGCGAACAATTGACAAAAACGGTATTCATATTTGCTTACAAAACGCCATACACGTTTTCCTTTATTGGGCATCTGAAGTGGCTTTCAGTGTGTTCTGTTCTAAGTGCTACTTGAAGTGGCTTGTGAATACTGACTGGTGTCTGTCCGTATCCCACAAGGGAAACAAAGAATACTTGCACTGTAACCTACCATGCTTGGGGTTAGAGGCGACCAAGGAGGGTTGGCGCGAGACTGACTACCGCTTCCTGTAGAAAGCTTTAGTTGCAACATCCAACCAATCCTGAATAAGTCTACAAAGAACTTGGCCGGGGCTGCTGGAGGGCCTATGCCCCACTGGGTGATGAAAAACATCAGAAGAGGCTATGGCGACATCTTAGGATTTCGATGTGGTATTTGGGCAATACTTTCTGTGGCTGAACAACATCGGCGTCTGTAGCTTATGGATGGTGAACATAGTTTCACAATCCCGACATACTGGGTTCGAAGTCAACCTCAGACGTTTTTTGAAGCTGACCGCTTTGCTGGATTTTCACAAATCTGTGATCGTGAGCCGTTCAGAAAACAGTAGCACGCTGCTAAACCTTCAATTGCCTGTGGGGCCAGGTGTAGAAAGCGCGAGGGGGGGGGGGGGGGGGGGGGACAGACTGATAACCCCTATATCTTGTTCTATCAAGTTTTATCACTCGATGATTGCTCTGTCCAGAAATTGTTCCCCTAACTGTCTTTGAACATGTCTGGCTATCATAAGCCAGATGTCATGCCTCTGTCTGGCTATCATAAGCCACATGTCATGCCTCTGTCTGGCTATCATACGCCACATGTCATGCCTCTGTCTGGCTATCATACGCCACATGTCATTCCTCTGTCTGGCTATCATAAGCCACATGTCATGCCTCTGTCTGGCTATCATACGCCACATGTCATGCCTCTGTCTGGCTATCATAAGCCACATGTCATGCCTCTGTTTTTTGTCATGTGTAAGTTACCTACAAGCCTTTCTGAGTTTGCGTTCGCTCGCTTTGAACTAAAGCCAGTCCATACACGTGCTACTACGTCTAATGCACTAGACTGATTTTTGCGTGTGGATTAGCTGTCCCTATTACCAGTGTCCCTCGCCATCAGGGTTTCTGATGCACTTGTAATTTACGTCCGCAAGTCAATGATGTGAAGTCTGCATTTTAGTCTAACTGTGTAGGGGTTGAACCCGCTACATCGATATCAGCATATCGGAAGTTTAAGAGCAAGCGGTCTATAATCTTAAATCCGTCAACGGTGTCACTTTCCCTTCACCGACACACCGACACATTTCCCCATCTATCTTTCTTTTGTAGATGTTCGTGTCTTTTTACATAATAAAAATACCTGACTTCCTAAGTTTTATTTCACTTAATAACCAAGACTGGGTTCTTTTTGGATAGATCTGATTGTTTTCCTTTCCATCCAATACTCTTCTGTAACATGTATATTTAAAAGCGGTTATGAATTTTTCAGCTTGGACAATGAACAAGCAATTAAAAAGTCGAATAGTGGCCCTGGAAATGTGGATATACAGAAGAATATGTCGTATTTCATGGAAGCAAAAACAATCAACTACAGAGGTTCTAGGAAAACTGAGAATGAAAAGAGAGTTAATGAAAGAAATAAAAAAAGAGGCAAGTGAAATATTTCGGCCACGTTTAAAGGCATAACTCTTATAAAAACCATACTGGAGGGTAAGATTGAAGGCAATCGAGCAAGAGGTAGACGTTACAAATGGGAAGATAACATCAAGAGATGGGCAGACAGCAATCTGACAGTCAGGGCGAAAGACAGACTGTGTTGGAAATCCATTGCAGCCAACCTTCATTTTGGAGACGGCACCTGATTGATTAATGATGCACTTTCGGCTGATTTATTACGTGGATTAAACATTAAACAAAGGGAGTGTTGTTCTATGAATGAGCTTGATATCATAAACTAGAACCTGAATCAAAGTTCTTTTAGTCCATGCCGTGTGGCGCTGGTGATAATGTATGTCTACAGCCTTGTGTCTCGTCTACTATCAGTCCTTGCTGATACTAATGTTCTTCCATCCTATGATGTCAAACTACCCACAGCATCTTCTCTCTTGGTCTCTCATTGCCTTTGTTCCCTTCCAACTTTCCTATTGTCACAAAGTTCTCCAGCTTTTCCTCGGCGACATATTCTAAAAACAGATGGCTACACACCCACATCACGAGACAACTGCCGTTGTTTATTTAGATCTAGTTAGAAAAGAGGGTCGGGGGAAAGCAAAGGGTAAAATCGCGGATATTAGAGACAGACGTCGTCAGAAGGAGAATATTCTGGATGGATTGACAGAGCGGCACGTGAAAGGATAAGCGATCGTATTTATCAAGAACACAGAGGAGAGAGTTGTTTATAGAAACAAGATCGCATGGCAGAGCACATAATCTTACTGTACACTTCATGAACCGGCACCCCGTGGATATGCAAGCACTTTCAGCGATCTGGTCGCCCCATGCATTGGACTTAAGAGTGAAAATCCCACAATCTTCACAGACAAATAACAAGAATATACGGCGTAAAACAGACCCCATTACCGAACATGTGTGGTCCAGTAAACGAAAATCTTGACCTAGCACAATGTTCCAAGATACATTAGTTATATAATTAAACATTGAGCACAACCCACTACTGGCAACGCTGATCGTATTCCGGTACTTCTTCTTCTTTCGTTTGCTTGAAATATGTCTATATCTGCAATGTCGTCTCTTGCATGAATTGAACTGTTTTTTTCAGTTCACACCATGGTCCATAGAGTTTATCTTCCACTGTCGTCTCTCTAGGCCAGAAGGTTTGCCTAGATATGTTATATTTTGGGCAGTCTTGGAGTATGTGCTCTGCTGTCTGCGACGCCAATCCACATGTGCACATGGCTGTTTCACCAATCTTGAATTTTGTATACATGTGGTTGCGTAATCTATTGTGTCCTGTTCTGAGGCGCAGAATAATGACTTGTTCTGGTCTGTCCATAACGTGGTAGTCATCTTGAGCAGGTTTTGGTGGCTTTCTGACTGATTTGATCATTCTTTTCTTTTGGTGGTATGTAACGGGCACATCAGGCTGTTCTTCTTTGGCTCCTTCCTGAGCCAATTGATCAGCTCTGTCGTTTCCGGGTACTCCACAGTGGGATGGTATCCACTGTATGGTGACTTTATGCTGACTGCTAAGTTCAGAAAGTAGTGTCCTTAGTACTGGCAATTTCCCAGAGAGGAGCGCCTCGAGTACTGATTTTGCATCTGTTAGTAGCACCACAGGTTGTGTACCATTGCTGTTATTTAGTAATTTCTCTGTTGCTATCTTGATTGCCTCAATTTCGGCATCATAGTTATGGCAGTACTTTCCTGTCGGTACTCTGGCTGTGTCCCTAGTATTATTTGGGTATTCTATGTACACTCCCGCTCCTCCATTTCGAACAGCATTTTGTGCTGACCCATCTGTGTAGACTCGGATCCAGAGATCCTGTGGGTATTCTTCATCAAGGAAGCTGAGAGTGGCTGTTCTGCGCTGCACACTGTTCTGTTCTTCCTTGTCAAATATTCCTCTCATTTTTGTCTGGATTTGTAACGATAGTCTATGCTCATCTTTCCATGGAGTTCGCTCTGGAATAGTTGTTAGGGGGATACCAACTGTGGGCAGATCAGTGGTTTCTCTGCAGAGTCGTTTGGCCTGGTGGATAAAACTACTTCTTTTCAACCGCCCCATAGCTAGGTTTTCAAATATGTTCTTCATAGGGTGGCCTGGCAAGCTGAGGAACTTTTCTGCTTGTATTAGCGTTTTCGTATCTCTGCGCTCACTCAGTGCCTGTGTCCTCCCCATCTTCTCCATTTCCACTATAGGGGTTGATCTCATCCCTCCTGTGGTGACTCTAAGTGCTTGATTTTGCACCTTGTCCAGCTCTTGTAGTGTGGTTTTTGATGCTGAACACCACGCAGTTGACCCATATTCCAGGTGTGGTCGTATGCTCTGTTGGTAAACTTTGCTAAGTATTTTCGTACTGGCTCCCCATGTGGTTCCACTTAGCTTTCTCAGGATGGCTATTTTCCTTCTGGCTTTTGCTACTGCTTTGTTGATGTGCTTTCTCCATGTCAGCTTGCCATCAAATGTTACTCCAAGGTATGTTGGTTCTTTATCTTCTCTTAGGGGTGTTCCGTTTATCTGGATGATCCCTGCCTTTTGTTTTGGAGAGAGGGTAAATAGGGTGGTGCTGCACTTGTCAGTGTTTATGCTGACACACCATCTATTTGCCCATGCAGCAAATGTATCTACAGCTCTTTGTAGCAATCTGGTGGCCACTGATGCATATTCATTTGTGCTCCATAGAACCAGGTCATCGGCGTACATTGCCGCTTTAATTCCATGCGGTAGGTGAGCAACAAGATCATTGATGAAGATTAGAAAAAGTGTGGGGGACAAGACTCCGCCCTGGGGGACACCGTGACGCAGTAGTACTTTCTTGCTCTTGAGTCCGTCTATCTGTACTCGGGCTCTTCTGTTGTGCAAGTATGCTTTCACCCATTTGTACATTCTTCCATTGACTTTGCAGTTTCTCAGTTTCTTCATCAGACCTTCTTTCCAGACTTTGTCAAAGGCTTTCTTCAGATCTATCCATGCCGCAAGCACCAGCTTCTTCTCTTGGAATGCATCCTCAATTTCTTGAGAGAGGTAGGTTGTCTGATCTTCCGTAGAGTAGCACTGCCTAAAGCCAGCCTGCTGTGGCACAAGGATGTTTTTACTTTCAATGTACCACTAGTGTTTTGCAGAGACAGCTGGTGAGGCTAATTGGTCTGTAGCTAGAGGCAATGGAACCATCTTTCCCTGATTTTAGGAGGGGTATCATGATTGCTTCTCTCCAGGCTTGTGGAACACTGCCTAAGGTCCAGCTGTTATTGAAGATCTGCAACAGCTTTGTTTTGGCCTCTGTTCCTAGGTTCCTGATCATTTCATTGGAGATACCATCAGCTCCTGGTGACTTTCTCATTTTCAGTTTTGATATGGCTAGCTCCAGTTCGCTGATTGTGATGGGTGCCTCCAGAACCTCATGTACTATTTCCTTCTGTCCTGTATGTTGTCGTTTCTCTCGAATCTCTTGTTGTTTCTCTGGACTAATTTTGATATTGCTATCTTGTGCGAACGAGTCCGCAAAATGGTCAGCTGCTTGCTTTCTTGTTAAGATTTTTCCATCTTTATGTAGCACAATTTTTGAGTTTCTCCCTGTGCCCTCGTCATTAAGCTGTTTTATTAGCTTCCACAATTTCCTTGTGTCTCTTTCAAAGTTCAGAGACTCCGTTTTCTCCTGCCAGCTTTTCCGTCTAGCCTGCAGCTTGGCCCTTTGAAATTTGGCTTTTGCATGCTGGAATTTATTGTGGTGCTCTTGGCTGGGTGTGGCCTCTGCTTGCTTTCTACACACTTCAACATCATTATGCAACTGTTCCAGATCACTACTCCAGTAGGGTTTATATTGTTTACGGGCTCCTCTTGGTACTGTTTCTCGCGCTGCCTGTAGTATGCATTTCCCAAACTCTTCAACTACTTTATTTATGTCTTTCTCAGTGTTCAGGTTTCTAACCAATATGCTGGTGCGATGCTTGCACATTGCCCAGTCTGCTTTCTTGTAGTTCCACCTCGAGAGGGTGCTGCTTTCACTTACAAGCTCATTTTCTACGGTTAGAAAGACTGGCCGATGGTCACTGCCACCAAGTTGTTTCCCAACAATTCGTGTAATGTTCCACTCCAGGTCTGGTGAATGAAAAGCCAGGTCAGGTGTAGTTGTAGAGTGCCATGATCTTGAGTAGAAAGTATGTGGGTCGGACGGCTTGTTAATCAACATGAATCTATTCTCATCCTGCCAGTCTTCCAGTCTCTCTCCTCTCTGGTCCATGTGATCATAGCCCCAGCTCTGCGAGTGGCTGTTGAAATCGCCACACACACAATCATTTTTTCTTTTAGTGGTAGTGTGTCCAGTGCCTGTGGGCGGTCACTTGGACAGTAGTAATTGATCAGATGTAGATCTGTATTACCTGTCTTAAGTTTAAGTGTCTGATACTCAGCCCCTTCCATGTAGACTTTGATTTGGGAGGCCATGATGTTATTTCTTACAAGGGTCAGTATCCCACCTTTTCGCCTGTCCTTTCGGTCAGATCGGTAACACTGGTAGCCTCTGATTTTGAAGGCTATATTTTCATTGAGGTGAGTTTCTTGCAAGCAACATATGCTTACTTTTTCTTGGTCCAAGATTTTTTCTAATTCTATTTGTTTGTTGCTGACTCCCTCCGCATTCCAGTGCATTATTTTAAGTCTTCGTTTGGTAAGGCCAGTCATCCTATTCTCATGTCCCCTGGCTCCACAGGACATCTGAGAAGGACCTCCAGTAGTTGGGGTTGGACCCTTTCGAGACATAGGGCCCGGCACTGCACCTGCCTGGGGTCCAAAGCAGGGCGAGCACCATAACGATTAGCAGTAATCGACATATTCCATTTTGCGTGATTGCATGGCATCCTGATTTCTGTGGTGCGCCTCTTGGCTGGTTGCCTCCGGCTTCAGCACCTTTCTTTGCTAGAGCAGACTGTGGTCTCACTCGAGTGTAGATGTGTACGCGCGCACACACCTGTCTGCACATGCATGTACGTGCATACTGGTTATTTTCCGGCGCCAGAGATTCGCCGTCGCCCCTTCTCCTGTTAGTTTAAACAGGTCCGCCGCGTGAAGGCCAGGAGTTGGACTTTTGCTGCATAGGTTATGTATTCACGAGCCATTGAGGTATTTAAGCAATGTTGGGCGCTCACCCCAACACCACGCCTCGGCTACATACAGCAACATTTGGAACCCGTATTCCGGTACGAACGTAAGGCGTTGTCCACGTCAATAGGCCTTAGCTTCGTACCGGAATACGATCAGCGTTGCTAGTAGTGGGTTGTGCTCAATGTTTAAATCTCAAATCCTGGAAAAAACCAAAAAAATCAATTTGTTATATATAACGTTTGCTTATTTCATATTACTATGGGTTAGGGATTCGTGATAGTGTAGAGTTAAATAGTGTAATTCAGAGCTTCTCAAACCATTGATCGTAACCATATAGGTGATTATCGAGGGTCATCACCATCACTCCGGACAGGTCCATGGGTGTTCCGATCTCCTCTTTAACATCTCTTCCAGCGTATGTCGACTGGTCGTATCAGTTATGTGTTGGTTAATTAAATATCTTGTTCGCTTGATAAAATGCCGGCTCTGTGGTGAAGGCGTTACAGACTGAACCCATACCATTTCGTAAAAACCCAACGCAACCCGGTCTGCTGCCAAATAGCCCACGGCTGTTTTAGAAGCGGGTATGCGGGATCACGAACTGCGTCCGTAACTACCCCGCCATGGAGCCCAATGAGTGGTAGTAGACCCATATCTGTGCAGACCAGTCGGCAGTCGGTGAATGATGTGGTCGGTATCACAACGCCGACCTCCACTTCCCGAGGCATTTACAGGTACCCATTTCACACTGGGTCGTCCTGGATACCACGTGTACAAAAATCCCCCCCGATGCGGATTCGAACCAAGTAGGTCGAACCGACAGGTTAGCGTCAAGCCATTACGCTCTGTCATCTCTTTGGGTAGTCCAATACAAGTAACTGTGAATTGCAGATATATCTGCAGATTTTATTGTTTGTATAATTATGTATAGGGCGTATTTTTAATGACTGTGCAGTGTTTGAAAATATTTCTGGTCCAAGTTTTGTTTCCACCCTCTGTAAAGTTCATGCAACGTAATAGGTAAATACAAAACTTGGACCGACAATATTTTCATTTCAAACACTTTTTTTTTTAAAAGTTGCATATCCTTTACATGATGTTGCAGTCAACACCAGCATTTTACTGCTGTTGTTGATGCCTTGGCAAGTTTTACATTCAGTAGTTTGCCATTGATTTCTAAACGACCGGCTCCCATACCAACACATTAAAACCAGCGAGACACGGTCTGCTGCCAAATCGGTCACCGCTGTGTTTCGAACTCGGGTAAGCGGCATTACGAATCGCGTCCGCATCGGAGACTGGCCGAACACTGCAGAGTCATTAAAAATATACCCTATAATGTGCATTGTCTTAGTACCTACTAATTTTATAACAATAAAGGGTTGTGAATAATTTCGTTTGATCATAATGGGTCGTGGGTAGAAAAGAGTTTAAAAGTCCTTAGACTAGTTGGCATACCCAGGTGGCCACCGGCGTGGGCGTAAAAGATTCGTCCGACCGCACTCATGACATTATTACCGTAGCTCCCTATCAACTACAACTGCATGCCTGCCACATACGCAACATTCACACAGAAAGATATCCCTACTCAGAACTAACCGTCATACAACCGGGACTACTACTGTTGCACATGCTGTCTTCATTTATTAATGTCACTGAAGTTCTTAGACTGCCAGACCAAGTGACAATGACTGTCTCAGCTTCTCTGCCTATTCTATGTCTTGGATCATCAGTGTGTACAGGTATTTGCTGCATCGCTCCTTGAACTTGACATTGTCCTTGTTCTTCTTCTAAGGAGTTCGTGCTTTGCGCGACGCTTTCCGCGCTGCGTAAAGAGACGCAGCCATGTGGGATTAATAACCCGGTGCAATGAAGTCGACCCTGTCGACTTTTAAACGACTTTTTTTTTTTTTTGTTCTTCTATTTCTTGATATATTCGGCATCTTTCCTTCTGGCTGTGAGCCGAAAATCTGTGATCTATTGAATATGTTTATGCATGGTTGCTGTTAATATTTTTCCCAATTAGACCTACACTGTCGTTCCATCCATCCATTCATCATGTGCCATGCCGATAAGCGTGGGCGGTCATGTTTTGCCATCTCACTCGACCACCAGAGTCGTGGATCAGCTCAGTGTTTCTGTCTCGATCATGCCACGAGGCCAAGCCATCCAGGTATTTGCTTCTAGGTCTTCCTCTTGGTCTGTTCCCTTCGATCTTACCAGTTGTCACCAAGTTATCCAATCCATTTCTTCTCATAACATGCCCAAAAAATGTTGACTGTCTACGTTTAATGTCTCTAATCAGTTTACGATCTTCATTTGTTTCTTGAAGGACTTTGTTTATTTCTATAGATCGTTCAATTACGGTTCTCAGTTAATACACAGCATTTACTGTACCCTTTCCTTCTACAAACCCACATTGTTCTTCTCCTACTTCAGGTTGTATTTTCCTCCTAATTCTTTGCATGATAATTCTTAGCAAAATCTTCGTGATGTGACTCATTATACTAATTGTTCGATGTTGATCACATTCCAAGGCTCCTGATTTCTTTGGGATTGCAATAAATACAGAATTACATAATTCATGAGGTATATTTCCAGTATCATATACTGTATTAAGCAGACTGGTAACTTTATCTATTCCATATTCTTCTAAAGCATTAATCATTTCTGTTGTGACGCTGTCTGAACCGGGGGTCTTGCCAGATTTCATATGGGTAAGAGCATTCTGAACCTCCATCTTCAAAATTGCTGGTCCTTCATTATTATTTTGAACATCGTAGTGTTCGTCTCTGTTGTCGTCATAAAGGTTTTTCACGTAATCTGACCATACATGTAAGATCTGATCTTTTTCTATTATGACTCTTCCATCTTTTGTCTTTAGGCAGCCTGCTGATGTACGTGTTCTTTGCTTAGTAAGCTCCTGGATTCTTTTGTGCATTAGTTTCGCATTTTTACTGTTGTATTGTTTTTCAATTTCTTCGCAGTTTTTCTCAAGCCATGTTTCTTTTGCCTCCCTACATAAGGTTCTGACTTTTCTGTGAATTTCTACATATTTGGCAGGATTATTTTTGTTCTGTCTTCTTGTTTCCATTAGTTGTAAAATTTCTTCAGTCATCCATGTCTTACGGCCCACTTTCTTTACTTTTGGAATAGTTTTTTCTGCTGCACAACTGATTGAATTCTTCAGCATTTCCCATTGATCATCTACATCTTGAAATAGGATCTCTAGATCAGACAATAAATCAAATTTGTTCTTTACTTCTATGTTTAAATTATCTTGTATTTCTTTGTCAGTTTTCAATTTGCACAAGTCATATTAAGGGTTTCCTGCTATATACTTGACTTTCTTTAACTTTACCCTCAATGTGCCTGTAATTAATCTGTGATCACTGTAAAAGTCTGCATTTGGAACTGTTTTTACGACTGTTAACGCATTTCGAAACCTTCTGATAATCAGGATGTAATCTATCTGGTTTTTAATCCTGCTGTCTGGACTCCTCCATGTCCATAATCTTCTAGGATGCTGTTTAAACCAGGTGTTTCCTACAACCATTTCTTGTTCTTTTGCCCATTCTACAAGTCTGTATCCTCTTTCATTTCTTTCTCCCAAACCATGGTTGCCTACACTGCATCCATCGCCTTGCTTTCCTATATTTGCGTTGAAATCACCCATTATGATATTTATTCATGATTTTTTGCAGTTGTTCAAAGCAGACTCCATGTCGTTATAAAATTCGTCTATACTTTCTTCACAGCATTCACTTGTTGGTGCATATTCTTGAATGATATTTATTTTAAAAGGTCTTCCGTTTAATTTTACTAACAGAACTCTGTCTGACACAGCTCGATATCCTTTGACAGAATTTTATGTTTGTTTATCTAATACACCTCTTTGCTGTTCTTCTCCCCCAGAGTAAATAATCTTATAATCCTCTCCTGTCCTTATCCCTGCCCCTTTCCATCTCGTTTCCGATATTCCTAATATGTTAATCTTCTCTCTCTCCATTTCTTGTTTGATGTTTTCTAATTTTCCATCTGCATTCATTGTTCTAATATTCCAAGTTCCTACTTTCAATGATATTAATCTTTTGCACTTAGTAGCCTTAGTAGCACTGTCGTTCACATATAGCTATTTATTGTCCACAATAGCTGATCGCAGGTGCCTTGAAGAGATTAGAACAAAAATCACCATGGCTTCACGTAACTCTGATTGGGGTTGGGAGTGGGGCTTGCCCAAGGGTGTCCCGTAGGCTAGCGGAGGGAAGGTGGCATATGTGTATAGAGGCTTGCGCACATTAAAACACTTCAAGGCTTGCAAAATGGATGTATATTTATTTATGGTTTTGATGACTGATCAAGTAACAACTTTAACTATCAATACGCCAGCGTTTGTTTTCCTTTCTGTTCACGGCATTCTCAATATTCTTCTAAACAACTAAATCGCTCCACTATTATTCGATTGCTGTTAACTTTACAGTACGGTGACCTGCTTTGTACTTCACCAGTTAATCCTGCGTGTTGTCGGTAGGCTAAGAAGACGCCGAGTTTGCGAAATGCGCCAACTTAGAAAGTATGGGAAGGACAGAAATCTATTCTATACATTCATTGTCAAGCGATATTAAAACAACCCTGCACAAAGAATATACAGGGAGGCCCCGGTTAACGTCGGGGTTGCGTTCTTGGAAAATGAGACTTTAAATGAAACGACGTGAAACACTATTTCCAATAGAATTAAATTCTTCCTCTTCTTCTTTCGTTCGCCTGAAATATGTTTATAACTGCAATGTTGTCTCTTGTATGAATCTAACAGTCTTTTTTAGTTCACTCGGCGGTCCATAGAGTTTATCTTCCACTGTTGTCTCTCTAGGCCAGAAGGTTCGCCTGGATATGTTGTAGTTTGGGCAATCCTGGAGTATGTGCTCTGCTGTCTGCGACGCCAAACCACATGTGCACATGGCTGAGTCACCAATCTTGAATTTTGTATACATGTGGTTGCGTAATCTATTGTGTCCTGTTCTGAGGCGCAGAAGTATGACCTGTTCTGGTCTGTCCATAACGTGGTAGTCGTCTTGAGTAAGGTTTGGTGGCCTTCTGGCCGATTTGATCATCCTTTTCCTTTGGTGGTATGCAATGGGCACATCAGGTTGTTCTTCTTTTGCTCCTTCCTTAGCCAATCGATCAGCTCTGTCGTTTCCGGGGACTCCACAGTGGGATGGTATCCACTGTATGGTGACCTTACGCTGACTGCTAAGTTCAGAAAGTAGTGTCCTTAGAACTGGCAATTTCCCAGACAGGAGCGCCTCTATTACGGATTTTGCATCTGTCAATATCACCACAGGTTGTATACCATGGCTGGTATTTTGTAATTTCTCTGTGGCTATCTTGATTGCCTCAATTTCAGCATCATAGTTATGGCAGTACTTTCCTGTTGGAACTCTGGCCGTGTCTCTAGTATTATTTGGGTATTCTATGTACACTCCCGCTCCTCCATTTCGAACAGCATTTTGTGCTGACCCATCTGTGTAGACTCGGATCCAGAGATCCTGTGGGTATTCGTCATCAAGGAAGCTGAGAGTGGCTGTTCTGCGCTGTACACTGTTCTGTTCTTCCTTGTCAAATATTCCTCTCACTTTTGTCTGGATTTGTAGCGATAGTCTATGTTCATCTTTCCACGGGGTTCGCTCTGGAATAGTTGTCAGGGGGATACCAACTGTGGGAAGATCGATGGTTTCTCTGCAGAGTTGTTTGGCCTGGTGGATGAAACTACTTCTTTTCAACCGCCCCATAGCTAAGTTTTCAAATCTGTTCTTCATAGGGTGGCCTGGCAAGCTGAGGAACTTCGTTCTGCTTGTATTAGTGTTTTTGTATCTCTGCGTTCTCTTAGAGCTTGTGTCCTCCCCATTTTCTCCATTGCTACTATAGGGGTTGATCTCATCCCTCCTGTGGTGACTCTAAGAGCTTGATTTTGCACCTTGTCCGGCTCCTGTGGTTTTTGATGCTGAACACCACGCAGTTGACCCGTATTCCAAGTGTGGTCTGTTGATAAACTTTGCTAAGTATTTTCCCACTTGCTCCCCAAGTGGTTCCACTTAGCTTTCTCAGGATGGCTATAGTGCATTGTGTAATGTTTATTTTGATGGTTGTTGATATTTATTGGCAAAATAGAGGTGGGTTGGATGGCGTATGGTAGAGTTATTAGGACGTAGAGGCATTAAAACCAAGACTCGCTCCAAAACTTTCATCAGCACTACTAGTACTGCTCTCACATGCTTTCTTAGCTAGATCTTCATAGAGAGACTTTGCTTTCTCTTAGATAACCATCTTGCTAACAGGCATATTTCGTTGGTTCTTGTCTTCAATCCAGACGGCCAATAGTACTTCCATGTTCTCCACAAGAGTACTTCTGGTACGAGTGATCTTGGAAGCACTCAAAGGGGTTACGTTTTTAGCGCCCTCTTTGATTTTGTCAGCACCTGCACGAATTGTCCTTGCCGTGGTTGGAGGTAAACCATGGACTTTATCGATATCAACATTCCGATAGCCAGCCTGAAAACGACATAACACATCTAACTTAACCTCAAGAGTAGCACTTTTCCTGGTTCTCTTACAACCTTACGCACTATCAGCACGTACTGTGCGCTTTGAACTCATAATTATGGGTGATTACACAATAAAATCCTGGGAAATCGCACTGCACAAAATGTAAAATGGCGACGTTAATGCAGCATAGCAACTCAGGTGTCGACGTTATGGCGGAACGTAGCGGCGTGAAGTGATGTCCCATTGTGGCAACGACGTTATAGCGAAACGATGTAAACCGAAGCGACGTATAGCGGGGCTTCACTGTAATCCGAGAAGAACTTCTTAGACAACGGCAATACACATTCGTGAATAATAATAATAATAATAATAATAATAATAATAATAATAATAATAATAATAATAATAATAATATAATAATCAATGCATATTATGGCAGTAGTAGTGGCGGTGGTGGTAGTAGTAATAGTAATTGCAGCAGCAGTAGTAGGAGTATCCGTAATAGTAGCAGTAGCTTCAGCATCAGTAGTAGTAGTAATAGTAGTAGTAGCAGCAGCAGCAGCTACAGTAGTAGTAGCAGCAGTAGTAGTAGTGGTGGTATTAGTAGTAGTAGTAGCAGCAGCAGCAGCAGCATTAGTGGTCGTAGTAGTAGTAGTAGTAGTAGTAGTAGTAGTAGTAGTAGTAGTAGTAGTAGTAGTAGTAGTAGTAGTAGTAGTAGTAGTAGTAGTAGTAGTAGTAGTAGTAGTAGTAGTAGTAGTAGTAGTAGTAGTACGTCAAGGACGAGTCAATGAGGACCTGCACATTGTCTTAACATCTGTTCCCAAAGAAGAAAAACTTATACTCCTTGGGAGATTCAATGTCAGAGTAAGCATGGACACCGCCTTTTGGAGTGGCATCATTGGAAAGCACGTAGTCGGAAATTGTAACAGGAATGGACTCCTCCTCCTTGAGACCTATGCCGAACACGATCATCAGAGGAGTGACAGACAAAACTTCAGATGACAAAATCCATGTGTGGAGCTGAATGTTACACAGACCATAGTCTAATTGTCCCGAAAATAAACATGCACATCAAACCACCACGGTGTCCTCAAGAGGTAAAAGTGACCAAAATGCAGCTGTCGTTTGAAAATATGCTGGAAGATCGTCTCAAGAAACAGAGTGGATAGCCCTAAAGGTCTAAAGGCAATCTATACTGCTATGGAAATCCTAGGTCCAGCCCCCCCTTCCCCCTCCCCCCAGCCACACCCCCAGGAAGCATAAAGACTGGTTCGATGAAAATTCCGAAAACATCAACCAATAGCTGGCCGTGCAACCCCTTCTCTACAAAACATATTTGAATGACCCGAAGTCAACATAAAAAATTGAGGCAATCAAGATAGCCACAGAGAAATTACAAAATACCAGCCATGGTACACAACCTGTGGTGATATTGACAGATGCAAAATCCGTAATAGAGGCGCTCCTGTCTGGGAAATTGCCAGTTCTGAGGACACTACTTTCTGAACTTAGCAATCAGCGTAAGATCACCATACAGTGGATACCATCCCACTGTGGAGTCCCCGGAAACGACAGAGCTGATCGATTGGCTAAGGAAGGAGCAAAGGAAGAACAACCTGATGTGCCTATTACATACCACCAAAAGAAAAGAATGATAAATCAGTCAGAAGGCCACCAAACCTTACTCAAGACGACTACCACGTTATGGACAGACCAGAACAGGTCATTCTTCTGCGCCTCAGAACAGGACACAATAGATTACGCAACCACATGTATACAAAATTCAAGATTGGTGACTCAGCCATGTGCACATGTGGTTTGGCGTCGCAGACAGCAGAGCACATACTCCAGGATTGCCCAAACTACAACATATCCAGGCGAACCTTCTGGCCTAGAGAGACAACAGTGGAGGATAAACTCTATGACCGCTGAATGAACTAAAAAAGACTGTTGGATTCATACAAGAGACAACATTGCAGTTATAAGCATATTTCAGGCGAACGTAAGAAGAAGAAGAACATAAAAAATATGCCTTCAATAACATCCGGAGAGTCATGCACCAGAAACTTCGGCACATGCGGAACTCCTGGCTGAGCAACAAAGCTGATGAGATTCAAGGCTTTGCTGACAGATATGGTTAAAAAACAAATCTACGACTTACTGACAGCGGTATATGGTCCTTCATTGCTAGGCAAAGTTCCCCTTCTCAGTGCAGATGGGGCTACATTGGTCACCGATAAGAAAGAAATCCTCCAACGCTGGGCAAAGCATTTTAGCAACGTTTTAAATGCAACCCCCTCCATCGATGATGAAACCACCAACTACCTTCCTTAAGTCCCCACTAATGATACTCTTGCTGACTTGCCAACCATAGTGGAAATAAACAAAGCGGTAAGGCGCATGGTCCTGACTCCATCCCAGCAGAGATCTACAAAGCAGGTGGACCGGCTTTAATAGAGCAGCTTCACCAAGTCTTTACCAAATATGGGTGAACGAGACCATGCCACACGATTTCAAGGACGCGTCAATAATCCACCTTTACAAACGTAAAAGAAACCGCCAGTCCTGTGATATACCACCATGTAATTTCCTTGTTCATAATTGCAGGGAAGATGCACCCCAGAATTCTTCTCAATCGCCTCACAGCCCATCTCGGAAAGTCAGTGTGGCTTCAGAAAAGAACGAGGAACTGTTGACATGATTTTTGTTGCACAGCAGTTGCAAGAGAAATGTCAGGAACAGAACTCCGAAATGTTCTCCACTTTCATTGATCTTACCTAGGCTTTTTATATATAAAGGATATGCTAAAAAAAAAAAAAAAAAAAAAAACGCCAACTCAGAGGCAGACATGCAGCACAACGTTTCAGCTTTCTCATATGCCTGTGCCAACTTTGGGCTCAATATAAACTTTGAGAAGACTGTAGTTAAGTACTAGCCAGCTCCAGGGATTAATCACACCGTGCCGAATATCAAAGTGAATTATCATAGACACATTCACCTATCTTAGTAGCACTATGTCCCAAGCTGCGACAAATGATGGCGAAGTGAATGCAAGAATCTCTAAGGCGAGCGCGGCCTTTGGCCGACTGTACAAGAATGTGTGGGACACAAATGGAATAATCCTGCAAACAAAGCTGAAAGTCTACAAAGTGGCCGTATTATCCACACTGCTAAATGCTTGTGATACCTGGACTCTTTACCAGCGACACGCCAGGAAATTAAACCACTTCCATACAGTCTGCCTTAGGAAGTTATTGAAGATTACATGACGAGACAAGATCTCAGGCACTGGAGTCCTAGAAGGAGCGTCCATGCCCAGTATCCACACTCTACTAATGAATCAAATTCGCTGGGCTGGTTACTTGGCGCGCATGCCAGATCACAGGCTCCCTAAACGATTTTTTTTTTTGGAATTTCCCTTTGTCGTAACCTTTCCTTTTCAGAGAATTATCTGCTAAGTATTTTTATGAGGCTTGGTCCAACCCTGAGCTGTACTGGTCTTAAAAAAAATAATGCTTTATCAGTATAGCTCATACACAAATTAACAAGTATTGTTTAGTTTAGTTAGTCGATGGATCAACATCACGACACACGGGTGTAACCCATAAGTGCTCGGTTCTACTCCTAACTCAAGCCTGAGTCCGGAGAATCTCAGTTCAGTGCACAAGGGTCCTGAAATACTTTGGGTAAATTCTTTAACTCGAAATTTTGCCCGGGCAGCGCCGTTCAGCTACTCTTTTTCGATTTCCAACTGCCAAGGGATTTTTTACGTGCGTAACAATACACACGGCGTCTGATCTCACTACCCAGAGACCAGGGAAAATTTTGTTACTAGAAGTCCAAAAAAAGTAAACGAAATATTTATTGATACTCATGGACGTAAAAGAAAGAAGAGACTAAAATGTATTTATGTGCTGTCTTGGTGGCCTCTTGGGATCTGCAATAACTAATATTTCTGTGTAGGCCTATTACGTTTACCATGTAGGATGTACTCTCTATTTCTTTCTTCTACTTCAATTAGAGCCAATCAGTGCATGTGAATTTATATGCTGCTTTAGTGGCCTTAAGTATTAACGGTACTTCTGCTTTCATTCACCCCAAACAAAAGGGAATCCCAGGGTATGACGTCACATCCAGGGGTTCCCTGTGTTGCGCCGAACATTCAGGGTTTCCGTGTGTTGCGCCGTAGCTCGGTGCGCAATTCTATGCGGCGGCGGTGGTGCGCTATTCTTTCACTTTCCGGTTAGGGTTAGGATTAAGGGGTAGGGTTAGGATTAGGATTAGGGTTAAGGTTAGTGTGTGTACCCTACCCCTAACCCTAATCCTAACCCTACCCCCTAACCCTAACAGAAAAGTGATTGCAGGACCGATGCAAATGAGGATCGAAGGGAGACAGAAACGGTTGCCACAGCCCAAAGAAACAACACTGTGGTGTGGGGCAATTGAAACGCACTGACACGCACTCCACCCGAACACAGAGGAGATCACCGTCGGCGCTAAATATAGCTGGTGACTCTAAATATAGCTGGCAAAGTTTGTTTGGGGTGAAAGAAAGCAAAAGTACCGTATTAACTACACTATATATAAACTGAGTTCAACCTGCAGCAGATACAATATGAGTATAAACACAGCCAAAACCGAAGTAATGCAAGTTAGCAGATCGCCAGGCCCACTAAGTATACAGATAAATAACACACCTCTGAAACAAGTTAAAGAATTCAAATACCTTGGAAGTATGATCACAGAAGATGGCAGATTGGACAGAGAAATTGAAATCAGATGTCAAAAAGCTAGTGCACTTACATATCAACTATCACCCTTACTGAAGCATCCAAACATACCCATGTCCGCAAAACGACAGATAATAAACAGCATATTCACACCAACCCTATGCTATCAATCTCAAACCTGGACTTTATCCAAATTACACCTTCGCAAAATCAACACCTGCGAAATGAGATGCCTGAGGAGAGCTGCCAACTTAACAATCCGAGACTGAGTAAGAAATGCTACTATCAGACAGACTGTGGGATCAACACCTTGTGCCACATTTATTGAAAGACAGAAGATCAAGTGGTTTGGCCATGTCGTTAGAATGCAACATCAGCAACTACCATCACTGGCCTTACATCAAAGATCATCTGCGACGAGACCACGAGGACGTCCAAGAAGAAATAGGATTGACGACATCAGAGACATTGTACAACCACACGGAATGACACTATGCAGTGCCGTCCACCGGGCGCTGGAACGCAAATTATTCCTCCCCACGACGCTTGTCGGCAGAAGTGGAAGATGATGATGATGATGATGATTATATATATATATATATATATATATATATATATATATATATATATATATATATATATATATATATATATATATATCACAGAAATGGACGCACCATGATGAGACCGACCTGCGAAGGACTGCTACTTTAGGACAGAAAGAGCTGCAATAATAGCCATGAGAAGGTAGGTTAATGTAATAATATAACAGCTCTGTAAAACAGAAAAAAAAGTGAAATAATGTAGAAAACACAAAGCAAGCAAAATACTGCAGAAGACCCACAAAATGTGTTGGCTCCACTTGGGATATGAGGCATGAGGTCACAGTTCACGCTGCTGGTTCTCACCGGCTCTGAATCCTGAAAAAAGATGGCTGTGGTAGGTGCATGACCTGCCGTGTCTCCGTGAAATTAGATTAATGGAAGTTTACCAGGAGCTAAACATGAGACAAGGCACAGATAATGAGAAAATTTACTTTCAACGTGTTTCAAGTAAGTCGACCTGGTTGTTAATTGTTACTTTACTACGTTGCAGTAAGAAGGAATAATGAGTGTGTTTTGCCACGACTACCCTATGCTATGCCATGCCCCGTGTAGTGTCTAGTGAACAACAGTGTTTGTAAAATGCCATCAATGATCCAGCAGCCTAGCTATTGGTAGTTTTAAGTTTAGAGTAGCAGCTTTGTTCACTTTATGAGCGGTGTAACTAATAAAACTGGCTATCCATGTTTAATGTGAGAATAGTTTGCTTAGAATGTGTGCACATAAACTTGCCTTGATGATGGTTTAATTTTAATTTGTAAAAGTAGGGCGCCTTTGTGTATGCAGTTTATTCCCTGATTCAGAAGTATTTTTGTGTTCGAGAAATTATGTCGTATTAATTATTCTCGCTCCCAAAGCCTTGTTGACTTGTTGCAACCTGATGAACATTGGAGAACCTCTAACTGAAACTATTAAAACAATACAATGCATTCATTTATAGGTATTGACTGGCTGTCTCAAATGGGAATGGGCGGAAAATACTTAGCCTAAGATTTGGCTTGCCTTTTAGCTGGATCATCCCTCACCACTAAATAAATAAGTAAATATCAACTACCGAGGGAATGAATCCCACAGAACTATAACCAGTTTGTGTTAACATATTTTATGTGAAGGGAGAGTTTATTTGCAACCAAGTTGCGAATAAACGAAGTCTCTATTCGCAACCAAAAGTAGATACAAACGAGCTGTGAGAAATCCTTAAACAATATGGAGTGAGTACACATCTAACAAACCAATGTAGAAGCTTATACAATTAAGCAGCCATGTGCGGGGAATGCCCAAGTCTGCCTCTGCCTGAAGTCTGAGTGGGTTTACCTGATGGTGAGTGACAATGGTAATAGGAAAAATAACCCACATGCAAATATTAGTCCAGTGCACTCTCCAGTAGTGGCAGCTATTAGTAGTAGTACGTATATTGGCTGCGCTTGCATTCAAAGCGAACGACCAAACAACAAATTCAGATATCCTATAAACCTCTCATGATATATTTGATATTTCCGTGTCGATTAATATGTTTCAATGAATTAATCCTGACACAGTGATGTATGGCTTGGTTTGGCAAATCAACAGAATGTGTGTGTGTGTGTTTTTTTTTTATAAAATTCCCGGGCATGTTTACGTTCAGTAGTTTGCCATTTCTTTCTGAACTACTGGCACTCATACCTCTGTATGAAAACCAACGTAAGGCGGACTGCTTCCAGATCGCAGCAGCTAGGTTTCGAATGCGGTTTGCAGGATTACGAAATGCATTCATTACCACTTCACTACAGACCCAGCGACTATTCATGTTTGTTTCAGAAGGTACAGTTAGATGTATTTTACAAGACACCAGCATTTATTCCAGACGTTGTTGTTGTTGCCTTCCACTTATGCCATTAGGCATCGTGGAGAAGGTTAATTGAAGCTCCAGCGCCTGTCTTCCAGTTTCCTATAAGTTTACCGGGTAAATAATCATTATCAGTTACCAGTAAGTTAGCTAATTTTGTCAAAATGCAGTATAACTGCCTTTGTACATAGTTATCTTGTCGCTTTCACTTAATACATTTCTGAAAAATTAAAAAAAAAAAAAAAAAAAAATTCGCCGGCGGGTAATCGAACCACGGTTACAATCAGAGATACCGCTATGCTACTGGGACCACGGTAAAAGCTTAACATAAACGTATAATATAGTCAAACACATGTCCCAATGACGTCACTTATGTCACGTGACTAGCCTTTGGTTACGAATAAAGACTCCGTTTATTTACAACTTGGTTGCGAATAGACACTTCGTTATGTGAATTTGCCTTGGCTGTTTGATTTATAAGCCAAGCCTGGTATCATATTTAATTATTTTTGTTTCAAAGAAGCTTGTTGAAGTTTAATAAATTTCTAGACAAAGATGCAGAGATATTTTAGAATTACTTGCAGAGTTGGTTGCTTTGACAAGGAGTGCATGGAACCACTGATGGCACCAAAGCATTTGCAATTAATAAATCATGTATTAATAAATACATTTATTAAATGTATGACCATATAAAGAAGACAAGGGAATACCACTGCACTCTTCTCATAAGAATAAGAGTTTGATGATGTCACAGGTCTGGAATATAATCTCATTTAATGAGTTTCATTGTATTGTTTTGTCAAACCTGTGACTCTCTGTGTGACTCAGTACATCTGACTTTGACAAGCATTTCATCGTGTTTGCTTTCCCTAGCCTTTGACTGACACCCCCCCCCCCCCCCCCCAGTCTACCAACAAGGCAGCAGGTTTATTTATCCCTTTATCTGGCCCCTATCCTGGCCTGTCTGACATGGGAAGCCCTACCAAAAGCTGCCCTACCCTACCAGTAGCTGCCCTAGCCTACTGACATAGAAAAATTCATAGATAACAGAAGACACAAGAAACGATGAACAATGCTATAGTTGTTGTAACACTGGGTTTCCAAATGGTAATCAAGGGGTGATATAGTTATGGAATACATAACTTGACTGTTAAACAAAAGTTAAGCTTCACGTTAGGAACAAGTATACTGTGTACTTTACAACCAGTGCAAGATTAGAAGAGATAGCAGAGCCCAGCAACAAGCTGAAAAATTTAGAAGATTGACAGACCACCCTATGTATAGCAGGCTTAATGGTTTTGGAAAGGGAAGACTGAAGCATAGCAACTTTGTAGCAACTGCAAAACAAAAGATTAGGGCAGATCCTATACTTAACATATCAACAGTCAAATCCATTTACAACGCAGACAAGTTCCCAGCTTGGAGACAGCAGCAACTGCCTGAGATGATAGAACACATTCCTGGTATTGAGAAAAAGAACACTCAGAATGAAACCGAAAGAAGAAAAATAACCCTAAACTACATAAAAGAACATTACCCAAGCAGCAATTGGACCCATGCGTATATAGATGGATCAGCCAAAAATTCAATAGAAAATGGAGGAGGAGGAATTCTCTTAAATTTAAAAAATGGAGTGAAAAAAAAACAGTCAGTGGCAACTGGAAAATTTTCAAGTAACTTCAAAGCGGAGGTAGAGGCTTTGAAAACTGCAGCAGAGATGCTCTTGATGGAGGAAAATAAAGAGAAGCAAATGGCTATCTTCACAGATGCAAAGTCAGCTGTCTCAATACTGAAGAGCAAAAACAGCACAGAACTATCTGACCTAAGAGCAGCACTTCATGGTCTATGCCAGAAATCCAAAATGTTGTAATACAGTGGATCCCATCACATTGCAGTATACCTGGAAATGAAGAGGCTGACAGACTAGCAAAAGAGGGTGGACAACTACTACAGCCTGACATAGACATAACCTATAATGTGGCAAAGAGGTTTATAAAAAGCACTAATAGAACCAAATGGGAATCAGAGCATCCAGGCCACCAGAAACATAATGCATATTACAAACTAGACCGAAGAGAACAAGTAGTAATCTTCAGAATCCACACAGGACATAACAGGCTGAAATACCACTTGTTCAATAAACTAAAGATAGGAGATACTGATGAATGTAATTGTGGAACTGGTAAAATGACAGCTAAACATTTGCTGCAGGAGTGCCCAATATATGCAGAACAGAGAAAGATATTTTGGCAAACACCTGCTTCATTTGAGGACAAGCTCTATGGAGATATCAATAAGCTCAAGTTGACTACAGCTTACTTTACATTCAGGTTGACATCTAAAGGTGCATGAAGATGTATTTAGACTGCCACACTTCATACCACCGGTATGTCGGTTACAAAAGAGTCCCAGAGGCATGAAATGGAATATTGCTTGGATAGCAAACCCATTATGTGAAAAGTCCGAATCGAAAGCTCACTGTGTGGGCTTCATAAAAGGTGGAGTGGCACGAAATGGAATATTGCTTGGATAGCAAATCCATTACGTGGAAAGTCCGAATCGAAAGTTCACTGTGGATGTCATCTGCAGGCTGAATTCTTCTGGTTTCCGGAGGAACAGCTTATGGTGAATGGAAGGCCCAATATACGGAAGTGAGGCTAAGCAGCCAGCCATGTGCAGGACGTAACGATTCCTTGGGTGAGCCCAGTACCAGAGCGCTGTGTGTCGGCTCTGCACGTATGGAAGCCTCTTTGGATGGCGGGGAATGCCCATGGTCTGCCCCTGCCTTCCCTTGAGGGCTGACCAAGATGTCCTTGGCTGTTCTATATGGGCCAGCTGTGATGGGGGATAACACAACAGTGAGTCAAACATCCTAAGAAACCCCCGGAAAGGTTAACCTGGTCAACAAATGCCCGCAGAAGTCGGGATGTGTCGGCCTAATGGCGCAAGAGCGCATCTCTGCTGTAAACAGGCACAACGCAATCACGTCCGAAGAAAAAGTCCGGATGAACGCAGAAGAAGAAGAAGTATACTGTGTACTACTAGTACTTTTGGAGCCGCATTCTTGCTGCAATGGCTAGCATGCTTACCTGCTGACCTTGTAGTCATATATTCAAACCCACATTGAGGTGGATTTAAAAATTAGCTGGGCTCCTAGATGGACACATCCTAATGTGGGTACCAGGAAATGCACTGGGAAATAAAGGCGGCTAGTGTTGTTGACCACATCACTTGAGTGTCAGTTTATCTATACAAATAAGGCACATCTCAATTGCAGTGAGAAAAAGAGTGTTGAGGTGTTACATAGAACCTGTGCTTTTGTATGGATGTGAAGCATGGACAATGAGCAGACAAGCTGAAAAACATCTGATGGCTGTGGAAATGTGGTTTCTGAGGAAAATGCAAATAATACCATGGACAGACAGAAAAACCAATGACCAACCCTTACAAGAAACAAATGAAAACCGTAAACTGATTAGAGAAATTAGACGTAGACAGTCAAAATTTGTTGGACATGTTATGAGAAGAAATAAAGTGGAGAACTTGGTGACAATTGGCAAGATCGAGGGGAAGAGAACAAGGGGAGGGCAGAGAAGTAAATACCTGGAAGTGCTTGGCAACGCATGGTCCAGACAAGAACACTGAGCTGATCCACAACTCTGGTGATCGAGTGAGATGGGGAAACATGTCCGCTCACGTTTACCGGCATGCTACATGATGATGATATCTCAAGGTGTATAAAAGTGTCCTTTACTTTTATGTACTCACTGATTGTGCAAGCCATAGCATGGTTAGTGCACTAGCTTGCCAATGAGTGGTTTGGTTTCAATTCCTGAAGTCAGAATGATATTTCTAACAAATATGACTCTAGGATTGACCCACCATCACAATATTGATACTATATGGGAACATCTTCAAGGCCTTAGGTGGATCTACTGCTCAGGTCATGCAAGGGCTTGTAGTAATGAGGCAGTATTACTTCAAGGGCACCATTTATGGAGACTGCAGATGGACAAAGAACAAGTAATAGCGCCACATGTGACAGATTACTGCGGGCTGACATAGTTTTTTCTTTTCTTTCTTCTTCTTCGTTCACCTGGAGTTTTTATTTTGGATGTGATTGCGTTGTGCCTGTTTACAGCAGAGCTGTGTTCTTGCACTGTAATGCCAACACATCCAACTTCTGCAGGCATCTGTTGACCGGGTTAACCTTCCCCGGTGCTGACATAGTTTGATGAATGTTTCTTCTTCAGTTGCTTGAAATAAAATTCAAAACGTTTTCCCTTAGTGAATTTGAATAACAAAGACACAAACAATAGATTGCACGATTTATTGCCTGGCATGTTTCACTGCATCTCGTCATGTACATGCTGCAGAATTCACACAACAAAGTAAATTAACTAGATAAATCCTTCAAGCTGAAATATACACATGATCGCACAGTAATGTCAATTGTCTACCACTGTAATTTTAAACTGACTAACATGTCTTTCTGTTTGCACAAAACTGGCCTGTGTAGCTTAATCATTATGGCTTCTGCAAACTTTAACACGCAAGTATTTTGTGTGTTTAACAACACGCGAAAGGCATTGTCTCTATCAATCACATGGCCGCTTTCCAACACATGCCTTGCGATTGATGAAACGGGAAGCTTCCGGTGTGTCGGCCTCACTAGGCTGCCATCGCCTGTGTGTAGTATCTTGTCAATCCATTGAGGTAGGCGTTCAGCAACTCTATTGTTCAATTGCCGCTTTGTTCTGCCGACTGGCACCTCTTCGTGAATTGGTAAATGCAATTGTTTTTAGCGTACAGAGGAACAGGTTCTTTTACAGCTGGGATGAGAATCAGTGTGGTTCTGTACCTAATGACTGGAGTTGCAACACATGTTCGGCCAACTACTGTAATGAGCCGGCACTGTAGACGTTGTATTATGTCACCCCCTCGAAAAGTTAGCTGGATAAATACCTTGAGCTTAGGGACTGTAGTTACGTCTGGTTTTGAATTCAGCTGTTGGCAGTAGCGCTTTATAAATCCTGTGGAGTACCCATTCAGGTGTAAGAGTTTCAACTTCCTCTGTCAGTGTGTCCTGGGTGCATATCTTCCTAGCACGGTCAAACAGGGTCCGTACTAAGCCCCGTTTGTACTGGACAGATGTGAAGCTCTGAAAATGTAAGTGCTGGCCAGCCCATATTTCCTTATGGTGCACTGGTCTTTGAATTGTGCCGTCTGCTCTACGTCTCATTAGAATATCTAGGAACTGCAGCGCTTCATTGTGTTTGTGTTCCATAGATAGAGAGATGTTTTTATGTGCCATGTTCATTATGACATGGAACAATGTTGTTTGTAACTCATCTGTGGTGATAATTAGTATATCGTCCACATAACGACTGTAGAATACCAAGTTGTTAATGTCTGAGGATCTCTTTTCTTCTAAATGTGCCATGAAGATGTCCACTAGAATAGGACCAAGAGGACTCCCCATGGCCACTCCGTAAATTTGGCGGTATGACTTTGTTAGAAAATTGAATTGTATGTTGGTGGTACATAGTAATAATAGCCTTCAGAATAGATGTTGGTATGCCTAGTTTTAGTTGTTTGTCTGCCTAGTTTTAATGTTTGTCTTTAATGCGTTCAGTTATTATTTTCACGGTCTCATCCATTGGAACGTTGGTGAATAGGGAGGCTATATCCATAGGTGCCATCTGTTTATTATTTATGTCCATAGTATCCAATAATTCCACCAGTTCGAATGTATCTCACCATTTGGTGTTGTGCAGAATTAACCATGGACAGGATCGGTCTTAGCGGGATGCCGGGCTTGTGAAGTTGGGTAGACTGTACATCTGAGGAGTTCGGGAGCCATGCAGTGGCCTCACTGATGAGTCTCGCTTTCACAAGTGACTGGATCTCTTTCCTCATTTTTGCATACAAGTCCTTTGACTTGTTTACTTTTTGATCTACCCTGAATTTAGATTCATCTGATATCTCTTCCATTTTACTCTGGTAGTCTGACAAGTCCATCAGTACTGCACCACTCCCTTTGAAATAAAATATATGTGTTTGCAGTATTGACTCTTGTATAAATGCCGCTGTCTTTTTTAGTTCACTTAGTGGTCGGTAAAGTTAGGCTTTCCTAACTAGACGCTCTGTTCTTGTGTCCCATGGTTTCATGGAATATCTGACATACTTCAGTTATTTGTGGTTGAACCTGATCCCAGGCAGAGGGCTCTGTATCGCATCTACGTGTGTGTCAAAGAGCCGCATGTAGGCAGATAGAGAAGAGAGGAGTAGAACTAAGGAATAGGACTAAGACAGGATAGAGATAACATCCCTATCTAGGAAATAGGGAATAGGAGGGACAGAAGCAGTAGGGAGAACTGTGAACAGTTCTCCGACTGGACACACACGTGTCATAAAAGTTGACACGGTAGGACATGATCAGGAGTTACCCAGAATAGAGTGGGGAAACCATTACCACGGGGAGTATCCATTAATAGTGGTAACTCTAGAAGAGTAACCTATTGACAAGCCACTAAACGCGTGCTGGAATACCGAGCACGCAAATCTGCTGACGCACGAAGGGTCACCGGCTCGTGGCTGGACACGTCACGAAAGTCAAGCAGACGGGGACAAGACAGCGTAGGAGACAGATCGTAGTATTCGCTCTGAATACTGTGTTGTTTATAGGATAGTAGAAATAGTGGTGACTTAGGCTTAGATTAATACAGTAGAAGTTACCATAGATAACGTCATAACGTAATATTGTCATGATGTATATGATCCATGTGATTATCAGCTCTCGGAGCTATTGTGTAACTAGTCCAGAATAAATTGATATCCTTTTGTACGACGTACGAGTTATCATTCGTGTGGTGCAAAAGAAAAATCCATGTGTGCCTGTCAAAGCTAGGTTGCTGACAGGCAGGATTATATTTGGTGTCAGAAGGTGGGGCTTGAACCACGTTCAAGCAATTATTTTTGAACCATTAACCCACATAAATAGCAGATTATATTTAATCCATATTTAAATGTCAGGCTTATTTGTGAACCATCAACCCACATAAGTATTAGGATTATATTTGGTGTGAACTTGTAAGATTGTGATTTACCCAAACCACGATTGTGCTATTATTATCGATTATTGGGGTCTTAAAATTGACTTGTGAAAATGACGCACCGCGCTCATATTGAAATGTTTTGAAAGCATCGTTTAAGAGCAGTGCGATCATTAGTTTGTGTATTTGTATTTCATGATTATGATTCACTCGGTAAGAATACCCAGAAGAATTATGTTGAGATTATTCTGCTTATTTTGATTATTTTCATTATCTTGATGATTATTTTTGAAGATCTTATATTTTTGTTTCGATGATTCAGCGAACTTACCCACGAAATAGTACAATGTCAAAAGTACAGTTAGTACAGGGAAAATTAGACTAGCTTACAGATTATCAGAAAATATAGCTCAGTCAGAGACAGCAAAAAGTGAAGACAAGACGACATAGACTAACAATTGACAATTCATTGACGATTCATTCATTCAATCATATCATTCATATCATTCATATCAATCTATCACATTTGTGTTTTTCATATCGTAAAGATTGGGAGACTTAAGTTATTTACTATCTTGTATTTTGTAACACATGCAATGTATTAATTGTTGCTGCTCTACGGAACAGGAACATCGATCGTAGTAGCGAGCCGATCTATCTTGTGTACGAGAAAGAGGTGTGACATCCCAAGTGGCCGAATTGTCATAAAATCAGATGATTATCTTTACATGTTTTGATATTCTCAATTAATGAACGCATCTTGTTTTTCCAGTGCGATACTGTAAATTTTCATACTTATTGATTACAAAGTTAGTTAGTTGTACCAATTGTGTGTGAACTTAACTTTATACAATGTCAACACTAGGGGAATTTATCCAAGCAGGGAAAGAACTAGGCCATAGCGGGGATAAATTAGAACAATGGGCTCCCCTCTGCCGTGCGTCCGCCTTGACGAGGTAGAGGGGCTTGAGCGTTCCAATGACCCCAAGAGCTATGCCGACGGTAGCACAGCTACTGGTAGGGTCACCCATGTCGGACAGGTCAAGGGAGAGGGACCAGACGAAGAGACGTACAAACCTGCTGCCTTGTAGGTAGACTGGGGACAGTCAAAGGCTAGGGAAAGCATCCCGAACAAATGCTTGTCGAAATCGGATGTACTGAGCCACAGGCTTGACAAATGGAGTGCAACGTAACTTTATCATTTCATGATGCCACAGATGAAAATTAATCGTTATGGTGCTAATCCCGTGAAGTCCCATCAGGCGGTGATAGTGCCGGGCCCCCTGCCTCGAGGGGGTCCACCCATGACTACTGGTGATCACCTTCCCCTGTGCTGTGGAGTCAAGGCACAGAGGAGTAGGTTAAGAGCTATTGACCAAACACCCCTAACACTCAACATACTACAATGGAACGCAGAAGGAGTTTATAACAAGAAAGCCTCCCTAACACAGCGTCTTCATAAAGATAGAATAGATGTGGCATGCATTCAAGAGACACACCTCAACGCCAATCGCACATTTTCAGTCGAGGGATATCAGGCCACACGTTTCGACCGCGAAGGACACAAAGGAGGAGTTGTAATACTTACATGAAATACAATACCTTGCAGCAAAGTATCTGTGATCTCTGACAACCAAACGGAAATTATAGGTGTTGATATAATGATAAAGGACGTGAAAATAAGAATTTACAATCTGTTTAGCCCGGCAGATAAGGATCTTACACTCTCAAACATGGAAATAACTGACACAAATTGCATTGTTGTCGGAGACTTTAATAGCCGTTCAGAAATATGGGGATACCCAGATACTGACAAAAGAGGAGTTGAAGTGGAGGACTGGGAAATAGACTCAAATCTCCATCTACTCAACAAAGCGGATGACACACCGAGCTTCTACTCCAGAAGATGGATTACCACTTCTACTCCAGACTTAGCTTTCTGCACAGGAGACATCCTCCACAAAATCGATCGCCATGTGCTTGACCAATTAGCAGGTAGTGACCACAGACCAATCAAGCTTGTAATAAATATGGAGTATGTTCCACAGGAGCAAAAGCCTTTGCCCCGTTGGAATTACAAACAAGCAGATTGGGACAGATTTGCCATACTAACAGACAAATATTGTGAAAACATACACGATATGGCAACATGAAGCAAATGGTGGAAAGTCTAAACAGAGCAATAATACAGGCGGCCACTGAGTCTATTCCAAGAGGAGCGAGGAAAAATTACAAACCATACTGGACTGAAGAACTACAAATTTTGGAGGACAAAGTTGAAGATGCTAGGAAGACCGCAGAGAGAGAACAAACAACTGAAGCGAACATCTCTCTCAAAGCCATCTCAGCAAAATATAAAAGAACAGTAAATCAAACAACTAGAGATTGTTGGAGGAAAAAAACAGAAAACCTGAATTTTGACAGGGATGGAAACAAACTATGGAAACTAGTGAAAGCCATGAACAATGAAGGACCTAGAAACAAACAAATAACAATTAAACAAGGAAATGCCTTGCTTACAGGAAAAAAGGCTGCAAATGCACTAATGGAACACTATGCCAGTGCAAACCACATTGATATTACAGCCGAACAGAAGAAAGCAATCAAAGATAAACAGATACATCATAGATATACAGAGACAGCAGCAGAATATATGATGGCAAATCTAACAATGGAAGAAATGGAACAGGCAATGAATACCCTAAAAAAGAAGACATCACCAGGAAAGGATGGAATCACAAATGAAATGCTAATAGGACTAGGCACTAAGGCAAAAAAGAAACTACTAGCAGTCCTAAATTACAGCTGGAAGAGGGGAATAGTCCCACAGGCATGGAAGGAAGCTATACTAATACCAGTCCCAAAGAAAGAAAAAGACCTGGAAGAACCAAATGGCTATCGACCTGTCTTCTTAGCTGTGTAGGAAAATTAATGGAACGCATTATCAATGGCAAGCTAACATGGCATCTGGAAGAAAACCAACTCTTAACACCTCACCAAGCAGGATTCAGAAAGTACAGATCCACTGAAGATCAAATAACCTATATAGCTCAGGAAATAGAGGGTGCCTTCCAAGAGAAAAAGCACACACTAGCGGTCTGGATAGATTTAGAAAAAGCATTTGATAAAGTATGGAAGGAAGGACTGAAAGTAAAACTGCAAAACATGCATGCTTGTGGGAAAATGTACAAATGGATCAGCCACTACCTTGAGAACAGAACTGCCAGGACAAAAGTACAAGGACAAACCAGCAAAATGATGCTGTTGGAGCAAGGTGTCCCCCAAGGAGGAGTTCTTTCACCAACATTATTCCTAGCATATATAAACGACATCACGGAAAATTTTCCAGCCAGAGTACACACATCATCCTTTGCAGATGACCTAGCCATATGGACATCTGAAGAATATATTAGTACAGCTAACAGCAGAATACAGCAAGCCCTATTAGCGCTAGAGGACTGGTCAAAATCATGGCTAGTGAAGATAAGTGAGGAGAAAACAACATGCACAGTGTTCTCCCTCTCAACTAAAACTCAGCAACCTAAGCTGGTATTGAATGGAAAAATATTGCGCCATGAAGAAAATCCAAACTATCTAGGAGTCACCTTTGATCGTCGCCTGACATGGAAGACACAGGTTGAGAAAAATCGAACAAGTTCAAGGCAAAGAATGGCTATAATGAAAAAGCTTGCTGGTACAACGTGGGGAGCAGATGAGAAAGTTCTCAAGAAGTTATATACTGGACGGGTGAGACCAGTACTGGAATATGGCATTGCAGCTTGGGCAACAGCAGCTAAGTCAAACTTTAACAAAATAAGTAGTCCAAAATCAAGGAATGCGAATCATAACTGGAAGCCTGAAGACAACGCCTATTAATGAATTAGAAAAGATAACTTGTTTACAACCAATGCAGGATAGAAGAGATAGCAGAGCCCATCAACAAGCTGAAAAATTTAGAAGATTAGAACGCAGCTCTGCTGTAAACAGGCACAACGCAATCACATCCAAAAAAAACCTCAGGATGAACGAAGAAGAAGAAGAAGAACAATGGGCTAAGAAGGAATACAAAGAATACATAGATAGGAAGACTGTGATTGATAAGGAAGAAACAGAAAGAAAAGCTGCATCGGAGAGAGATGAACGAGCATGGGAGAGACAACACCAGAAAGAAATGTTAGAAGTACAGGAAGCCACCAAACAAAAACAAATTGAAGTAGACTCACAAACACAGTTAAGAATGAAAGAAATGGAGATTGATTCGCATGTTCAGATAGCTAGCACTAAGCAAAAGAGTCAGGAGGAGCAGAACAAATTTACTAAGTATAAAGGGATTGTGAAGCCCTACTGCCAAGGAGATTCCATCTCCGCCTGGACCGAGAATATCGAGTTCCAGCTTAAATTTCAAAAAGTTCCTTTGGAAGATTGGGCGATGATCTACATGAAGAACCTCTCTGGTGAGCCCTTGAAAGTAATTGAATCAATTCCAGCAGATTTAAGAACTAACTACCAATATATACATGATAGAATTATGCAGCATTGTTTACTCGATGCTCCTGGATATCAGATCCAGTATTCTCAAATTAAACCAAAATTGAACGAAACATTCATCGATTATGTGTCCAATGTTCAAAGTGTCTTCAGTAAATGGCTTAAGGCAGCGAAGATAGGGAAAAGGTTTGATAAGCTACGAGACTTAATGATCATGGACAAAGTTATATCTATGGTTCCATCTCCCTTCGCTAAGTTCCTGCAACAAGCAGGCATTGAGTCACTGGAACAATTGGAAAAACGAGGTTCGGCTTAATTCTCGTCGAACAGAGACGTTTTTAAATCATCCATAAATTAATCTGAAATTGCGGCATTTGTCAAAAACCAGCCTAGAAAATCTTTCAATCAGAAATCTTACCAGAAGAAAGATAGGCAAGACCAAAAGCCACCTCTATGTATGTACTGTCATTTAAATCACCAACAATATTCTATGTGTGACAAGAACCCGTCATACCCTGCACATCTCGAAATGATGATTAAAAAGTAGGAAAGCAAAAGAAGTGCATACAAGCGTGCAGGCAAATGTTTTTTTTTGTTCCTCGTACGGGCATTATAGCTCTAGATGTTTGGGTCATCAGAGAATGAAAGCCAGCAATGCTGTACTGATTGACACATCTTCCGATAGTGGCAGTGAAACTGAGTGTGAGAATGAGAATGTGTTACCTTTCAATGACTGTGAGGATGTGGCTGCTGTTACAGATATTTTAAACTGTGAGAGATGTGAAACTTGTCACCAGTTCCATACGGACGGAAAGCTTAAATGTGGGCACATTGTACCATTCTCTAGTGAGAATGCGAATGCAGCTATAGCCTCCATAGGCAGTCTAATGTTCCACGATGCACTGGTCAATGATTATCCATGCCAATGTTTACTGGATAGTGGGAGTACTTTAACCCTTTACAGGGCAGACGTTTGTCCGTTTTCTAGCCCTGAACGGGCAAGATTTTTTCAGGTTCGGTAAAATTTCGGGCCGCGTTAGTAAAAACATCACAAATAAGGTGTTAGTCAACCGATTTTAATTAAATAAACAACACAATGAAGGGAAAAGCATGCAGAATATGTTACTCACGTGATTGTTGTCGGTAATCCATATATGAACACAAATATTTACGAAATACGGCATGTTGTTTGTGATTTTCCGTCATCTATACGGCAATTTACAAACACATTTTCAGAATCATCGCTTTCTTTAAAGTCCGACTCCGACTGCTAATGCAAAGTAACGCTTTGCACTGATATCTAGCGCCGATTAATAGTCAACTTCGTGCCCTTTAATGTCATTTAAATTGAACCTAGCGAAATCTCGGCTATCACTTGAAGAATCGCCAAAATCCATTTTGAAAAACGGCGTAAAAATCCCGAAAACTATCAAAAATTGTCCGTAAAAGTCCGTTCAAATTCATACTATCGCGTTTACAAATGGCGGCCACGTTGTCAAGCTGTCGGCGAAAGCGAAAGTAGCCGTCGGAAGTGTCGGAAAGCTGAGAGATCGCGTTTTTACAATGCATAATAGTATCGGCCGGAATCGGACGCTACGATCGTTTTATGGCATCAGCCGGAATTGGCCGCTGTGACCTGTAAAGTGTTAATCTGGTTAAGGAAAGAACTAGCCAACCCAGAGGATTATACGGGCGGTTTTGTGAAATGCAGTACCTTTTCGGGTAATATTGAGAAATACCCACTAGCAAAAGCCCGTATAAACACCCCGTTCCTTTCTGGCACATTTATGTGCGCTATTTTACACAACCCGTGTACTGACCTGATTCTTGGCTGCCTACCAGGGTTAAAATACTGCCCTGCTGATGAAATATTAGCCTGGAAAGAAACTAACACAGCTAATGCAGTAACCAAGTCAGAGACATCAAGATGACCTGCAGGAGGAGATGTTACAACTTTTAACACCTAGCGGTACAATTGATAATACCACCCGACAAAATTTTATAGAGGCGCAACGCGCCGACCCAACCATTTCACCATATCTGAAATTATTAGGGGAAAAGGCCAAAGTAACTACAAATGCCTCATGGTATTTCAAACTCCAAAATGGAATTCTCATGCGTTATTATACCACCAATAACCATGAAATTCAGCAGACGGTGCTACCTTTAAAACACCGACAAACCGTGTTAAAGATTGCACACGACTCACTGTTTGCTGGACATTTGGCTTATGACAAAACTAGAGCCAGAATTCTAGAGCATTTCTACTGGCCAAAATTTTGTAATCATATATCTTTTTGTCGTTCGTGTACCATTTGTCAACAGTTAGTGAGAAAGGGAAAGCATGTAACAGCGGAGGTCCAACCGTCAACATTGGCCTCTAGACCGTTTGAAAGTGTAGCAGTGGATATTGTTGGACCCCTAAATCAGGTGTCGAACAAAGGAAACCGATTTATATTAACTCTGGTGGACCTCTGTTCAAGATGGGTTGAGGCGGTAGTATAACAGAGTAACAGTTATATGGCAGATGTAAGCGAAGTCCTGGTTGTAGTTTCCATAGGTTATATTTGACTGAATACATCGGAATATATAAAACAGCATACAAGAAGTTTTCTGTTATTACAAAAGATGTTGTCAATTCAAGGTCCAGCCAGTAACTAACTTCTCTAACCCCCCGCGTCACGGCTTGAGCGTCCCTAGTTACCTTTATACGGGATGCTCAACCGTGCCTAGTCTTTGCACACCACCTCCAAAGCTATTAACAGAGATGGTGCTCTGTTACACTCCTCTCTTTCTTTAAGAAGACTTTTCCTGAAAAGTCTTAATCCCTAACCTACTTATTCTACTTATTCTTTCCCTCACTAAAACCTTAACCCCAATATTATTTCTCCAACCCATCTTAAACTAATCCCCTCTTAACCAATGAACTTTATTTCTACTCTTTTGAGTCCAATTCTCTACTTATCTCTTATAGCTAACCGCTATGTTCTGTTATAGATGTTCGTGAAGTGATACTTTTTCTTCATTTCTGTATATGAGCCTACAAGGTGTCATTTTCAAAAAACAGTTTATAAAGATATTTCATTTCATGCATACATATGTTCATCAAAATCGTTGGTATATAATTTGAAATTATCATGCGTTATGTAACTTCTCATTTTCTCTCAACATCAACAAAACAACACAGGATAGACAGAAAAGATGGGGTGCACACCCAGTTATAAAGATATAAAGAAGTAGTCAAAAAGCAATCACATTTACCTCCCTTGCAAACACAAAAACTTTATAAAGTTTTTTTTTTTTTTTAAACGCATCTTCTAATCCATGAACATATACTTCTGGTGTTATAAATTAAGTCGATCCAAAATTTCTTCCTTATATTACTCAATATTAATATTTGTGCTGCCATCCACACCCATTAATGACTATATTTCACATGGCTTGATTGAACCATAAAACCATAAAAAAATAATCTTGACAATGTTCATTTCTTATGAACATACTTTAAACCAATTAACGCTGTTTATCACAGCTCCTATATTTAGCCCCTCACATCCCATTACAAGCATCCTTGTCCATAGGCGCATCTAACTTTGTACTAAACCATATGTACTGCCATCTACAGCCCCATTAATATCCATTCTCTATTAACTAGCTCCTTATATTTACCTTGATGCTAACTATCACAGCCTCTTTTTATACCAGCTATAGACGTTAGTCACGTTAATTTCTTCCTTAATATAATGTGGCATCTAATCCATATATTTTCAATCAATGCTGACTTAATGCAGCTCCTATTTCAACTCCCTAGAACCATATATTTCTACTAGGATCCATCATAAAACCCCGTCATCTAAGCATGGCAAATGGTTCCAATCACTATGTAATTAACCTCCCCTATTAACACTGACTCCATACTAGTACAAGACCAAAGTTATTGGTACTCATGTTTATTACAACTTATTACTTACAAGGAGAATGTGTCTCTCTTGGTAGTCTAGAGTCGTTTGTTAACTATTTTCTGAATGAAAGGTTTTAAATAAGGCCCCGTCTTATTACTCTTTATTCTAAACAAAACAATAAGTGCTTGTGAACAAAATTTTTAACAATTTTCAGCTTATTTGTAAACAAGGGTAAATACTATTCAATATGCAAGACAATTCAACTAAAATCATAATTCATGAGCCAACCAAAACGAAGTCAAAACAGGATATCATACCCCACAACGTTTTGAAAACAATTTTCATTCCTCTCATATCAAATAAAGGTAATCAACCAATTCAAAGAAAGACATTATTCAAAATAATATGACATACATGATGAAACAAAAGAATCCATTTTTAAATATATCCTATCCATTATTAGTCACTTTTATGGACTAATAATAAATTATTTATCTATTAAGAAAACTCAACAAGTCAAATCTCAAAATCAAATGGCAATAAAAATACATCTTCAAGACCACACGAGAATTTACATCCATATTACCTAACTTGTTACCAAAATATACAACATCATGTCTACTCCTCAAGACAACTCACCACAACTATTAATTAAGCTATTTGCCAATCTGTTTCTATAATTCATCTGTAATTCACAGCTACCGTATTTCATCAATTATCAATTTCCTCTTTAAACCATAAAATTTTCATCCTGCTATCTGCAGCATTTTCTATCAATTTATTTACTATGTCTCAATTTCTTCAATAATTCTAGATTTTTCTGTATAAGTGCCATCTCCACATCAATGTCTTCATCTTCTCGTAGAGAAATATTTTCCTTCATGCTACTATCTCTATTAGATTCCGAATTTTTATCCATTCCTTCTTCTTCATCTGTATGTCTGTTGCTAGCAGCCGCTAATTTTTTTCTTTCTATATCTAATCTAATCTGCCTATCATAGTTTCTTAACGATCTTTCAAGTAGTGGCATATCTTCGTCGCTTGATGAATTTTCTCTAATTCTCCTCTGTCTTTTAACTTCTCTATTTCTCTGTCTCTCTATTCTCCTTTTCACTGCTTGTTTGGTATTTTTAAATGAAGCGGTTACTCTTCCTCCATAGATTCAACACTATCATACGTATTCCTTTCTTCCTTCATCAAAGTTTTCGGTATTGTTTCTGCCTGTTCATAAGTATCATCGTAAACTGGTGTTGTTATTAATTGACTTTGGGCTGGATCTTTTCCAAAATCTGGGGGTATTGTATATTTAGCTCTTCTGACGAGTTGTCCATCTGAATCTAATTCGTCTGAATAATAATAATTATTATTATTGTCTCTCTTATCTTCATTATCTCTTCTTAAATGTTCCATGTGTGCCCGTGCTACATGTCCTGTGATTTGGTTCTTTATACTTTATGATACATTACCTAAATTTTCTAAAATATAATAACCTGGAATCCAATGAGCATCAAATTTGGAGTTTCTTCTATGCTTCTTATAATAAACTCTATCACCTACTTTAAATTCCTGTAATTGTGTATTTTTGTTTGCGTACTTTTTCTGTCTTTCTCTGGCTTTAATTATATTGTTTCTTAACCTTACATGCGCTTTGTGCATTTCTTGTATAATAACTTCCTGAAAATCCTCCCCCATATATTTACGTCTTGGTTTTAACAGATTGTCAATTGGGAGTATAGGCTCTCTTCCGTGTAATAAATAAAATGGTGAAAAACCTGTCCCCTCATTTTGATTTGTGCGTATCGCGCTTAGTGCAGGTCCTAAGAAAAGGTCCCAATCTTTTTCATGTTCCTCCACAATTTTTGCTATTATGTTATACAATGTCCGATGTTGTCTCTCATTCTTCGCATTTGAAGGTCTATAATATGAAGTTTTTATATGGCCTATATTCAAATCCTGTAATAACTTCTCGAACTTCTTGTTCACAAACTCCTTACCATTATCTGTGAGTACGATCTGTGGGCAACTAAATCTTGGTATGTACTCCTGTAGAAATATATTAATGATGGTATCTGCGCTCTTATCCGGAATAAACTTCCGGCCAAAGACTATAGCAATCCACGATATGAAGTAGATATACATTCCCCGATAGTGTTCTAGGGTGAGGACCTGATATATCTAAGCTCACTTTCTGCATTGGAAACTGAGGAATGTCAGTATCTTGTAAGGGACATTTGATCGTTTTCATATTTCTTAACCTACACTTCTCACACGCATCGACGTACTTACAAGCAGTTTTAAATAAGTTCGGCCAATAATATTTATTAGTGAGTGCTTTTACTAACTTATCACGACCAAGATGACCATTCTCATCATGATATGCCTTTAGAATCTCAATTTCCAAATGTTTTGGAATGTATTTTCTCAACTGTTCGCTTCTTTCATTCACGTAATATAACTGATCATCATCCTGCAAGACTAGAAAATTTTTCTTACAACTGTTTTCACCCGTTTCGTTCAATTTCTGTTTTATTTCTACAACTTTCGGATCTAATTCTTGTTCTTCCTTCCTATTAAATTGCATTAAATGTGGGTCTTCCGCTCTAGGTTCAGATTCTTGATCCGACGGTAAACTCCTAAAATCTTCTCTACTTAATATAGCAGAATCTAATAAATTTACTTGCCAGTTTCGGTCGTCTATTTCGGGTTTGTCTCTGGATACGGGATTCTGGATAATAAATCTGCACAGGTGTTGTCCCTACCGGCTACGTACTCTATCTTTGCGTTGTACCCCTGCAAATTCAACGCCCATGTCTGTATTTTTCTGTTCTGCACTGGAGCTTCTAATAAAGATGTTAAGGGCATGTGGTCAGTTCTAATAATGAAATTTGCGTTATGTAAATAATAATTAAGTTTCTGAAGAGCATAGTGAATAGCATATGCCTCTTTTTCTATAGTCGGCCATTTTCTCTGAGATTTACTAAGTTTGTGTGACAGAAAATAAATTGGTCTTTCATTCTTAACTCCTGGTATTCCTGATCTTTCTCCTTCATATGGTTGTGCTAAACATGCTCCTATAGCATTATCCGAAGCATCTGTATATAAAATAAGCTGTTTATCCAAATCTGGATGTGTCAATAGTGGCACTACTGTTAAGCTATTTTTTAAAAACTCAAATGCTCTTTGACACTCATCATTCCACTTAAATCTAGCGTATTTGCCAGTCAGGTTAGTGATGGGCTCTGCTATTTTTGAGAAACCTGGAATGAAACGATGATAGTACCCACATGTACTGATAAAAGCACGAACTTCTTTTACGTTGGTTGGAGCAGGCAATTCTTTAATAGCTTTTACTTTATCCTGATCTGGTTTAATTCCTTCTCTATCAATAATGTATCCCAGGTACTTAGTTTCTGTTTTTAGAAATTCACATTTACTGAGTTTCAGTTTAACATCATGCATTCTTAATCTGTCAAATACTAATTTTACATGTTTCAGGTGGTCCAGTACGTCTCCTGCTGTGTAGATCAAAATGTCATCTATATATGCTAATGCAAACTTTGCATGCCTTCTATACTTTGATTTATTAATAACATATAGTGAGAAGGCACAGTTTTGACACCCAAAAGGCATTCGTAAAAATTCGTAAGAACTGCGTGTGTACAGAAAGCACTTTTCTTTTGAGCATCTGGGGACATAGGGATACACCAAAATCCCCGACCTTGCATCCAATGTAGTGAAGAAGGTAGACCCATTAAGTAACCCTAAATATCGTCGATCACCGGCAATGGGTAGGCTACATTCTTAGTGATTTTGTTCAACGCCCTGTAGTCAGATCAGAATCGGTGTGAACCATCGGTCTTGGTCACTATGACAATCGGAGATGACCATTCTGACTTCGATCTTGTTATTATTCCTGCTTTTAACATATCTTCTATTGCCTTTTCGACAATTTCTCTATTCCTTAAGGGAGTTCTATACGGTTTCAAACTAATTGGTGGGTGATTTCCAGTATCTATTTCCATAGTGACTGTTTTGGTCTTCCCCAATTCTAAGTCATTAATTGCAAAAACATCTTGATTCTCTTTTACAAGTTTTTCTAATATTTCCTTATTTTCCGGTGGAGCTTTTAACTGTGCTAATAATTCTTGTTCTCTTGTTGTTTTGTCTACAGAATATATTTGAGATGTATGTTTTCTGAATGGATGGATCAATTCATCATTCCGCACGTTCCATCTTCTTTCGCGTCTATTCCGGGTATTGATTCTTTCCATAGGGGTTTCTGAATAATTCATTCTCGGCATTTCTACTCTATCTGTTGCTAGTACACTGTTAGGATCATGTTCTACTTTGGCTATTACACATCCTCTGTACAATTTAATTTCCCTGCCTGTGTTGTTAATAATCATTACTGGAAAAGTTAAGTGTTTATCTAATGTCATTATTCCATCTGGAACTTCTAGACCAGGCTCATCTATTACCTCCCTTTGTAACTCTGTTATTCTAACTGTATGTCCTACTAAATAATACGGATTTCTTTTCACTTTCGCCTGTATCAGATTAACCGTTTGTGGTGTTAAAGTCGTGGACGTTTTAACCCTAACCAGTGCTGATATGTGCATGTCCTCTTCTAAATCTACGTGCACGCCCTTGAATCTTAACTTGTGCAGATCCAAAAAAAGTCTTACACCATTTTTCAGTAAGAAGTCCCTACCTATAAGCATGTTCTTATTTAACTCTTTAACTACGTGAAAAAGATGTCTTACGTTGATTCCTCCTAATTTGAGATGTATCATTGTTTGGCCAACTACATCTAAATTTTGTCCTGTAACAGAGTGAAGAGTATCATGACTCCTGAATATTTTGCAATTTTTTATTATTTTGTATAAAAAAATTTCTTTGATTACTCTAACTTGAGCTCCCGAATCAATTAAAGTTCGAATTCTATATTTTCCTATTTCTATTATGCATGAACTGGGATCCGTTTTATTTATTGAAAATTGTTTGATTTCACCCAGTTGAGACCACTTTTTACTCGTCCTCCTATACTTGTCATTAAAATATTCCTTAATTCTTGGGACCTTGTTATCTTCCCTCCTACCGCAGGTCCTATTCAGTAGGTGGGATTCCAGTTTTCCTGCGTTCTAGCCTTGTAAAATTCCTCTGTCTATCTTCAAAATTCCTATTTGATCTGTTATTAACATTTCTATTTTGTGTATTCGATTGAACACGCCTGTTACCACAGAATTTAAAAATGTGTCCTTGTTGTCCGCAACCCCAACAGACTATATTTGTGTTACCTACCGTTTCTCTTATAGGATTTCTCATTTGTCTTCTTCTATCATAAGCATTTTCATTACCTCCCTGCAACGTCTGTATTCCTCCTCTTCTATTCCATCCGAACCTTGCTTGTCCGATCTCCATGGGCTCTTAGATCCTATCCTCCCGACTAGTTCCTATTTCTCGTCCTACTCTCAGTCTAAATCTTCGTCTCAAATTCTCTTGCTGTACAGCTATATCCACAGCTTGTGATAATCTCTCAGGGTTTTCTCACATTAATTTAAACTTCAGTCCATCTGACTTTATACCGTCTACAAAAATCCCGACCATCATTCGTTCCACTTCCTGTCGTACGTTCTGTCCCAGGAATGCCTCCTCAGCTAGGTTAATCAATCTATCACTAAATAATTGCACAGTTTCTCCAGTGTTTTGCTTGGATTGTCTTAACAATGAAAACGCATGCTGAGGATCTGTGATTTCAGCATACTTGTGGGCTAAGTCATCCTTGAACTGCTCCCATGTCTCATCTACTCTAGCTTCTAATTTTCTTCTAATGTGATCCGAAACCGGTGCTACAGTGGCCTGGTAAGCAATTTTCATCTTCTCCTCATCCGTTGCCACCACCAAGAATGCATGTTTCTCCACCGAAGTCATCCATTTCTTGAAATCTTGCGCCTGTCCACTAAATTTTTCAATCTCTGTCCCTATTCCTTGTTGCTTTATTGCTGTGTTGAGTCTGCCTATTGCCGTGCCTACTCCAGTTAAAACCTGTGTTAACGAAATTTGTTCCTCCGCCATGCTGAAATATGCTGAAATAGTTTTGCTATACAAGTTATATAACCAAATTCACAATTATAATTTAGTTAATAGTTATCAATATAAACTATACAAAGGACGTAAGTAAGTGTTTTTCGTCCTATAAAGATCAAGTGTTCTAATTACTTAATTACTTTTACTTAACATACAATGTTATGTTATATTAGTTAAACATCAATTATCTTAAATATCTTTATGGCTGAAATATATCTTCCACGGGTCCAACAGGAAAGTAAGTCCAAATATGCAGACCGAGGATTATTCTTGACAATTGTAGGCTTCACAGAAAAAAAACGAGCGTGTCGTGTTCCTCGATTCCATCATAGAGAAAGGGAAATTCTGTACTCTTCATTTCACCCATTGGTGGGCACCTCGGATTTGTGGCTTCTTTTCGCCCGAAAAGGGGCACGTCTGGACTTCACCCGAAAAAGGGCACGTCTGGATTTGAAACGGCTCGAGCTCAAAAACGAAGCGATTACAATAGGTTCTCTTCTTCAGCAGGACGGCAACCCATTATGCCCACCCGCGTCCGAAAAGACCAAAGCAAGTAAATCACATTCTTTGACAGACATCTTGATGAGCTGTAGTTTCTCCCAAAATTCAGGTTAGTTGCGGCTGTTTTATTTTTGAAAGGAGCAAAATTTCTTCAGTCTGGGACAGCTCCAGTAAGTGACCTCCTTCAGGCAAGCAAGGTCAATCAACAGCCCCGATAACAGCAGGTCAAAACTTACAGCATAGTGACGCCCAAGGACAACAGTCAGGGCACTCCAGGACACGATGATAAACAGCCTACAATTCTGACAAACAGCCAACGATGGTAGCTCCATCCAACAATTCATTCCAAGATGTATGGCGGCCCCAATCAACTAGCTTCCGTAAAAATGATTTGCGGTGGTTCCAATATAAGTTGCAACCTTTGATAAGGTCTCGTCTGGATCCTTTGACTACGGCTTCTGACAAGATTTAAGATTCACTCAGTAAAATCATCTGTTGTGGTAACGTTTTTGTTGTAGCAACTTGAGAAAAGGCGTTCAATAAAAGTCCTCCGCTGTGCCGCATATTTTCATAGTACTTCACGTTGTGTCTGCAACAGCCAAGCCCAAAATCCTCTGATAGCGGCATCAAATTTACTCTTATAACAGAGTAACAGTTATATGGCAGGTGTAAGCGAAGTCCGGGGTGTAGTTTCCATAGGTTTTATTTGACTGAATACATCGGAATATATAAAACAGCATACAAGAAGTTTTCTGTTATTACAAAAGATGTCAATTCAAGGTCCAGCCAGTAACTAACTTCTCTACCCCCCCCCCCCCCCCCCCCCCCTGCCTCACAGCTTGAGCGTCCCTAGTTACCTTTATACGGGATGCTCAACCGTGCCTAGTCTTTGCACACCACCTCCAAAGCTATTAACAGAGATGGTGCTCTGTTACAGTAGCCCTAAAATATATTACCTCCAAAGATGTAGCGAATGTCTTTTTGCACCTGTTTTCCCGATTCGGATTCCCTCGAACCATTCTATCGGATCGTGGAACTCAGTTCATATCGGCTGCTACGCAAGCCCTTACAAAAATGCTAGGTATTAAGCAACATTTCACGACCGCCTACCATCCTGCCAGCAATGGAATTCTAGAAAAGATTAACGGGAACCTGAAACACATGCTGGCTAAGGTGACAGCAGAGAACCCATCTGATTGGGATACACTGTTACCAACAGTGCTGTTCGCCTATCGAGAAATTCCGCACTCAAGTACGGGTTTCTCTCCATTCGAATTAGTTTATGGGGCTAACCCACGTGGACCCCTAACTATTTACCATCAGCTAATCACTGATACATCAGATAGTCCAACCCCTGTAACACCTTACGAGATGGTAACAGAAACACGCGATAAAATTATGAAGGCGTGTGTAATAGCCAAGTCATCTTTGGAGAGAAAAGGACAGATCTACCGCCATTATGCCAACAAGGGCGCCAAAACCATACACCTCGAACCTGAACAGGAGGTGCTACTTCTATTACCAGATAAACGTAACTTATTGTTAACTTCATGGCAAGGGCCATTCAAAGTGGTACGAAAGATATCAGATGTCAATTATGAAATATCAATAAACCAAAAATTAAAGATATTTCATATCAACATGCTGAAGCCTTACTTTTCACGACAAGAAGAACAGATGACAGATGAACAGAATGCATCTACACCAAGCAACAAAACGACAGACGTACACAACGCAACTACACTAGTTAGTGTGACAGAAGACGACGGCATCGCAGATACACAGTTAGCAAACAGAACACACACTTAGTACCACCACAGTACTGAATCAGATAGAAGACGACGACATGGAACTACCAGTTCCGACAGTAGACATGACTACGACAATTGATAGCATACGGATAGAACCAAGACTCACAGACGAGCAAAGACGACAGATAATAGCATTAGTATCGGAATACAGAGACATTTTTTCCGACATTCCAGGTAGGACTGACAGGATCGAACACTCCATTATTCTGTCTGATCACACCCCTATCAAATGCCGACCTTATTCCATCCCTCTAAGTTAAAAGCTGAAAACTCGACAAGGAAATCCTTAGTCTTGAGTCGAGTGGAATAATCCAAAAGTCGTAGTCAGAATATTCTTTTCCTATTGTCTTGGTCAAGAAAAAGGACTCAACGATTCGCCTCTGTGTCGATTATAGGAAATTAAACAATGTCACCAAGGTAGACGCAGAGCCAATTCCATCTTGCGAAGACCTTATTCTCAACATGTCAACTTCTAGGATCTTTTCTAAACTCGACCTAACGAAGGGATATTGGCAAGTCCCAATGCACAGACTCTCTATTCATCTGACTGCATTTTCAACACCCTTAGGTGTTTATGAGTGGCGATTCCTTCCTTTTGGCCTTCGTAATGCTCCAGCCACTTTTGTTCGACTCACTAGGGATCTTCTTCATGGAGTAACGAATACGGAGACGTATATTGATGATATATGTGTTCACACGGCAGACTGGACAACACATCTACAGAAACTGCGACATGTCTTCGATAGATTGAGACTATTCGGTCTTACTGTGAAACCAACAAAAGTTGAGTTGGGTTTGGAAGAAATTGACTTCCTTGGCCATCCGATCACAAGGGGCCAACTTAAAACATAATAAAATTGTAACTAAAATTTTTTATCTAACAATGCCAATGACCAAGAAGCAAGTTAGAATCTTACTTGGTCTAGTAAATTATTACAAGTTCATACCTAATTTAGCTGAGATTACCAGCGTCTTTTCGAATGTATTGAAATCATCTGTAAAACTGAATGTAAAAGATGCAGATTTAATTGATGCATTATCAAAATTAAAACAAATGTTTAGCGTTGTACCAATATTGCGCTTACCTAATCCAAGCCTTACGTATTTTCTCCGTACAGACGCAAGCGCTATATCCATTGCCGGCGTACTAGGCCAGTTCCATGAGGAAATCTTCCACCCAATCATTTATGTAAGCCGGAAAATTACACCTGCTGAGTCGAGGAATGGAGTCTCTGAATTAGAAGCCTTAAGCATCATCTATTGTGTCCGTAAACTTCACCGATTCTTAGTGGGCACTCATTTTGTCATCAAAACTAATAATTCCCCTCTTACAGTTATGGAGTCTGGAGTCCACAAAAATTATAGGATCTTTAGGTGGTCTTTGATTCTCCAGAACTACTTGTTCACTATTAAACATATAAAGGGAAAGATGAACTTACTGGCAGACACGCTCAGCAGACCTTCTCAGATTGAGATACCTGATATACCAGAGAGGAGCGATTCTACAGCACCTCATTCATTGACACTTTAAGTAATCTGTGTCCAGAATGTTGAATTATAGACACTTTTGTGCTCTTAGAATTGTGAATCGCCTTAAATTGACTAGCATGAACTGTGTCATGATGAGTGAGAAAGGACAGATACGTTAGGAGATGTCTACGCCATCATCATATTCTATATGTAACCCGTGAGTAAGACTGTATTCAAACTTTACCCAGGACGAGAGCATATATATCAGACATTGTCTATATGACTATTTCAACGAGATTCAACAGAGAACGCGACTCCAACAACACACCTGGAAGTAATTAATGTAGTTAATGTATAGTTAGAAATGTATGTGATATGTATCATAACATGTTTTTATGACAGTTGCATGTAATATCATAACTTTCTTAGTTCCGATAGAATTTACAAAACCATCCCCATAAATGTTTTGTAAATACGAAATTAGTAACATTTAAGGTCTAAACTTCATCTACACTAAGTTAGAAATTCATATATGTCAAATCATTAGATCGTACTCTTGAACTTAGTAAACACAACATTAATCCATCATCATTTAAACACATTTTCATATAGTTTAGTTAAATGAAACATTACTTAAAATTGATACCCTCATTTACAAGTTATACCATTATATATAGAAACACACATTAAGGTAACTAACACATTTCACCCCATTTTATTCATTTAGTTAGATTATTTCCCTTAGTTAGCATAGCACAGCACACCAACGTAGATTAGATTAAGTAGAGTAATCATTACTCTCAGGATTGGTAATAAACGATCCTCACAATCATGTAAATGTTTGTACAGAAATGACCGGTGCAGAAATACGGCACAGTCATTTGGCTCTAAAACTCTGGAAATTAAGCCAACCATTTATTGTAAATATATATTTCATTTATTTTCTTTTGTACAACAGTATTTTAATGACATAACGCCTTTTTAAACCAGTGTGGAATGAAAGTGTGAATGAAAGAAGTGTAAAAGTGAATGAGTGAATGAAATAAATACACAGGAATGAGACATTTTGCGGATTGTTTGCCGCACAACACGAGCTTTTGTAATTTGTCCGTGTCAATTTGTGTAACACAAGGTGTTGTTCATTTTTTATCCGTGTTGTTGCCATACTTACATTATAGAGGTAGGAAACATATTTTAAGCTTCCTAAACCGGCCAAGTAGTCATAAATCAGCCTTACACACTTGTTTGTGACTACAATAAACCGTTTTATGGCGCTTGAAAGATAACATACATGTAAATTATAGACATACACACATGTTGGTAATTTAAGCACATATTAGTAAATACAAACACGCAACCAATCAGGAAAACTAACAGATAAAGATGCAGACATCATTACTTGCAAAGGGGCATAACTACTCTGAACAGGGGACACTACAGACTTTCAAAACTCTAGTTTAACACTGAAAGATTTCTTCACGAGCGGAAGCTAGATAGGTGAACATTAGCGCACAAAGCATGTATACAAGTTGGAGTAAATATTATATGGGAGCATGAATATAATTCATGTATTGTACCCATAATAGGTAGAATTTGTTTGGGTTGTCAGTTAAATTGACAATCGGAGGAGCAGGTCTATAAAGACAACGGCTTCGGGTCACACAACTCCCAAGAAGTATAATGTTAGAATGAGCGAGGGCTCTAGCCAACTGTACTAGTGTGGTGTGACAATCAATAGCCAAGTGAAGTGATTCAACAGTGTGACATTGGAAAGTAGAGGTCTTGTGCTATACCCAGAACATAGTTAGCAAGCTCATGCAGCCTTTGACAAAATTAGACAGGCCTAATTTTTTTTAAGATAACCATTTGCGTTACACCCATAAGGCAAAAGCTTGTAACGCAACACAGACGGAGGGAGAGCCTGTCAAAGAGCCGCATGTAGGCAGATAGAGAAGAGAGGAGTAGAACTAAGGAATAGGACTAAGACAGGATAGAGATAACATCCCTATCTAGGAAATAGGGAATAGGAGGGACAGAAGCAGTAGGGGGAACTGTGAACAGTTCTCCGACTGGACACACACGTGTCATAAAAGGGGACACGGTAGGACATGATCAGGAGTTACCCAGAATAGAGTGGGGAAACCATTACCATGGGGAGTATCCATTAATAGTGGTAACTCTAGAAGAGTAACCTATTGACAAGCCACTAAACGCGTGCTGGAATACCGAGCACGCAAATCTGCTGACGCACGAAGGGTCACCGGCTCGTGGCTGGACACGCCACGAAAGTCAAGCAGACGGGGACAAGACAGCGTAGGAGATCGTAGTATTCGCTCTGAATACTGTGTTGTTTATAGGACAGTAGAAATAGTGGTGACTTAGGCTTAGATTAATACAGTAGATATTACCATAGATAACGTCATAACGTAATATTGTCATGATGTATATGATCCATGTGGTTATCAGCTCTCGGCAGAATAAATTGATATCCTTTTGTACGACGTACGAGTTATCATTCGTGTGGTGCAAAAGAAGAATCCATGTGTGCCTGTCAAAGCTAGGTTGCTGACAGTGTGTCCATCACAAGATGAGCACCTTGCTGTTTTGAAGTTGTAGGCATGTATCCATTGCATGTGTGCATAACTTTCTGGTTGTTGTGGTGCTCCTTCTGGCTGGTTACTTCTGACTTCAGCACCTTATCTTGCTGGGGTAGATTGTGTACTTACTTAAGTTTGTCTGGGTACGAATGTACATAGAACAGTCTGGTTTTACTGCACCAGTAACTTGCTGACTTCTGTTAGTTTAAACAATTCTGCCACGTGAAGCCTGGGGCTGGACTTTTGCTTTACACTGTCAGAGGTAATTAATGAACACATCTTGCAGATATACAACCATGGTTGAGAGGTTCTCTCTCTCTCTCTTTCTGCCCCCCCCCCCCACCTCCTCACAGCTATAATATAAGTTTGGAGTCATTATCATGACCAAGATTTGTGGTATTTAACATTGCACCAGGCATTAGTAGGCATGATAACAGGCGGGAATTAGGTAATCACAATCACTGTGTTCTGGGAGAGATCCATGTTCTGACATTGTGCTGATGGAGACAGAACACAAATGGGTGCGTCCCCTGTGGTATGATGTTCACTGTAGTGAACTCATTAATTACTGCATTGTAAGAACACCTGGGTTTGTCCCCTGTGGTATGATATAGACTCTAGTGAACTCATTAATTACTGGATGTAAACAACACATTGTGGGCAAAATGAATTTATTTTCATTTCTCAACAAGATACACATCTATAATGCCAGATGAAGTTTCACAAACTGAAAGCAAATGTTGATAAGTGATGTGTAGTTTTAAATGCTTATTTTATATATGTTTTCTAATTGGCGCCTGTGACAAGGGGTAGTGAACACAATTCACAATCCCACATGCTGCATTCGAAGTCAGCTGCAGGAGATTTGGAAGCAGACCACTTTGTGTTAATTTTTAACAGTGGTATGTAAGTTGGTTGCTCAGAAAGCAGTGGCAAACTACTAAACAGAAATTTGCCTAGTAAATTACAATGTTGGTTTTTAAAAAAAAATTGTAATGTTCGCTCACTATGAACTCGAGTGTAGCTCATACATGTGCTGCTACTTTTAGTGCGCTGGAATGATTTTTGCATATGGATTAGCTTTCTCTATTACCAGTGTCCCTCATCATCAGGCATACCCACTCTGAGTTCAGAGGTACTTGTAATTTACAATTCTAAGTCAAGGACAAGAAGTCAGCGTTTTAGGCCAACTGACCGGTATAGGGGTTGAACCCTCTACCTCGGTATCAGCGCACCGGATGTTTAATAGCAAGCGCTCGTATCCACTGGACCATGCTGACCTCTACAGTATATAATCACAATAGATGTTGGTGCTGGTCATGAATCACTTTAATTGCACATGGACATCTCCATACATGCCACAGTCTTTCCCCATAGATCACACACAGAGAATCTCAGCACAGTGCATGAAATCTGTTTCAACGGGGAGAATCCATATGTGTGTTCACCAGTATCACCACTATGTAGCAGGTTCTTTGCAGAACATCGCTCTCATCGTGGCCAGCCAGAGAGTTCCTTGATCTCTGGCAATCTCTGCTGCCTCTTGCACCCTCATGCCTGAGGTGTATTCTGTGTCCTGTGTCCGTCGTTTTGCCGGTTGATCCCTGCCTCTTGCACCCTCATGCCTGAGGTTATTATGTCCTGTGTCCGTCGTTTTGCTGGTTGATCCCTGCCTCTTGCACCCTCATGCCTGAGGTGTATTCTATGTCCTGTGTCCATCGTTTTGCTGGTTGACCCCTGCCTCTAGCACCCTCATGCCTGAGGTGTATTCTGTGTCCTGTGTCCATCGTTCTGCTGGTTGATCCCTACCAATTCTTCCAGGAATGCTTTCCTTCCACTGTTTTTTCCCAGCCATAGTGATGGTTAATATGGTCAACATACTTCAGTTTCTGAGACATGACACATGCTGTAGATATTCTTTTATGGGTAGGTTGTGTCAGTTTGAAATTTAGCCTGGACTGAAGTCTACTCTGCTCTTTTCAATTTCCAACTGTCCAGGAATTTGTAATTTGTTCAGTATGCACATAATTCCACTTTAGTTTTTGATCTCTTTTCTGAGAAATTGTTGACAATCCACTACTCCTGGATCAGTTGAAATTATGCCATAATTTTTATTTTTTTAAAATCCAAAGTGTTGACAAAGTGAATCGAACCAGTAATGCATGAGTAGAAGCAGATGTCATACCTGTAAGTCATATGCTTTCCTTCCACCCCTCTCTTTGGATATCAGTGGTATTTAGCTTACCTTTAGTTTAACAATAAAGTTACGTATTCCATAACCATATCACCCCTTGATTACCATTTGGTCACTAAAAATATTGTCCTAACACATTTCCCCAATATACCACAAAGGAGTGGAAATAGCTCTTTACTTATGAATTCTTTATTCTTACAGTATTCCACCACATACAGTTTAACATTCAGTCACAAGCACTCAATGTTTTATTATCTGTGAGAGCTTGAGGCTTATTCAGCTCAAGTTTTTTAGTTGAAAACATTAACATACAACCCCACTTTGTTAAACAGAGTGTGTGTGTGAGTGTCTGGGATTGGCCTGTGTTTGGGGACGTGCAGAAGCGACATGTAGTTCTTTGTTTAATGTAATTAAAATTCACAGACAAAAATTTGCCAGGAATGTCCCTGGTATGTTACAGTCTGTTAGGTGTAAGTGTGCTGCTTGATGGCTGCACATGGGACGGATTTTATGTTAGATGTACTGAGCTGTTGAACACTCCATTATAACTGGAAAAGCTGGCTTAGATGTTGCATTGCTGTGAGACATAGCATTGTGACAGTGAGTGTCAAGTGGTTATTGTGCAGTGTGTGGATGGAGGCTTTGAATGAATTTGAACTTTGTTTGAGGTTGGTGATTTTCTGTTATAGGAACAAGAGAACATTAGGAGGCCATTAAGAAACATGAGAATACATTCATAGATATTGATTGGCACTCACAGAAGACCAGTGCAACGAGAAATCATTGGGGAATCCTTGAGGGATTCACAGTAATAAAGGAATACAGTTCTGAGGTGTTAATTAGCACTTACAGAAGACATGGGGAAATTGATACAAATGGGCATGTCTTATTCTAGAAAACTAAAGAACACAAAACATTACTGGGTAGCTGGAGGGGGTTAAAAAGACATGCATGGATACCAGCAGATGTTTCAAACAAAGTCTAACAATTAGCTGGAAAATTGAGGTATCACACTTGCAGATATATAATCCACATGTTGCAACAAACACAAAAATACCATATCATATCCTAGCATGTCACTTCCAGGTAGGAGTGTCTATCTGGCTGTACATTGAGAAGTACAATTATTTCTTCAATCTGGCTTAACCATAGAACTATCATGGGGTCCAAATGGATCTCAGTGTCAACTTTCGCTTTCTCTACTTTTCTTAAATTTGCTTTAACCTTAGAACTACCAGGAATTTTTAGTAACACTGGTTACCAATGGGGGACTTTATAAAATATCAAACATATTAAAGCAAATTTAAGAAAAGTAGAGAAAAGTGAAAGTTGACAGTGGGGTCCATTTGGAGGCAATCATAGTTCAAGGATTTAATTAATTTGTTTCTGAACTGTGCATCATAACCACCTGGAAATATTAAATGGCACATTCATTCAGGTAGGCAGGTTGTTTCAGGTAAACTTCGAATACACAATGTGTGTTGGCCATCCATTGTTTGCATTGTGTCAGAGCTACATGTACAGTAGTGAGAAGTCGATTAAGTGCCAGCATGTATCCTACACGGACTACAATCCAAAACTGAAGTTGCTGAGCCCTCTCCTCTTGTGCAGCAAAAGCCTCAGCATGTGAGGGCGCTAATGTTGTCAGCATTAAGTTGGCCACTATAACTTTCACTGATAAATCTCTGCTGTCATAATATGAGGCTTGGTTGACAATAGAGCTGTATTGACTAGAATACAAGTCAAATCAGGCAACACCCAGGGATGGAACCAGAACCATTGTGCTGGTCAGTGAGTACACTAACCACAAATTTACATTTCTTTTTCATCTTTAATCATAGTAATAGATGCATCTGTATTATTGTTTAATTTCTCCCAATGCAGGTACGTCCTTCTGTTGCACTAGTGGTGATCCTTACGATGTGCCTGTGTTCGGTGCTGGTCAGTGTATACTACGTTCACAACGTGGCCCTGGCCTCCCCGCTGGATATCATGAGGGCCAACAGAGGCCCTCGGTTCAGTGGCAGGCTTATTGTACATGATGAGGTTCCAGCTCAAAAGTCTCAAAATGAGGAGTACAGCTTGTTACAGCCACTGTCAGAGTTTGGCCAGGTGAATATAATTTTTATCCTGCAAGATCTGATGCACCTTTTATTCATCATCTTCATGTGCCATGCTGATAAGCCTGGGAGGTCATGGTTTGCCATCTCACACAATCACGTGTCTTGGATTAGGTCTGTGTTCTTGTCCCAATTATGCCATGTGGCCAAGCCATCCAGATATTTATCTCTATGTCTTTCTCTTGCTCTTTTCCCATCAGTTTTGTCAGTTATCATTAAGTCTTCAAGTTGATTTCTCTTCATAATGTGCCCAAAAATGTTTGACTTTCAGCATCTAATTTTTCTAAATTTATGGTTTTCATTTGTTTCTTGACGTTTCATTTGTCTTTTTTTTTTGGCCCTTCATAGACATTGTTTGCATTTCCCTCAGAAACTATATTTCCATTGCCATTAGATGTCTCTCAGCTTGTCTGCTTATATATAATATATTAATACTGTGTATAAGCAGACAAGCTGAGAGGTATATTCATTATCAGCATGAGAACTCTTCGATGTCTTTTGGAGGTGGAGACAGAAATCATGTGTAGGGATGTCCAGAGTGCAGTGATGTCTATTTTATGTTCAGTATTGTATGCTTTCCATATGACAAGAGTTGAATATTGAAGAAGATTGGCTACTACAGATGATAAAACAAAAATAATTGAAATATTTTGGTCACTTGAAATGTCATGAAAGTTTGGAGAGAACAATAACGGAGGGGTATGTGCCTGTCGAAGAGAGGAAGAGGAAGGCCAAAGAGAAGATGGGTGCAGGATGTGGCAGATGATCTACAGATGGGTGTATCAGACGCGAGACATCTTGCTTATTGTCTATTGTTCACTAGCATACAACAGTATAGGTTCTATATAAACAATTCAACACATTTTCTCACTGAAGTTTTGTTGGCGAGTATTTAAAACGTGTTTTTCAAAAGGCTACTTTTGTCTGAGATTCTTGTTCTAATCTGTACAAAGCATCTTTCTTCAGCTACAGGGAGACCCCGGTTAACATCGGGGTTATATTCTTGGAAAACACAGCTTTAAGTGAAACATATATAGCGAAACACTATTTCCCATAGAATGAAATTAAATGCAGTGTATTATGCAATGTTTATTTTGATGGTTGTTGACAATTATTGGCTAAATAAAGGTGGGTTGGGGGTGAGTGGTAGAATTTTTGAGACGTAGAGGCATTAAAACCACGACTCGCTCCAAAACTATCATCAGCACTACTGGTACTGCTTTCACCCACTTTCTTAGCTAGATCTTCATAGAGACTTTTTTCTCTCTTGGATAACAATCATGCTCACAGGCATATTCCGTTGGTTCTGGTCTTCAATCCAGACAGCCAATATTGTTCCCATATTCTCTATAAGAGTACTTCTGGTGCGAGTGATCTTGGATTCAAAGGAGTTACGTTTTTAGTGCCCTCTTTGATTTTGTCAGCACTTGCACGAATGGTCCTTACCGTGGTTGGAGGTAAACCATGGACTTTACTGATACCAACAACTTTGATCGCCAGCCTCAAAATGACATAACACATCTAACTTCACCTCAAGAGTAACACTTTTCCTGGTTCTTTTACAACCTGACACACTATCAGCCCTTACTGTGCACTTTGAACTCATAATTATGGGTGATTTCACGATAAATCCTGGGAAAACGCACTGCACAGAATGTAAAATGGCAAGTTAACGCAGCATAGCAACACAGGTGACGACGTTATGGAGGAACATAGCGACGTAAAGTGAATTTATGTCCCATTGTGGCGACGACGTTATAGCAAAATGACGTAAACCGAAGCGACGCATAGTGGGGCCTCCCTGTATTGTGACTGTTGAAAGATAGTTGTACCATTTCACCCATCTAACAATTCTGCCACCTTCCGTTAGACCAGATGGTCAGAGATTTTACTGTCTGCCTCTGGTTCAGAGTTAATTGGGTTCACTCCCTTCATGATCCTGAGTATTTTTTCAAGAACTTATGGTTTCTAAGTATATCAACTCTTCCCTCTGGTTCTTTATTCATTAAATGAAGCCTATGGAGAATAGGACTAAAATGGTATGATAAAATCATTTGTGGAGATTATGGAGAGAACTAATCAAATCACCATGAATCAAGTGGATAGGAAAAGACACTGACACTGAATAGGACACTTATTGAAAAAAAAACTGTTAAACAGTGAAATAATGTAACTTGGAAATCCTTTGTCATGAACCCACAGGGCAAATGAAATAGAGGAAGACTTAAAAATATGGAAAAGAACATTGGGGACAGATTAATAATATGGATAGAACATGGATGCCGGTCTCAGTGGCTAAGGCCTTGTGGATGCGATTCATGAGGCTGATTACTTGTGTTCGAAACACAGCTGCGACCGATTTGGCAGCAGACTGAATTGCGCTCGATTAACATGATGGTATGGGAGCTGGTCGTTTAAAAAGCAGTGTCAAACTGCTGAACGTAAACTTGCCAAGACAACAACAGCGGTGCTGGTGTTGACAGCGATGTCCTGTAAATAGGATATGCAAAAAAAAGAAAAAAGAACATGGACAGAGCTGCACAAGTTGGCAAAGATAGGATGGCTTGAAGTGAATTTAAGGGCCTGTGTCCAGTTGTGGATAAAGGGCAGGAGAAGTAGTAGGAAAAGACTATTTTAAACCATTGCTCAACTTGTGAATTGAACATGTTGGATATCTCTGAACTAGACAGGTGAGTTAAGACCTAAAGCAGACAACATCACCTGCAGCCATGTGCACATGTGGATGACACCGCTGACAGATCATCTACTCCAAGACTACCCCAAATACAACATATCTAGGCAAACCTTCTGGTCTAGAGAAACAACTGTGAAAGATAGAGTGTACTAAAGACGACTGAAGTTTATACAAGAGAAAATTTTGCAGATATAGACATTAAATTTCAAGTAAATGAAAGAAAACATTGCCTTCTAACATTTTTATGATCTCAAATCTCATTCAAATTATGAGAGATTAACCACTGCACAAACTGTTTAACTGTTTCATCCAGGCTATTTTAGTCAATAAATACATTTACAGTATTGATTTAGCAACACCTCCAGGCAGGCTGCATGTCACAACTGAAGTTGACAATAACGACAGGTGATAAATGATACCTCTGCACACACTTAAACACAGGGAAGAAACACTAAGTGTTGCAATATTTTAATACCTGCTTATAGTTTACGATTGTTATGCTGTTTTTAAAGTTTGGTAATTCCCTTTTACAGGGTAGTTATTAAGCTCATAGATGTAATGTTTTGAAGTGGGTGATATGGTCTAGATCAGGAAACATAGATAACATGTAGTTTGTTATGTAACAGCATGTGCCAGTTCCTCACTGTGTATATTTGGCTGGTTATTTTATAATGCTTCCGAAATATGGACAGTGAATAAACATAGTGATAAATGTATAGAGATGTGGCTTTATTGACAAATGTCAAGAACCAACTGGATCGAAACAGAGATAAATGAATGAGTTCTGGAAAATAGAACTGAACAAAGGGAAGTCAGCATTGTGTGATTATATATAGCAACAAAGTTAATCTACACAGGGGGAGAAACCAGCATCTGTATCTCATATCTGTATGTGAAGATCTGAAATAACACTGTTTGTCATAGAGCATAGAATAGAACAATATACATCCTTCTACCAAAAAAAAGGTCATTAAAAATTGTTCTGTTGCACTAATGTCATGCTAGCAATATCCTCTTGCAAATCATCATGAAAAGGTTTCAAAAGAAGTTAGACTATGAATTTCAAGAAGTATAGGCAGAGGTGCCAGGGTCCATCTCTTTAATATCAATATTTCATAGACTACTGTGAGGTTTTTAAGTGTTTACTACTAGAAATTGAGAAATATGAGAGATTTAGTTTCAAGCACATTTGATCCACTTAATTGAAACATATCGCTAAGTCAGGTCTTTTAGCCAGGTCTTAGTAAGATATGACTGTGCTACCGCATGATAGATGAGACTACCTGCTTTCTGTTAGCGCCGAATGTTGGGTGGCACTCTCCAAAACTGACACCCCACATTGTGCCAATGACTTCGGGTGGAGGAGAGCAATTGGGATGGTACTAGCCTTAATCTGGTGCGAGGAAATGCAACCTAAAGACTAAATGTCATGGCAGTGAAGTTCAGGCAATAAGCCATGACCGGCAACTGGTGTAAGATCGAAGCTCCTAAAATTAAAACAATTCTTTGCTGATCTGGCCGCTTCTGCAGCTTGTCTTGTTCCAGACTTATTTGTGTTATCTTTCCTCTAGAGTAAACTGGGTAGAGAGAGAGAGAGATCATGCTGCATGGGCAACACATGTTCTCTACAATTCAGCTCAGGCTTTGTGCTATGGAGAGGAGGTTCATGATTCCTTTTTTAAGCACAATGTAAGAAACTATCATCTGTCAAGACGACAATGTGCCGATATATCACTAATAGCAAGCAGCTGTCAGAGCAGATTTTGCAAAATCAAACTGATTTGATGTGCAGAGTGAGTTGGGGGTGGAGGGAGTTGGTTGAGGATCTGAAAGAAGAAGTGATCATTACAAGATTACAAAATATTTCAACGAGTTTCTGAAATTACACCATGTGACCCAAACTTTCCATTAACCTGGATGGTAACAAATGTTAACTTTTTTTTTAGCGGAATTCAAATGGTAAGAACATTTTTCCTTGCCTTTGTTTATCCTGATTTTGCATGGAGCAGGTAAGTTTGTGTGTTTCTCACATGTCCTAAAAGACATCCAGTATGATCTGTGCAACCTCCACTGGATGTGTTCATTCTGTAAATCTGTTTTTTATATCCATCCTGACTTTCATATGGAGATTTTCATCAGTTTGCATAAAAACGTAAATCCAGGAATCGTCACTTAACCATATCTTTATTCCATCAAGGAAAACATCACTACTGTTGTTGTTACCTTTAAGAAAGTCATTGCCAAAACTGGTTTCACACCAAAACCTCCAATTTATCAAGGCTGCTGTCCTGTTTTATATCCATCTTTTCAGTTATATCCGAGGGTTACAGCAGTAATGCAATAATATTACCCTATAAAGTGGCAGCTTTAGTGAAATCATTAATTTATGCGCTCATTTTTATAAATCGATCAATTTAAGCATGATTGACCATCAAAAACATTAAGGTGAATGATGAAGCTTAACAAATAAGAGATGCAAAAACTTGGATGTTTATTACCCGGGAAGGTAACCCGGCTAAAAAATGTCTGAAGAAGTCGGATGTGTCAGTCGAAAGGTTCAAATATTGCAGTTCTGCTGGAAACAGGCACAACGCAAGTACATCTAAAACGACAGCGTGGAAGAAGAAGAAGAAGAAGGATGTTTATTAGAATAAGATCACATGCCAAAACATATTGAAATGATATAGTACAATGAGAATGAATATGGTGATAAATTCTGAATGCATCAAATTAGTGGTTCAAAGCCTGTTAGACCTCAACTGTAGCAGATTCATCATAATCTTTAACTTCATCTATGACTTCTGCATCCTTTTCAGCAGCATCATCATTAGCATTATCCTCATCAACAACCTCTTCCTCTGATAAAGTTAATGAATAGTAATGTGACGTCACTACAAAACTGTTGCTCTCACACATATAGTGATGAAAGAATTGACAGAACCAGCAAACAAACAAAAATGGCGCCAGAAATGAAGCTGGGGGAAAAATCAATCTTCAAGGAAGAAATGACACAGTAGTTAGTTAGTTAGTCGAGATTCCAACTTCACGGCAACGGGTCGTCCCCATTATGCTCCATTCTTGTGCCAGTGACTAAAACAAAATGCTCCCCACTGTCCAATGTGAAAAGTGGAATAGACAGGAGCAGTGTTGCTATTTTGATGCTTTTTGCATCAAATTTAATGCTTTTTGCATCAAATTTAATGCTTTTTGAAGTCATTTAGTGCCAAAATGTTGCATTTAGCACGGCCGTGTGAATTTGATGCTTCATAATTTTTTTGGGGTGCTTTTTTGTGCTTTTTTTTGGGTGGGTAAAAATTACTTTAAAAATCATTTTGGGAACACTATAAAGCCGAATTTGAACTGAAGCGAGGGAGTAAAACAGTCTTAGTACATTACCGTGCAATATTCAAGTAATTTAACTCCCTTTAATACAAGTTAGTTGAAGTGAGTGACTGCAACACGCAGGCAATATGCAATGCGTTGAAAGATTGTTTAAACAAGAATGGACTTGAGTTGCAAAGACTAGTTGCACTCGCCACAGACAATGCATCTGTCATGACAGGTGTAAACAATGGAGTATACACAAAATGAAAATCCGAAGTTCCTCATCTGGTACTAGTTAGGTGTTATGTCATTCCCTTCAGCTGGCAATGTCACAGGCTGCAGCTGCTTGTCTGCCCAGGAACATAGAGTTCATGATTAGAGAAACATATAACTGGCTTTCTCACTCAAGTCTTCGTCAAGCAAAGTATAGGGAGCTTTTTGCTTTAATAAATGATGGACAGCATCCACTGAAGGTTGTTCAATTAAGCCAGACACGATGGATGTCCATTCAATCTGCCATTGTCAGAATATTGCAGCAGTGGGTCGAGCTCAGAACTCATTTTGATATAGCAAAACTCGACGAGCGCTGTTATATAGCAGAACTTCTACATTCTATGTTTAGCGACATGAAAAACTATGTGTTTCTCACATTTCTCAAGCATATTCTCAAAGAAGTTCAAAGTGTGATCTATTCAAGATTATTTAGATCCTAATCCCAATATAGGTTATGAGTTTGAGAAAAAAATAGCAGGCTACAAGTTTCCTGATGAGAAAGAAATTTGTGGAAGGTGCATAGTTTTTAATAGAGCTGTTGACATAGCTGCGTTTACGTTTTTCGGATAACGTTTGAGTGTTGCAGTCCATGTCATATCTTAGTGGAATTGAATGTCTACAGCCAATGAAGCCCTGTATTTTAGATCTTGCTAAAATGTTTGTAGAAGATGCAGCTACTCTCACCTGCATCGATTTCTAGTGGAGAAAACTTCATCATATGCAGTGGACACAGACCTCTGACACACTTGGACTGTGGGCAGAAATAGCCTCATACAGGGATGCCATCGGTGAAAATGCTTTCCAAGATCTTACAGATTTAGCTTTAACTGTGCTCATTTTACCTCATTCTAATGTGGATGTGGAGCGTATTTTCAGTCAGATGGGAGTTATAAAATCAAAATTGCGGAACAGACTGAGCATCAAGAGTTTGACAGCTGTTTCGACTATTAGATATGGAATGAATAGATATGGCGGGACCCAGAGGTGTTTCCAAGGCACCAGGGCTGGGTTCTATACTGGCCAAGACCTATTGACGCGTCCTTGCAGAGGGTCCTGGCTAAAGTCAGTAGGATCGTGGATTCCTCCGAAGTCGGAGAGTGTCTGCCTGCACGGCGAGGAACCACCAGTCTGCACACCAATAAGCCAGACATGGGACAATGGATACTCACGCAAACCTCAGGTCCTGTATGACATCACACTGATGTTGGACAACAGGATGTCTTCATCCGACATACAGGACTTCATGCTGGAGTTCATAGCCAACAAACACAAGCAAGCAAGCAAAAGATATGGCAAATGCTGTCATGATTATAAACTACCTAAGGATATTCTATGAAAAATTGGATCACAGGAGGCATTTACATGTTTCTTTCAATCATCATCATCATCATCATCATCATCATCATCATCATCATCATCATCATCATCATCATCGCAGGAGCAAACACAGCAGGAAATAGCTACAGAAACTGAAGATGAATTGTCTGACTGGGATTTGGCAGATCTGTAATAAACTTCATTCTAATATTCAGTGATAATAATAAATTATAATGTGCTACTTTATAACATTTTGAATGAATACCGCCAGTGCTTGTTTTAGTGCTTTCCCTAAAAATATTATTGCAATTTAGTGCTTTTTTTTGCTCGAGAATAGTTCTGACTGGGATTTCACGGATCTGGAATAAACTTCATTGTAATATGAAGTGATAATAATAAATTATAATGTGCTACCTTGTTACATTTGTAATAAAAACAGTTGGTGCTTTTTATTTGGTGCTTTCCAACAACTTTTTTGTTGTTGCTTTTTTGGGGTCGATTTTGGTGCTTTTTCATCAAAAGGAGATGGCAACACTGGACAGGAGTCTCAGCAATCCAACAGCCCGCACAGATACACTGTGCATAATGCCGCCTGCCAGAATACCAACACAAAATTAATCTACTAAAACCAGTTCATCGTCGATGGACTTTGCAGTCACCAGAAAGACCTCATTAACCCGGGTTTTCTCACATGGCTCTGTTTTTTACCGCAGGGCGACCCGCCGAAAGTGTCGCATAAAGCACGAACTCCGCAGCTTCAGTGCCGACTCCCAGAAGTCTCCTGAAAAATGCACTCGTGAACCGAAAAGGCAAATCAGTCAATTCAGCAACAGCCGGTAGCCATTGTTCCGAACATGCAGGTCACTGTACAGGACATGTAAAAGCATTCCACGCGAATTTCACAGCTCACAGTGTCGCCCATGCACTCAGTAGCAGGGCGATGGAACCATGTACTACCAGTCCAACATGAGGAAAATGCGATTGCAAACCATAGCTACAAGCATAAACATGCCACAGGCCTTAGCGGTTCAATGCCTAACCGCCATGTTGGTGACCGGTAAACAGAGAAAATGACCTACCATATACAATTTAGATGGGCCTAATTTTATCAGACCTGTCTATCAATACAGTCGCCCACGTGAAACTCATATGCTACAGATGCACAATCCCAGATTTATGGGATAGGACATCGATTTCACACCTCCCAACCAACCCTCTAATTAAACATGAGGTTGAGACACTAATCAAGGCGAAGTGTCCAGCTTGCTTTGTAAAGGATCACTTTCATCGCCCACAGATACTCCATAAGTGATCCAGTCTCCTCACACAGGTCACACAAGGGGAATCTCAACACAGTGCCTGAACTCTATTGCATCGACAAGCATCTAAATGTGTGTATTAGTAACACACATGTGTAAATATGCTTTTGTGGGTAGCTTTTCAGATTTTCAAACATAGCTTGGGCACTGGACCTTTCTGGCCTGCTTGTTTGCTATTTCCAATTGTTAAGGAATATTTAATGTTCAGTATGTATAGTCTGGTCCTCCTATTAATACCTCGCTGCAAGAAATTTATACATCTGATCCACTACCCCAGGATCTGGGGGGAGTATACCAGCCTGTTTCTTATTTAAGAACAACATGACAGTCCACGCCCTAAAACACCTGGTCTGCTCAAGTTAGGGGCACACATCATTCCTTAAACATTTCACATGAGTGGTTGAACACATACATAATTGGATTAACAAGATGCAACACACAGGCAATGGGAGCCTAGGGAGGCCGACACACTACAAACTTCCCACTTCGTTGATTGCAAGGCACATGTTGGAAACAGGCCATGTTATTGATAGAGCCTTTTGCATGTTGTTTAATACACAAAGTGGTCGCTTGTTGAAGTTTGCAGAAGCCATAATGATTAATCTACATAGGGCAGTTTTGTGCAAACAGAAAGACATGATAGTCAGTTTAAAATTACTGTGGTAGATAATTGACATTACTACGTGAACATGTGTATATTTCAGCTTGAAGGATTTATCTAGTTATTTTACTTTATGTTGTGTGAATTCTGAAGTATTTACCTGATAATATGCAGCAAAATATGTCAGGCAATAAATCATGCAATCTATTGTTTGTGTCTTTGTTATTCAAATTCACTATGGGAAAACATTGTTTTGAATTTCATATAGTGTCACAACATTAGGAGGTATTGTGACCCGTTCTAATCCTTCTTACATTTTATCCTTCTTCAGTGTTTTAATTGGAGATATTCTTAATGAGAAAGATTTTGTTTACTTTGAATTTATTTGTAGGATTCCATTGATGATGGTGTCCGGCCTGTTCTCAATGAGATTGACATTGCACTGCATATTGAGAAGAAGAAAGCGAGAGAGAAGAAACTGGACTCTCAACCTCCCAAGAAAATGCGGAAAGAGGACCAGTGGCCAAGTCATGAGAAAGTGCTGAAGCGGAGGAAAGTGTTTGTACCCTTGGCGATGCAGATCTACAACAATCCTCAACGGACCAGGGATGATTGGAAGGGAGAAAGATACATCGTGTACTTATGTCACAGCAACTTAACCTGTGCTGGCTGGGGAGACAGACAGCATGGGATATTCTCAGTTTATCTTTTGTCCTTGGTGACCAATAGGACTTTTAAAGTGGAGATGCAGAGTCCCTGCCCACTGACCAAGCTTTACCATCCTCGGCTGGTCAACTGGAAGGTCAACCAGTCCGAGTTGGATGGCCTTTCTAGCACACACCTGTATGCACTCAATGACCGCAAATTTAGAGAGTCCATGAGGATAATTGACTTCGATGAAGAGTATCCTCAGGATGTAGTGTACTTAACCACAAATTATGACTACTTTTACAATTTGAAGGCAAATCCAAAATACAAGGACATTTTCCGACAGAAAGGTCAAGGGTAGGCCACGACCTATCCTCTTTGCAGATTTATGGCAGAGCATTTTTAAGATGAACAAACGGGTTGTGAGAAAGTATTCCCCAGCTCTGAAAAAAGCACACCCTACGAAAAGTCACAAGCTGGCCTGTGCCCATGTTAGATTTGGCAGAAACCCAACTATACCAACAGATTCTGATGTCCGTAACACATTAACAACCATAAAACCTCTGTGGAAGTTTCTAGATAAGCACTCAGACCCGCAGAAGTATCGTATATTTGTAGCTAGCGATTGGCAAGGTTTTAGGGAAAAGGTGAATAGTTTGTACAAGAATATCAGTGTTGATATAGAAGGAGATGTCATCCACATAGACAAGCTGAAAGACCATGCAAAGAGGGAGAATACAACAAATGTAGCACCACTTGATCCATGTGCAGGCTTTGAGAAGGTCATTGCCGATCAGTATGTCTTAAGCAAGTGTGATATCCTGCTGCTGACTTACAGTGTGTTCGGCAAGGCTGCTGCTTATCTGCGGCGGTCAAACAGTGACCTGTACTTAATGGAAAATGGCACAATTAAGACCTTGATGCTGTTTGATGGGAAACACCATTGACAGAACTGCAGAGAATACATGCCAAGATATAAAAGTCTTTCACTTTTCTGTTTGTTCTTGGGTTTAGATGTGACAGCATATGTGCTCATTTAATGAACAAAGCATTTCATTTGTGTATAGCTTTAATGTTCTCATGCATTGCTAGAGATTTATTGGCTGATTTTTATGAGATAAATTTGTTTCTGTATTTTTGATACTTTATGATTTTGTTTGTTTTGATTTATGTTTGTATTGTTCATTTATACTTGATCTGTGTAGCTGTCGTTTTTCCCTCTCTCTAGTTGACTAACAAAAGCAAACCTTTATTAAAACTACCAAAGGTATATCTTTATTGAATTTATTTCAAAAGTATATTTTTAAAGTCTAATTAAAAGTATCTTGACTGAAACTTTGTGAAATGTATATCTTTTGTGAAAGAGAAAAATAAGACCGCTAGCACATTTATAAATGGATGACAAAGATCTGAGAATAATAAAGAACATATATTAGCAGCAAACATCAGCGACAAGAATTGATAACTATTTATGTCATCATTTGGTGCACTAATTTGTCAAACCTGTGGCTGAGTACAACCGACTCCGATAAGCATTGTTTACATACAAAACAGCAGGTGTGTGTCTCTCTTCATCTGGTTCCTGGTTCGTTGACCTGTCCAGCATTGGAGACCCTATCAGTAACTGGACTACCATAGGCATAGCTCTTGGGGGTCATTGGAACACTCAAGCCCGTCTACCACTACAAGGTGGAGACACATCAAAAGGGCTATAGCCATTTAGAAACATTTCAGTGCGTACAGAAATATATAATATTTATGTGCTCTGTGCCGTGATTTCTTTTCACTACACAGAGAGCATTAGCGTGATCTATACAGTATGACAGATTGAAGTTGATGGTCATAAAATTCAGTTGGACAACCTTTTGAGGCCACGGAGACAGTACATAAATAAAGACACATAGTATTATTTGGCGCTCACAGAAGGAGAAGAAGGAAGTAGAGATTAGAGGACGCACTAGACAACATAAAATTTGAAAGCTTTATAGTTACCGACCGGGATTCGAACATGTCACCTCCAAATGACGATAGAGCCTTGCTGCCGGAACTTGTGTACTTCGACACATGACAAAGTGTCTAGATCAGTGTTTCCCAACCTTTTTTGTGCTATGCCCCACCTAAGCCTTTCTAAAATTCTTATGCCCTCCCCCCAACATATGCATCATTTTTAATATTCAAAAATTGAAATGCTCACTAAAGAAACTTGAATTTTCTTTTAGAAGGGCTCACGGTTCCCAGAGGGGCCAGAGCCACACACACCCCTCCAGGTCCCGTGTCCCTGTGTGCCGGGTAATTTTTTTTTTTTTTTTGGTTTGGCGGTTACCCCAGACAAGCTTATTCCCCCCGCCCCCCTTGTTTTGTGTGGATCCTTAGTCTCACTGTGAGCTATTGCCCACAGTGGTCCAGCAGGCCCACATCTAAGGTGAAGATATGTAATGAGTTTTTATTTGATCATCCCGGCCCCCGACCAGACCACGCGCACTACTTGGGGGGTGGGGGGGGGGAGCAGAAAATGCACCCGATCCTAGCCAAAGGATCGATAGGTTTTAGGAAGAAATCACTAATAAATTATTGAGCAAACACAGTAAGTAAATTTTCAAAACATAATGGAGAACTGAAATTCAAGTACAAAATAATTTTAATGAAAGATTTTTCTATATTTTAATTATTAGTAATTATTTAAATTAATGAGATCCTTGCGCTTGATGCTTGCTGCAAAGAGATTTTATGTCAGGTTTCAATTTAGTTAACTTCAGTCTCAAGTCTTCCCGTTTTGTTATATCCAGCCGATTTCTTCCATTTTCGAATTGCCCCCCTTAACAATCGAATTGCCCCCCTGTGGGGCGTGGACCCCACAGTTGGGAAACGCTGGTCTAGATGGTCATGCGTCGAAGTACACTTGTTCCTGCAGCGAGGCGCTGTCATCATTTGGGGATGACAGGTTTGAATCCTGGTCGGTAACTATGTAGCTTTCAAATTTTATGTTGCCTAGTGCGTCCTCTAATCTCTACTTTCTTCTTCTCCTTCTGTGGTCACAAAATAAACAATATGCAGTATGCTAATGATACTTTCATGATATCAAGTCAGAAAGAACTAGAGAACTTGATCGCTGCAGTGATTGTAGAAAGTTGGGAGAAAAGGTCTCAATTTCAATAATAAGACCAAAGTTATGGTAATGTTAAAGAAATGGAATCTACCCTAATGTACAATTAAAAGTCACTGGTATTAATGTAGGGCAAGTACAGAAATTTAGATATATGGCTAACATCAGATAGGATATGCATCACAGAAATAAAGAATATAAAAGAGCAAGTAAATACAATTTTTTGATATGAATATCTTATGCAATAAGTCATTGGCAGAAAAAAAAAACTATAGCGTATTACATAGAACCATTTTAAACATGGTGTGAATTCTGAACAATTAATTTGTAAGGAAAAAAAATATAATCTTTTCAAGCCTCAGAAATGTGGTTTTATAGAAGAATGCTGAAAATACTTCTGACAACAAAAATGAATAACCTGAAAGTTGTGAAAGAGGTTAAGATACAATGACAACTTTTGATACACATCAAAGAGAAGCTGTAAACTATTGGAACTTTTTCCAAATCATTCTGTCACAAACAGCACACCATGTGTCATTGTCTATTGTCCATGTGCATCAATCTACACTTGGTGTGCTATTATAACTGTTATGTTTGATCTGAGTGTTTTGTGGACATCTGGCTAGATATTTCCAGGATGATCTGGACTTAGTTGGAGATATTGTCTTCTTACACACACAGTCTGATGCAAGATGGCTAAGCATACTTGATGGGAAGTCACTATTTCCAGTATGGTTTGCTTGAAATTTATTGTCTATATCTTGTATAAAAGTTTGTCTAGTTTAGTTCAATCGGTGGTCCTTAAAGTTTATCTTCCACTGTTATTTCTCTGGAAAGTAGAAAGGAGAGGCCATCAATGAACATCACATTAAATGGAGAGATACTAGAACAAGTAACAAGTTTCCCCCATCTTGGGCATGTAATAACAGAAGTGTAATAGAAATCAACAAGAGAACAGGAGCTGCCAAAATGTTTTTAACAACATGAAATCAGTATTAACGTCTAGAGAGATTAACAATGCATTTAAAACAAGAATTTTCAAATGTTAATGTTCAGAAGCCTGGACAATAAACAGTCAGTAAGAAAGTCTAATAAAGGCTCTGGAGATGTGGCTATATAGAAGATGTCATATTTAATGGAAACAAAAAAACTATCAAATACAGTTCTAGAAAAACTGAGAATGAAAAGAGAGTTGATGAAAGAAATCAAAAAGAAGCTAGTGAAATATTTCAGCCACATTATTATGGTTGTGGTCCCCCTGGGATATCTGCTGAGAAATCTTCTGGAACTGAAAAGATAAAAGCATGCCTTTTTTGGAAGTCCATCAAGGGCACATCTATATTGGAACTCTGTTATAGGCAAATCTATACGGAAACTGTCATAGACATATCTAAGACTTTGCTCTGAGTGGGAGGGTAGGAGGGAATTGATCACCTCACCTCATACAGCCATGGCTTGATACATGTGAAATGATTAGCTTTACATCTGTGCATGTGTTTAGATTGCCGTTCCTTTGTGGAAGACAGAACTGTTTTTATCTCCTATGTGTTTGACATTCCCAACTCTAGCATAGCACGGTACTTGTAACAAAGTGATGCCATGACTGACCTTTGAACCAATCGTATCTACTAAGTCAGACCTCTGGTGTGCTGTCTTTCTCAAGGCCTACCTTATGTGGTGTCTTATAATCTCTTTTTTTCTGTCTTACACGTAATGTGGCGTCTTATAATCTCTTCTTTCTGTAATGGAATAAACATATTTCTGCCTCCCAAGGCACCTTGCACCAGCCTCCTCGTAAAAGGGACTGAATCTTCAATCATTACTTCTGTTCGGTTGTGTAATCTTCTCTTATCTTTATGTATGGGCATTTGAGTAAAAAATGTCAGAGTTGGCTTTAAATGAATTTGCAATTGCCGTTGGCCCAGATTCCTTTTGAGTAAGTAGGCTTCGTGGTTCCAAGATATTGATTTGGTTCGTTATGGTGAATGCCTGTTTCTTGTTTCTCTCTCTCTCTCTCTCTCTCTCTCTCTCTCTCTCTCTCTCTCTCTCTCTCTCTCTCTCTCTCTCTCTCTCTCTCTCTCTCTCTCTCTCTCTCTCTCTCTCTCTCTCTCTGTCTTTTTCTCTCTCTCCCTCTGTCTTATGCTTGTTTGCCATGCATCTGACATTCATTGTAAACTTGTACCTCTCTTCCTTTTCCACCATCCCTTCTTCCTACTCCTTCCTTCATTCTCCCTCTTTTCCTGTGCATACCGCTAGATATGATACATGGCGGATTTCTCTCTCCCTCCCCTTCTCTCTTCGCCCCCTGTCCATCACTCTCCTCCCTACCTCGCTCCCTCATTATTCTTCACGCTGTTGTCCATATATGTGATTGTTTGTTGAGAAACTCTGCTGTAAGTGAATGAAATATATTCTATTGATTGGCCAAATATGTAAAAACTGGTCCTTATATTGACTGTATCCACATTGAAAGCTTTGTACATTGATTTTCTTTCGCCGTTATGAAACTCACATACTCTTATGTTAACGTAATTACTCATGTGTTATTTATAGCATGCATGGTGATGGATCTTATTACAGGCTTGTGCATTAACCCCCTGTTTGCTCCTGCCAGTTATTTGAACCTTTTAGACCTAGCTGTGGATTTAACTCTTTGTATCACAGCCACTTGTTACTATGCTTCTCTCAACGTAGTTATTTAAAATCCTACTGTCTCAACTATTTCTTACTTTGATGTAATGTCTTTTGCCCAGTCAGTTGTTACATTGATTCTTTCAGTTCTAGTTATTAACTCTTCCTGTCCCAGCCAGTGTCTACTTTGATTCTCTCATTCTAATTGTAACTCCTTCTGTCTCAGCTGTTTGTTACTTTGATGTCACTTTGATTCTTTCAGTTCTAGTTATTAACTCTTTCTGTCCTAGCCAGTTTGTTACTTTGATTCTTTCAGTTCTAGTTATTAACTCTTTCTGTCCTAGCCAGTTTGTTACTTTGATTCTTTCAGTTCTAGTTATTAACACTTCTTGTCTCAGCCAGTGTTTACTTTGATTCTCTCATCCTAATGATTTTAACTCCTATCTCAGCAGTCTGTTACTTTGATGTAATTTCTTGTGTCCTTTTGATGTTCTTTGATTCTCTCAGTTCTAGTTATTACCTCTTTCTGTTCTGTGCAGGTGTTGTGATTTTCTGTTCCAATTATTAACTCCATCTGCCCTGGGCAGATGAAGCTAGAATGTTCTGTTCCAGTTATTAACTTCTTCTGCCTTGGGCAGATGAAGCTAGAATGTTCTGTTTCAGTTAACTCTCTCTGTCCTGGGCTGGGGTTTTCTATTCAAGGTATTAACACTGTCTGTCCCAGGTAGTTGTTATTTGGATTCTCTCACCCCTGGTTGTTAGCTGATTCAGTGCAGAAGGATAATATATGTCCGAATGTGACCTCCCATTAGTACAGAAGGGCGATATAGCGCCACACCAGGGTCATTGCGTTATTTGTTTTGTTTCGTAGTATCTTCCGCAGTTTCAATGCTCAGTGAATGGGAATTTATATTATAATACTTGTTCATTTCACTATGTAACATGTTTGAGACCTAATTTTTGTTTGGGTCTGAATAAGTTAACTATTTCTGCCCCAGATAGTCGTTACTCTGAATCTATGTCATTGTTTTTTATTTTTGTTTTATGTTTTACATCTGTTCTAGACGACTTATTTTGATTTTCTTAGTCCTAATCTTTGTCAGAGCCATCTTTGACATGTTTAATTTTTGTTGTTATTTTAATTGCCACAGTATGCCATCATCTGTTCAGTTCCTGAATGAATTTCTTGAAACCAGACTAGAATCAGTTATTGTGTGCTTGTTTTCAGAGCTGTGCTAGCGGGGTCAAAAGCCCAATCTCAGCGACTCACCGAGCCTGAAAATACTGCGTTACAATTTAACAAGTCAGACAAACTGAGGTCCTTCAGAGAAACAGTGAATGCAGCCTCTGTATATTGCTCTTGACAGAGCAAATAAGGTAGTTTGAGATCTTGTGGTCATTTCAATTTACCTGAAGTACATACCCAGCTTGGCTCTGGGTTGCGTGAGAAACAAACAAACCAGCAAAGAAGGGGACTAGCTATTTTATCTCTTAATCTGCAGTTATCCTTACCAGTTAATATCATCCACATCTATGATTTCCAAACTTGTTCCAGCTACCAGTCGGGATTCTTCTAGACAGTTGTCTACCATCCTTTTACATGCAAACATACCAAGCTCTGCAACAGAAGACGTTAAGTCAACTATATCATTTAAGGAGTTATCCAGACAACTTGATAAATTGCTTGGTAAAGAATGAGTTATTGTGATGTTTTGAGAAGTGATCTTTGTTGAGAGTTAAAGTAAAAAACCAAATGGTGGCAGCATTCAATAGCCATTTTAGTAACATTTTTAAAATTGCTTTTTAATTATGCAACCTGCATAGTTGGATACCTCTTGAAAAAACAAATCTGACAGTACCTTATTCAAGTCTGTAGGTCAATTCTAAGCAGAGATATTAATGTTTGTATGTCAGTTTATCATTTAATATGAACAAAGAGGAAAATACGATTTTGACCCTTTGACAAATGTGACCTGCACACTCACACCACTGTTGATAATACACACACACTCACACCACTGTTGGTAACACACACACACACACACACAGATATATACACCTTCATGTCATGCTGTTATGACGTCAGTCTGTGTGCGCTGTCTGTCAGCGCGAGGCTGCCAGCGTAGATGCATTTTGACAAAAGAAGTCCAGTTGGAAAGTTCATGAAAAAATGCATTCATTACCATTGTAGTTGCACTGAATATTTCCATAACCATATTAAATGGTCATAGCTGGAGTATGGCAAGGAAAACTGCTATCTCCCGCCATTGAAATATCGCATTACAGCATGCGATCTTCATATTTTCAGTGTGAGATTGATTGCCAACTTAAATGGTTGAAAATTACAAAATACACATAAAAATGGATTCTAAATTGAATACTACATAGTAGATCAATGTATCATCTCATAAAACGGTATTTACGGGTTTACTTACCACTTAGACAACCTGGTTCTCCGGTATAACAAGGATTCCATAAGCGCCAGAAATACAGACCGTGAAGTGGGGAGGGAAAAACTGTATCAATTAATTGGTGTCTGTTTTAATGCGATCTTGAAATAATCTGGGAATTTATCATCAAAGGTACTCTTAATCTCCTCAGATTGGAGATGCAAAAAATGCGTTGCCGAACATAACCACAAATATATTGCGGTTAAATTTGGTGATCCTGAATCGTAGTGGCTTGCATTCAAGAATGCCAACCATCATTGTTAATTTGAATTCTCACAAGCTGAGAGACTGATTTCTTATCCCTATGATGTGTGTACAGACTATTGTTGTGTTTCATAAATAGTATGTCTGTAGTTTCAGAATCTCTGTAAATACTCTTAGCTGAAGCATGCCATAGCCATTGGTAGTGTTGCTAATTTTCACTTTTACTACTGGAAGTTTGCGGACCCCATTGCTATGCCATTGTTTATTAGGATTGTGGTGAGAGGGCTAAGTTTTCTTGACAAAATGACACTCGAATGGGTATTGTGGGCAGTAGTATGTTGACTGCCTTACCTCCCAGAATTATTTGTTTTGTACCCATTTGATGACATGGGGAGAGTAAGCATGCAGAATCTTATATATCAGTTGACAGAGATTAAGCATTTTTGGGTTATCTGTGAGAGGAGTGGCATCAATTGTGTAACAGTATTACTGTAACAAGGTAACTACATCATGAAGTAAGGCTGGGCCGACTGGAGCCATGTAGGTACAGTAAGTACAAGAGAAGCACTCTTTTACAAGCTGTAAGGTGCATTGGATATATGGTGCTAAACCCATATTTTGTATAGACCAACCAGCATTTGCCATACTGGTCTGGATCACCTGCCACCAACCAGGGGTGAAGCCCAAGCCACCATGTTGGGTTTTATTTAAGTAGTGCATTTGATGTTTTCCCCGCTGAGAGTGGCTTCTGCTTTTTGGGTGATGATTACATTTGTGCACTGGTGTTTTTACCACTGAGAATGACTTTTTAATTCTGGGTTATGATTAGGATACCATGCTGGCAGATGCAGTAAATCCCAGTTACACTCCAAGGTTGTTTTTGGTGTCGGATTTGATATATTAATATCTGCACAAGTAAATATATGTTGTATGTTCTAATGTAACTACTTATACATTTGTATATATTGTTAGTTATGTTCTTTTTACATTTGTATAGCATAGAATATTAACACAGACTGTTGTTAACGGCTATGGACATGTAATGTTAACAGGCATGGAAATGTAACGCTAACAGGTGTGGACATACAGTATTACCTTTGAACAGATGTTGACATAGAAAGTTAACTATTGACATATGTAATCATATGAGTTGCCATCTTCACATCAAAGGTCAACTGCACTGATCTCCAGTATTTTGTTCTCTTTCCCATGGTGACAATGTAACATCCTGTTTTCCAATCCATCTCTCGATGTTATTTGTCTATTTACACTGTTGTCTTCCTCTTGCATGTATGCAGTCCTTCATTCCTTCTAACATGGTTTCCACAGGGCATTTTCTTGTGTTATGTGCCTTGAATAATTTACTTGTTGAACCTTGATCTCATTCAGCAATTCTCTGTTCATTCCTAGTTGGTTTAAAATGTCTGCATTTGTATTTGCCTTTCTATGATATGCGCTCCACTCTATGTTTCTGTGCATCCATTCCTTTTTCCTGCAGCTTATTCATAGTCTATGGCTCTGCATTATAGAATGCCCAGTAACTTTGTGTATCAGATATTTTGCATGCCATGGAATATAATTTTGGCCATGATGATCCGCTTCTTGATTACTCTGTCCTTTGCCATTCTCTGTGTTATCAGTCTAAAATTGACATCTGGTGTTAACTGTTGTGAGATGTGGACGTTGTTAAAATAAGCACACACAGACTGTTAAGATTTGCCAGCTAACTATGTGGACAAAAAAAAATGTTTGCTGTTAACAGATTTAGATATAACACATTAACTGTTAAACAGATGTGACTATTGAATGCTAATCAGCTTGACATAGAAATGCTAACTGTTAACACATGTGGATAGAGTATTAACCTAAGTATGGCATAGAACAAATGTAATTATAAGAAAGCTGCACCAAACAAATCAGTTTGATGTGAATTAAATTTTCCATGGCAAAGCATGTTTGTACAAAACCATTCTGGTGAGAAGAGGCAAGTTAAAGATTTTTTGCATGTTGATTAGCTTTCCCTATTACCTGTGTCCCTCGCTATCAGGCGGACCCACTCCAACTTCAGGGGTACTTGTAATTTACGTTCCCAAGTCAAAGACTAGAAGTCAACACTGAAATGCAAAAATCAGCCCAGTGCACTAGAAGTAGTAGCACGTTTATAGACTGCTTGAGTTCAAAGTGAGCACTCAAAGACAATGATTGCCTAACATACCAAGTCGAGGGTTTGAAATCAGCTTTCAGATAGTAATGGCAAACTACTGAACTAATTTTTCCTAGTAAATCACAAACAGATAATAAATGCTGGTATAGATTGCAAGGTCCTGTACAAAGACATGTAACTAACTTTATACACACACACACATATACACACACACGGGTGGAGGGAGGGAGGAGTATAGTATGAGGTATCTTGCCAGCTGACTTGACTTCTGCCAGAAATCTCTTGTGTTCATGTTATGAAGTGAGGTCAAGCCCAGAACACTGCCCGCCAGAAGAGCAACCCTGCTGCTGTCATTGCAAGTGAGGATTGAAGCCAGGTCACTGTGTTGAGCCATCATCAGGCTGGAAACACTCTTGATCCCTCGCCAGTTCCCTTGCCACATGCATTTTCATGGCCAGGGTGTCTTTTATTGAGTCATTGTGTTTTATAGTATCTACCAATGTAGATAGAATATGCGAGCCGTGGATGACAATTCAACTTTATTGTTCCTGTACATGTAATTTTTGTAATTTTGTTACAATCTGGTCATGCAATTATCTTGTTTCAAGAGATGTAATTTCTAGAAGTTGTATATAAAGTAATTTTTAGATGTTGTATATAAATATGTTACGGTATATGGCTTCCTACAATAGATATTAATGTTTCTCACAACACATTGTCACCCTTGTACTGCTTTGTTCCATCTCCAGTTTTGAGGAGAAATGACCTGGCGTCATATAAGCATATAATCTTTCTTCTATCGATCTTGTGTATGCAGAAATTTTGTGTGATATGATACTTGGTTCATGTGCAACCATAGGCATGTTCTCAGAGAATTGAACTGAACAGTGGAGGTGGATTTCAGTGGAAATTGAAAATGGAATTAAACAGTATTTGGGCAGTGGAATATTAAATGATTTCATTGAATGTACAACTTTCATGGTGTTTTTTTAGTTGAAAGTAATATTTTATGTAAAGGATGGAATGATAGCTGTAAAAGGTTAGATGTTGAATTGAGGGGGGGGGGAGGAGGGGGGGTCTAGGAATGGATGTGAATTTGAAAGATAAGAAATTTTAAGATTAGTCGAAGTAAAACTTTCACACTGTAGGCTTTTTTCTCTTTGTAAATATTTGGCAGACATGCATCTAACACAGAGGTCTCTTAAACTGTTAACTATTATAGACAATGGATTGTCTAGTACTTAAATAGACAGTGGATTGCCCAGTACTATTTTAGGCAGTGGATTGCCCAGTACTTAAATAGACAGTGGATTGCCCAGTAATGTTATTATAGGCAGTGGATAGCCCAGTACTTAAATAGACAGTGTATTGCCCAGTACTATTATAGGCAATGGATAGCCCAGTATAGTATAGACCATGGATAGCCCAGTACTATTATAGACCATGGACTTAAATAGACAATGGATTGCCCAGTACTTACATAGACAATGGATTGCCCAGTACTTAAATAGACAATGGATTGCCCAGTACTTAAATAGACAATGGATTGCCCAGTACTATTATAGACCATGGATTTCTCACTACTTAAATAGCCAGTGGAATACCCAGTACTATTATAGGCAATTGATAGATGACTCAAGAATGTTCACTCACTGTCTTCCTCTATCTCTCCTTCCTCAAATCTTCAGTTGTCGTAACATGTTGCAGCTTTTGTTATCTCATAATTTGGCCAAAAAAATGATGACTGCCTCTTTGTGATGTTTATGAAAAATTGTCCTTGTGTCTAAGCCTCCCTCAAAATGTCTGGATTTCTCATTTTGTCTGTCCAAGGAATTCTATAAAACCACATCTCCAAGACTTCTAGGGTTTTTTATTTCTGAGAAGTAAGGGAGGCTAGCGGGATATTGACAATGTCACCCATATAGTGCCCCCTTAGATCTAATAACATAGGGCTCTGACCATACACCCAGTACACATGAAAAGGGGTCTCTTTATATGTGACCTACATATAAAATTACTGTACTTCCAGGAGATCAAACCCTCGCACAGGGCCTCCATTAGTCCAGTGCTTGATATTCCTGTGAAATAGTGTTTATCCGACATATCACTGTCAACCAAATAGTTAGGATGAGCAATATGAATAAAGCAAAACAGATCGGGTTCTTAATATTTCTAGACATATTTTCATGGATTTTTCTGTTTATTACAGAACTGAAACTCTGCCATTAACTCAACAAGTAGCATGATTTTAAGTTTCTGAATAAATATACATGAATTGAACAGTCTTTGTATATGTAAATTGTTATTTGGTGTTTGTGCCTGCCTTGTTCTTATGGTTTTTTGTTATATGCATTACCCACATCTTGCATACCTCCATGTGGACAGCTCACCACTAGTTATAGTTGTGAAACTATGAATTTAGTTTTCACATGTACATACATGGTTTCTTGGGGGGAAAGCCCAGGAAGCAGGAGCAGTGGTTGATGTGGGGAAGAGGTATAAATTTTAGTGATTAGTTCCCTTCTTCTTCACTTGTCCTTCCCAGGGAAGTGCCTGGTTCCCATTTTTAATGGGGCTGGGTGGACCCCATAGCTGTATAGATGGGTTGGGGCTGGGTGGACCCCATAGCTGTACAGGTGGGTTGGGGCTGGGTGGACCCCATAGCTGTACAGGTGGGTTGGGGCTGGGTGGACCCCATAGCTGTATAGATGGGTTGGGGCTGGGTAGACCCCATAGCTGTACAGGTGGGTTGGGGCTGGGTGGACCCCATAGCTGTACAGGTGGGTTGGGGCTGGATGGACCCTATAGCTGTACAGGTGGGTTGGGGCTGGGTGGACCCCATAGCTGTACAGGTGGGTTGGGGCTGGGTGGACCCCATAGCTGTACAGGTGGGTTAGAATCTGGCCTCTGCTGGGGATTGAATCCAGACCGCTGTGCTGGCAGGCAAGTGCACTAATTGATATGCCAGTACAGCTGCAGGGGAATTTACAGACATGACACCCTGTGTGGGCATTTGGAAGAGACATGATACAATTGTCCAAGAAGTTAGATTTTCTTAACATTGTGTAAAACCAACATTGTGTCACACTAACACTATCACACTTACATTGTGTCAACCTAACACTGTGTCACACTAACATTGTGTAAAACCAGCATTGTGTCACACTAACATGTAAAACCAGCATTGTGTCACACTAACATTGTGTAAAACCCACATTGTGTCACACTAACATTGTGTAAAACCAGCATTGTGTCACACTAACATTATGTAAAACCATCATTGTGTCACACTAACATTGTGTAAAACCAGCATTGTATCACACTAACATTGTGTAAAACCAGCACTGTGTCACACTAACATTGTGTAAAACCAGCATTGTGCCACACTAACATTGTGTAAAACCAGCATTGTGTCACACTAACATTGTGTAAAGCCAGCATTGTGTCACACTGACATTGTGTAAAACTAGCATTGTGTCACACTAACATTGTGTAAAACCAGCATTGTGTCACACTAACATTGTGTAAAACCCGCATTGTGTCACACTAACATTATGTAAAACCAGCATTGTGTCACACTAACATTGTGTAAAACCAGCATTGTGTCACACTAACATTGTGTAAAACCAGCATTGTGCCACACTAACATTGTGTAAAACCAGCATTGTGTCACACTAACATTGTGTAAAGCCAGCATTGTGTCACACTGACATTGTGTAAAACCAGCATTGTGTCACACTAACATTGTGTAAAACCAGCATTGTGTCACACTAACATTGTGTCGCACTAACATTGTGTAAAACCAACATTGTGTAAAACCCGCATTGTGTCACACTAACATTGTGTAAAACCAGCATTGTGTCACACTAACATTGTGTAAAACCAGCATTGTGTCACACTAACATTGTGTAAAACCAGCATTGTGTCACACTAACATTGTGTAAAACCCGCATTGTGTCACACTAACATTGTGTAAAACCAGCATTGTGTCACACTAACATTGTGTAAAACCAACATTGTGTCACTAACATTGTGTAAAACCAGCATTGTGTCACACTAACATTGTGTAAAACCCGCATTGTGTCACACTAACATTGTGTAAAACCAGCATTGTATCACACTAACATTGTGTAAAACCAGCATTGTGTCACACTAACATTGTGTAAAACCAGCATTGTGTCACACTAACATTGTGTAAAACCAGCATTGTGTCACACTAACATTGTGTAAAACTAACATTGTGTCAAACCAATATTGTGTCACACTAACACTGTCACACTAACATTATGTCAAACTAACATTGTGTAAAACCAACATTGTGTAAAACCAACATTGTGTCACACTAACATTGTGTCAAACTAACATTGTGTCAAACCAATATTGTGTCAAACTAACACTGTCACACTAACATTGTGTCAAACTAACATTGTGTCAAACTAATATTGTGTAAAACCAACATTGTGTAAAACTATTATTGTGTAAAACCAACATTTTGTAAAACTAATATTGTGTAAAACCAACATTGTGTAAAACCAATATTGTGTACAACTAACACTGTCACACTAACATTGTGTAAAACTAACATTGTGTAAAACCAACATTGTGTCAAACTAACATTGTGTAAAACCAAAATTGTGTCAAACTAACATTGTGTCAAACCAACATTGTGTCAAACTAACACTGTCACACTAAAAATTGTTTACATTGCTGTCAACACCAGCATCTTTCAGCTGATTGTTGATTTCTTGGCAAGATTACACAGTAGTTTGCCATTGCTGTCTGAGCGGCCAGCTCACATACCCCGTAAGTTACAGACGCGATTCGAACCGCTGCTGATTCTCACCGTCGTCACGTTACCTGCGAGAGTATACGAGATTACGGAGAAAAGTCGCTAACCTCTAGGCCAGGAAGCGGGCACTGTCACACTAACATTGTGTCACACTAACATTGCGTCAAACTAATATTGTGTCAAACTAACATTGTGTCACACTAACATTGTGTCAAACCAATATTGTGTCACACTAACATTGTGTCAAACTAATATTGTGTCACACTAACATTGTGTCAAACCAATATTGTGTCACACTAACATTGTGTCAAACTAACATTGTGTCAAACCAATATTGTGTCACGGTCAAACTAACATTGTGTCACACTAACATTGTGTCAAACTAACATTGTGTCACACTAACATTGTGTCAAACTAACATTGTGTCACACCAATATTGTGTCACACTAACATTGTGTCACACTAACATTGTGTCAAACCAATATTGTGTCAAACTAACATTGTGTCAAACTATCATTGTGTCACACTAACATTGTGTTAAACTAACATTGACTCTCAGCCCAGTGGTCATGGGTTCAATCCCAACTGAGACAGATTTGAATGTTTAAACTTGACCTGGACTCGCAGGTCAACACAGCCTATAATTGGTACCAACAATAGCTTGGGAAGTAAATGTGGTGGCATGGTACTGACCACATCACCTACCGAGTGACCATAGGTCTATAGAAATGTGGGTCTTTCGCTACATGCCCAAAGCCACTTAAGGCATGTAAACTGGTGATTTACTTTTACTAATTATATGCATACAGATAAGAAAGAAATATAAGTTAATGAGGAAAAATTGGAGGTGGTGGAAACTTTTCTTGGGTCATTGATTACCAACAAAGGTGACACAATGAAAGAAATTAAACAATGACTATCAATTGCTCTTCAAAGATTAACACAACTGAATAAATTATGGAGTGGGACAAACAGAAGTACAAAAATTAGATTTTTAAGAGCATGCATCTTTCCCATTGCAACATACGCCTGTGAGACCTTGACACTTACTAAACAAGCTGAACAGCGCATAAATGCCTTTGAATATAAATGTTATAGACGAGTTCTAAGAATATCTTGGGTAAAGAAAAGAACAAATGTATCCATACTTCAAGAGCTGAATATTGAAGAAGGTTGGCTAATAAAGACGATAAAACAAAGAAAATTGAAATATTTTGGTCACTTGAAACGTCACGAAAGTTTAGAGAGAACAATAATGGAGCGGTATATGCCTGGGAAGAGAGGAAGAGGGAGGCCAAAGAGAAGGTAGGTGCAGGATGTGGCGGATGATCTCCAGATGGGTGTAACAGACGCGGGACATCTTGCTTATGATCGAGAGGTTTTCCAGAAGGTTGTTATGGGAGCGAGTTTCTGCAAAGGACATGCTACTGAATGAATTATATGGAGGACGCAGAGATCTAGAATAATTAACCATGATGAAAACACAATGGGCAGATAAAAACGCCATGAAAATATAATAAAAGAAGTTAACTGACAAGGAGAACTGGTTACTCTTATCAGAAGAAGACAGTCCACATCAGTGTTTCCCAACCTTTTTTGTGCCATGCCCCACTTAATCATCATCATCATCAAGTGCCGTGCCAGCTGGCGTAGGCGTTCATGGCTCTCCATAGATCTCGGTCTTTGGTTCTCTGGATCAACTCTGCTGCTGATATTCCTCCATGCCACCGTCTCAATCCATCCAGCATCACTTCTCTTAGTCTACCTCTGCCTCTCTTCCCCTCGATCTTTCCAGTTGTTACGATGTTCTCCAATGCCTCTCTTCTCATCACATGACCGAGGAAAGCTGTTTGTCTCTGTCTTATTGTTGTATATAATGTTCTAGTTTCATTAGCCTGTTTCAGGCTATCGTCGTTAGTTACTCTGGCAGTCCAAGGAATTCGCAACATTCGTCTCAGTAACCACATCTCTGTTGCTTCTAATTTCTGCTTAATTTGTTCATTTACATTCCAAGATTCACTGCCATACAGCAAAACTGGTTCTACATAGCATTTCAGCACTCTCTTTCTTACATTCAGTGACAGTGACTTATTGCATCTTCATTTTATGAAATGCGGCTTTTGCCTGCCCTATTCTGCTCCTAATCTCTGTTGTACATCTTCCATCTGATGTTATAAATGCCCCTAGGTATCTAAAATTATCAACTTGGTTAAGGATTTTCCCTTCTATTTCTATGTCACATTTTGGTGTCACCATTTTCTTTGATATTACCATTGTTACTGTTTTCTTGATATTCAAGTTGAGTCCTTTCCTTGCACTCTCTGTTACTACAACGTCTAATAATTGTTGTAGGTCTGTTGAATTATCCGCCACCAATACTGTGTCATCTGCATAGCGTATATTATTTATATTATAACCTCCAACTAGTATTCCTGGCATCTCTTTGATCTCTCTCATTATTACTTCGCTATACAGGGAGAAAAGATCTGGTGACAAGACACACCCTTGTCGTACTCCTAGCTTTATCTGTTCGTAACTACCCTCTTTATTTCCCATTTTAATTGCTGCTACTTGGTTCCAGTAAATATTCTTTATTATTCTTAAATCTTTTCCAACAGTGTTGATATCTTCCAACATTTTAATCAGTTCATCATGTTTTACTTTATCAAATGCCTTAGTATAATCTATGAAGCACAAATAAGCCCCACTTAAGCCTTTCTAAAATTCATATTGCCCCCCCCCCCCCCCCCCCCCCCCCCCCCTCAACATATACATTATTTTTAATATTCAAAAATTGAAATGTTCACTAAAGAAACTTGAATGATAGGTTTTAGGAAGAAATCACTAGGAAATTATTGAGCAAACACAGTAAGTAAATTTTCAAAACATATAATGGAGAACTGAAATTCAAGTACAAAATAATTTTAATGAAAGATTTTTCAATATTATTTTAATTATTAGTAATTATTTATTATTTAAATTTAGTGAGATCCTTGCGCTTGATGCTTGCTGCAAAGAGATCTTATGTCAGGTTCCAATTTAGTTAACTTCAGTGTCAAGTCTCCCCGTTTTGTTATATTCAGCCGATTTCTTCCATTTTCGAATTGCCCCCCCCCCCCCCCCCCTTAACAATTGAATTGCCCCCCTGTGGGGCGTGGGCCCCACGTTGGGAAACACTGATCCACATCCTTTGGCCATATCTTGAGTAAGAGGAGTCCTGGAGTAGGTCGTCAGAACGGGAAGAATGGACGGGGGTGGGGGGGGGGGGGAAGAGGCAAGGGGAGACCAAGAGAGAAGATGCTGGTAAGTTAGATACAGAAATGACTGGAAGCATGAAAGACCAACTCCACGAATGGATAAGAGCGCTCTCTTCTAAACTTCTGGTGTGCTGGTACTGAAGTAGTGGATTCAACCCCTACCCCGGCCAGTTGGGCTAAACGTTGACTTGCGTCCTTGACTTGGGTATGTATACTACTAGTACCTCAGAAGTCGGAGTGGGTTCGCCTGATGACGAGGGACGCTTGTAATAGGAAAAGCGAACCCACACGCAAAATTAGCCCAGTGTATTAGAAGTACAGTAGGTGCACGTGCATGGACTACGCTTGAGTTCAATGGGAGCAAACGAAAATAACATATTGGTCTGCATGTTTGATCAAGGACTGCCTCGATTGTTTTTCTCTCCGACCATGGCAATCTTTGTATTGTCCTCAGAGACTACCGGGGAGTCTTCGTGGCGAAGTGGTCAAGCTCGTTTAACTCGGGCTCCGAAGGTTGTGGGTTCAATTCCGGGCCGCGTTCTTCGGTTCACGAGATAAATTTTTCGTAGACTCCTGTGGGTCGTCGCTAGAGCTACGGAGTTCGTGCGACGCTTTCCGCGCTGCGGAAATAGACCGAGCCATATGGGATAAAACCCGGTGCAATGAAGTCGACTTTTAGGCGACTACATTTCTGCTGCCATGAGATGTTTCCCGCCTTGTCTGCTTATTGTCTAAATTCACTTACGTGACACGGCATAGGCTCCATACAAACACTTTAACGCGCTTTTTTCTTATTGCAGTTGACAACACTTTATTTGTGAGTCTGTTTTCCATGTGGCGTGGACTTTCATCGCGATCCTCAGTCTAATTTCTACACGTATTTGTCATCCGATATTTTAAATGTTCCAGGTTCAGCACAAAGCACAGCAAATCCCTGACATGAATTCGACACGTTATATCGAATTTGTGGATTATGAACAGGATTCTCTCAGCATTGATGGGGGAATCACTATGACAAATGATAAGACACCACGGAATCCACAGAAGACTGCTAACTTATTAAAGGCAACATACGAGGGCGTGAGAAGCTTAGTTGTTCAAGCATAGTTGTTCAAAGAAGGAAAGCTGATGGATATATGTGAAATAAGAACGAGAATGCGGATCAGATGCATGATTTGTCACTTTTATTATTCTCACTGACTTAGACTAGATTACGAAAACAATAACTAAAACCAGAAATAGAATTGAATGGACTCTGACAGCGAAACTTAATAATCTGGACTTCGTTGAGGACATTGCCTCGGGTCTCGTACACAAATTATACACAAGATAAATTAAACACACTTTCACAATAATCAGGTGTAAACATTCATAGGGGTGAAGACAAAGATAATGAGAATAAATCAAGCAAATGGTAACACGATCTTCCTGGGTGGAAAAAAAAATCACTTCAGGACATGAAAGCATATTTAGGTGGCAATGAAAGTTTTACGAATAGATAGAGATATTAAAATAAAAACACAAAAGGTAAGTGGGGCTTTCAAAGCACCAGCAATTTGTGGAAGTCAAAATACAATAAATCTAGCGCCAAACATCAGAATATGTAACAATAACGTCAAGTCAATGCTGCTAATTGGATAGGAAACACGGAGTACGACTAAAACAGTTGCTAAACAACTACACATATCCCTGAACTTTGCGTTGACAAGGACGCATTGAGAATGTTGTGTTATGGCAATGTTTGTTCATCAAGAATGATGATGACTATTCATTTCATCCAGTGGGGTTGAAAGTATGAAGCCGTGAGATCTAAGATGGCTGGTAAGGCCTAGTTTGGTCCGAAATGTTCTTTGACAATGTGGGCAAAGAATGCTTGACGTTCCAGGAGGAGGAGGAGGATCTCCTGCAGTGGTTTTTCTGTGCAGCCTTTTTTTTTCACAGTTCTTGCAGTTCTGTTTGCTTCACAAGTGACTGCACTCTTGCGTAATGATGTACGCCACGAATTACGGTCTTTGGCAGCAGTCTCCCATGTGTCATGATGAATTCCAATAACTATAATACTATCTGTGACTCACAGGGCAAATGAATTAGAGGAAGAGCTGGAATTCAAGGAGAATAGAATTAGAGACATAGATAAGTAATAAAAGGAGAGCACGAATAGAGCTGTGAGAGATAGCAATGGATTGGAAGGCTTGGCGTGAGTTGGTTGAGGTCCTATATCCAATCAGAGATAAAAGGGAGAGAAAAGAAGGAAGAGGAGAAGGAAGAAGTTCCATACGAATGGGTATATCTCCATGGAAGTTCTTTTCTCAAGAATAAATAATTGTGCATGTATCATATATAGTTATTTCTGTCCTTTCCGGGCTGGTCTGACACATTCTCAGGATATTAATGTTCAGTTTCTTCATTTCCAGTTTGGTATTCTCAAGTTGACCATCTGTGCTCATGATGCGGACATTCCACGTCTCTACTTTCAGCATAGTTATCAACCATTTGTCTGCTGACGGCCTGAAGTCACCTGATACACATGACTTTCCCTGCCCGACGTGTCTGTCCCAATGGAGCACCCATTTACGGCATCTGTCTGGAACTGTGTGAGCAGCCGAAGAATAATACAACTATAGATACACAACAATTGCTTCCCTTACACGACTATGGTCATAACACAAGAGTTTTGAGGCATTTATTTTAAATAATTAGCTGACCATACAACTAACTCTCCTTCTCTCAATGACCATGACCCGTGTTAGTCCACTCCTATGATTCTATATTTTCTGCTAAATTCTATATCTAGATGGTAATTCACCAACCGCAACCAAGTTGACACTTTAGCATTACCACATGCTCCTTCCCCAAGGATGTTTCTCATTTATGTTACATTTCTCACACGATCTTCACTGTCTTTCGTTTACTGCCTATAATCCTACTTGTGGTATTGGGGGGGGGGGGGGGGGGTGTCTTAAGCTCGGGCCGCCTGGCAATTGCTGTCGCCGAGAAATGAGCAGTTTTCTTTTTGCCCCCGACATAAACAATCCAGACCTTACCGAGGATTCGAACCTGGGTCTCCAGTATAGGGGAAAAAAGGTCTGAAAAATTACACTTCCTTAATAAATTTCTTGATTTTCCGATAGTCACATACTTTGTTATAATATCTACGTGTTTTACCCTCTGGACAGTCTTTTGTGTAATCAAAGAAGCACAAATGTAGGTCTTTGCTAACTTTTACAGAATGCTCTATTAATAAACCAACACAGAACTGGTGTCGTTAGCCGCTACACGCTAGGGATTTACTGAGGAAGGAATCCGAGCACTTATGGACTGAATGGTTCGATGTGCAATGAGGATGATCTGTCGACTAACTAACTAACTAACGTTGTTCTTCACATTTTTATCCCATCACTCAACAAAACCACATTTTTCTTTCTTCACATTTGTAACTCACCGCTTCTCACACCTCAACAAAATCCATCGGCTGGACACCCATCAATGGAACACAATGCCTTACTGATAGTCTTCGTTTAGTATTCTGTGTTACTTAGTGCAGGAGCCGGTACTCATAAAAGGCGCACCCACTGGGAGGCGATGGTGGAACAATTTCTAAATAAAAGGGTTAATCGTTAATATCCAATAAACGACCCTGGACCAACCCAAGTGGTGGTAATTGAGTGGAGTGGACTTGGTTGTTTGGAACATCCATCTCTATAAAATAACCTATGACCATCAACGAGTAAGGGGTGCCGTGACTTCACCCACCCCACCTCTGCTACCTTGCAGCGTTCGACTCTTTAGGAAATGACAAGTTAGTTGCATGTTTTTTATAGGACGGCGCAGTCAAACTTGCAGTTATTGGCTGTTTGTGATTCACTAGGCGCTTATTACGTTCACATAGCGAACGTGGAGAGCTGCTATCGAACCCTCAACCGATCGCGCTCAATCCATTGTCAGAGTTGGTCGAGAGTACTATTAACATTTAGTTGCCGGTTTCTACATAAGAATAATAACTTCGTTGAAATCTTTTCGTAAAGATAGTCGATGTTGTTTCCCCTTGACTAATTTCAGTTAAACCGCGTGGGTTGAATGATGGGTCGTCAGGAATTCCTGTGTATTCGAATGGTTAAGTATGTAAGGAACCTACGACTGTTCTAGCAAACCGGTAGGGAATTTACATGATCCCAAAAACTCTGCTCGAGATTCATGGAGGAAATAGGAAGAAAGATGCTAGTCACAAGCGCCGGAACTTCAATTACCGATACCTAACGGCATAAGTGGAAGAAAAACAACAAACATACAATGCCCCCCCCCCCCCCCCCCCCCCCCCCCCCCGTCAATTTCTCAACATTTTATACACTATGAACAAATAAAAAGCGTTACGTATTCTGTACTCAGCGAACAATGAACGACTGCTCAAATATAGTGAAGCATTAGCAATTAGGCGATTTTAGGATTTTTTTTTTTGGGGGGGGGGGGGGGGGGGGAAATTAAGATTATTTCAATATCACGTTAATACAAGAACCGATTACTTGATATTATTTTTCCCTCCATACTTTACAGTTCTGTACTTCTTACTCTTCTGAAATTCGTTTTATAACGTAAGTAGACCCACAAATCACGTTTTATGTAGACGTCTAGACTTGTTATAGTATGTGTTATTACATTTAGTTTTCATTTTTACATATACTGTGTTGAGGCGAGAGGGGTGGGGGGAGACAAAGGATTTATAGGGAGGAAATACGAAAGGGGGGGGGGATGACATTCTGAACTTACGGTGAAGGGGTGCACGGGCCAAAAAAGGTTGAGAACCACTGCTCTAGACACTGACCACCGTAGCGGCTAGACACTTGAGACACTCACCAGCATAGTGGCTAGACACTCCAGGCACTCACCACTGTTGCGGCTAGACACTCCAGGCACTCACCACTGTAGCGGCTAGACACTCTAGGCACTCACCAATGTAGCGGCTAGACACTCTAGGCACTCACCAGCGTAGCGGCTAGACACTCACCACCGTAGCGGCTAGACACTCTAGACACTCACCAATTTAGCGGCTAGAAACTTGCCAGTGTAGCTGCTAGACATAGCAGCTAGACACTCACCAGTGTAGCGGCTAGACACTCTAGGCACTCACCAGCGTAGCGGCTAGACACTCACCAGCGTAGCGGCTAGACACTCACCAGTGTAGCGGCTAGACACTCTAGACACTCACCAGTGTAGCGGCTAGACACTCACCAGTGTAGCGGCTAGACACTCTAGACACTCACCAGTGAAGCGGCTAGACACTCACCAGTGTAGCGGCTAGACACTCACCAGTGTAGCGGCTAGACACTCACCAGCGTAGCGGCTAGACACTCACCAGCGTAGCGGCTAGACACTCACCAGTGTAGCGGCTAGACACTCACCAGTGTAGCGGCTAGACACTCACCAGTGTAGCGGCTAGACACTCGCCAGCGTAGCGGCTAGACACTCACCAGTGTAGCGGCTAGACACTCTAGACACTCACCAGTGTAGCGGCTAGACACTCGCCAGCGTAGCGGCTAAATACTCGCTAGTGTAGCGGCTAGATATTCACCAGCGTAGGGGCTAGACACTTGTCTGCCGTCCTGTGGCCATGAGTTCTATCCGCACTCAAAGGATTCAGTTTAAAAAAAATATCAATCAATGGACACCAGAAAATGTGTTAGGAGTATCACACACACGAGTGCCAAATTTTGGTGTGTAACACCGTATGCCCAGTGAGCCATAACGCGTGTATAAGAGACCTTTATTTAAACAAAAAAAAAAAAAACTGGTTAATTTATTGTATAAAAAACCATACTGGAAGGTAAGGTAGAAAGCAAGCGAGCAACGATACAAGTTGGAAGATAACATCAAGAGATGGAAGAACAGTCTGACAGAATGATTAATCAAGGCGACAGACAGACAGTGTTGGAGATCCATTGCACCCAACCTTCATTTGGGAAACGGCACCTGATTGATTGATTACTGTATTTGGGAAAACAACGCATTCAGGTTGTCTTTCGATATTCATTTTGTGTTTATTTGATTCTGGAAACAAAAACAAGCCGTATGGTGAGGCCAGCATGGCCGAGTGGATAAGACCGCTAGCTCTCTTCCGGTGTGCTGATGTCGAGATAGCGGGTTGAACACCTACACCGGTTGGACTAAAATGCTGACTTCTTGCACCAGGACCGGGTTATATACTGGCCAAGACCTATTGACGCGTCCTCGTCGAGCGTCCTGGGCAACAGGTCCCTTCGGGGTCCTGGCTAAAGTCAGTAGGATCGCCGATTCCTCCGAAGTCGGATAGTGTCTGCCTGTACGGCGAGGAACCACCAGTCTGCACACCAATAAGCCAGACATGAGACAACGGATACTCACGCAAACCTCAGGTCCTGTATGACATCACACTGATGTTGGACAACAGGATGTCTTCATCCGACATACAGGACTTCGCTTTGGAGCTGAAGCCAACGATCTCAAGCAAGCAAGCTGACTTCTTGTCCTTGACTTGTAAACGTAAATTACAAGTACCTCAGAAGTCCGAATGGTTTCGCCTGATGGCGAGGGACACTAGTAATAGGGAAGCTAACTCACACGCAAAAGTCAGTCCAGTGCTCTAAACGTAGCAGCACATCATGGGCTACGCTTGATTTCAAAACAGGTGAACGAAAAAAAAAAAAGGTGTTATGGTCATAACCAGGAACAAAAGATAGTTACAGTGTTAAGTGACAGCACAGGGGATAATACTGAAACGAGTAGAAAGATGGGCTAAGTCAAGACTCGACCTCAAAGTACTCCGGACATTCGCATATTCACGCTGTGGTCATCTTCAACAGCCAGTGATGAGTCCCAATTATAATGTTACCAGTTAAGTCTGATTATGTATCCGTCTGGCCTTTCCTCGGAGTAGTGAATGTCTGCCAGATCCTTTAGTCACTCCCCACCGCACCATTCTCTCAACGCTGTGATGATTTATCTGGTTGTCCACATTATACAGACGATCCCAAAGGGGCCGAGACCACGTCTCCCTGATCATGCGCCAAGACCCCACCAAACGGTACAGACCCAACCAGCAGACAAATTCCACTAAATAAGGTCAGAAATGGGTACAGATGGAGAATATCAACATAGAGATAACACGCGGAATAATCCAAGCACGGACAGTACCAGATCAAGTGAAGATCTTTCTGTTTAGCATATACCCGTCCATAGAAATTGGAAAATGGTGTTTTATAATGTACTAGCGATGAATGAAGATAATTTTGTTTAGCATATTACCCCATAGCAATTGGAAAATGGTGTTATGTAATGTATTGGCCGTGAATGAAGATTATTCTATTTAGCATATTTCCTCATGGAAATTAGAAAATGATGTTATATGATGTACTGCCCGTGAATGAACATCATTCTGTTTTGCATATACCCACCCATAGACATAGGACAATGATGTTATATAATATACTGCCCGTGAATGAAGATCATTCTGTGAGCATACTCCCCGCATAAAGATAGGAAAATGGTGTTTTATAATGTACTGACCTTGATTAATGAACATCGAATAACGATGCTAGAAGGAACTGTGAGGCCAAGACGACATAATTTGTTTCGAGATCCCAGAAACCCCACTTACAACTAAGAAGACCAATATCCAACTAGCGCAGGAAACTGGTTCACAAGAAACAAATGTATAGTGAGCCTTTTCTTGCTTTGAGGCATATTGGATATCTGATTCTAGCTTCATATTTCTGTAAGCTAATTGGCATTCGATATGCGTTTATTAGTTAGTTGCATGCCCATTTAAGATGTGCCGGGATTTATTGACTGTTTGTATTTTAGCTCAGTAGTTTGCCGTCACTTTCCGAACGGTCGACGTCTCATACCAACGAAATCAACACAAAGAGGTCTGTTTCCAGATCGGCCGCCGCTGATTCCGAACCCTCGGCTCGGTATGTCAAGGGATTGTGAAAATACATTTCACTCTCCTATAAGCCACAAAAGCCGGTTGTTCGATAAATGATGTGGTAAATATGACACCGATCACCTTTACCTCATCTCATCTCATCCTGTTCTTCTAGTACCTTGTGGTGTTGAGGTGAAGTATAAACAGCGGGAGAGTGCCCGCTTATGGGCTTCATGTATCGAGATTCCATGTATTCTGCTATTCCCTCTGTTCATCGTTTATGTAGCCGGTCTCTTCTTTTGCTTCCATTTGGTCTGTACGTCATTGCTTGTTGTGGTGTACTGTTAGTTGGTAATCTAGTTAAATGGCCAAACCATTTAACTTGCTGCCTTCTGATAAATTCTAGCGCTGTTATTACACCCTCTTCCCCCCCCCCCCCCCCTCCACCCCCCCCCCCCCCCTTCTGCCCACTTTAGTCCTGATTTCTTCATTTCTTCATTTCTCTCTTCATGACAGGTTGCGTATTCTTCTCAGGAATCTCATTTCTGGTGTTGTGATTGTTCTTTTCTCTTTTTCTGTCAGTTCAGACTTGGCATTGGTAGCATAGAGTTGGTTCGAAGACTGTGTTTTAGAGTGCTTTATTAGTAACTATTGATACGTGATTGTTCTTTAGTATTGGTGTCAAATGTCCAATGAGTTGATGTGCCTTATTGCATCTATTTTCGATTTCGTATTCAGATTTGCCATATGATGATGTTATACTTCCTAAGTACTTGTCACAGAATTCTTGGAAGGGTCGATCAATGAAACACTGTTGCGGCCTTTGTCTACAAGCCGCCGGCATTCTTTGATGTGTTGTCGATCGAGAGAAAAAGACTGTTGCGTCAGTTGTTTACGGGCGGCAACCATTCTTGTGAAGTTGGAGACAAATTGTCTGGGGGGGGGGGGGGGGGGGGAAGTCGGCTAGATCTTTGTTGTGGAGAAATGAATTTCTCTAGATCACAGGCCGGAGGGACTTTTGAAGTACGGGAAACCAGTCCCGAGATGGAGACGGGAAGGCCACCTGTTGTTGACAGCGAGTGACGTCATCTAGGCACAGTATTAAAACTGGCTGGGTAAACCACTTTTGGGAAGTCGACCAAGTGTTGTGAAAACTTCACGGACGTGTGTGTAATGTTCCTGGCTGGATTAAAAAGAGAGGCTACAGTGTCTTGTGTTAATTTACATTGGCGGACATTTACCCGTTGTGTGGTTGAGTAGTCTCAATTTAAGGCCAGACTCAATATATGGTAATTGAGTGATTTAGACCCAAATGGGATTATTCTTAGGAATCGAGTGTAGTAATGTGCATTAGGAGAATGTAATATAGGAGTGTCGGCAACAGTAGGCAATCGCGTTGTTAAACTAGCTAGTGTAAGATATCACTTAACTCAGCTGGTTGAGAATAATGTAGTGGGATGATGTTTAGAGAGATTGAGGATGGTTGGGGGATAGGGGCAATGTCCAATGGTAGGATCTTCCAGTGGGGTGTCTACTGGGTTTCTGCACTTTGCCTTTGGTCTTTCCTTGTCTTACCATGACTCAGACCGATGTGATGAGCTCCTCTGCCCTATGACAGAGTTTAGTTCGCTGTTATATCTGAGTGCGGCCGTCGGCCTGCACTCACCTAATATAGGTCAGTATCGGGTTGCTCTCACCAGGTGTGTTCTCTCTTCAACAGGTTCCACTCCGTTCACCAAGAGAACAAGCTGAAAAGTCATTGACTAAGATTATGGCTAATTCATTGAAGAAAGTTTTACTCGGCGGCTTTTGCACTGGGCCCATAATCAAAAGGGTCTGCAGGAACATGGCTCTGCTGAGCAGGAACCGATATTTATCTGGGAATGAATCCTCAGAGATAGGGTTCACCAAAGTTGAGTGAAGTTATTTTCCATACCACATGTAACAGGAACACTAGTAGTCATAGAGGGAAGTTGAACACCTAACATAGCGTTTTCTCAGTTAGTGGATTCCTGTGGAACTTTAAACATTAACATTGTGATCGTGAAAATCCATGACAATTACCAATGAACATTTTTGTTTCAAGTGACAGTGATCCGTATTTCACGATACAAGGATGGTTAGATCGCAGAACTGTAGTGACATTTAGTTACACGGTGTGTGACAGATTCAGAGTCAGTATTGGACTATATCCATTTTTGGTGACCAGGTATCTGGATTATCAGGGAGCAACTGGATGAAGTCCCACCTGGCCGGAGCGAAACATCTTTTAGTGAGGTCATTGTGTACTGAGCTATGGTGATGTTGTGTGGCCATTACTGGGATGATCAGACTTTGCTCCTGAGCTGTTCGGTCTGATTCTGCAGAACACTAGAGTATACGACATACATTCTACACCTGCACTTCGCACATACATACACTTTTCTTCATTAAATTAATTTGTTATTAATTTTAGAAGCTAGAGTTGTGTGGTATGTTGTGTTGGAGAAGAATGAGAGGGGGCATGGTCCAGTGGTGAGAGAGAGAGAGAGAGAGAGAGAGAGAGAGAGAGAGAGAGAGAGAGAGAGGAGAGAGAGAGAGAGAGAGAGAGAGAGAGAGAGAGAGGATCCAGTGACTGACGGGGTGTTGTGGACGGAAATCTAGTGGATTCTCCAGAATAACGATATGGCGTTAAAAGAATGTGGGTGTTGATTCCCCTCACCCCAGCGACGACATATATATATATATATATATATATATATATATATATATATATATATATATTATATATATATATATATATATATATATAATACGACAGTACTTGAAGCTCTTTAATTGTTTATGGGTGGGGGGGGGAGGGGAGGGGGGGGTATCTTAGATGAATCTTTGTTGTTCTTTCTTCTTCCTTGGTTATAATCATTACCTCTGTTTTACTGATGCTAATTTTCATGTTATGTTTCTTACACACTTCGTTTAGGCTATTCATGTGGTCTTGTAATTCTGCTTTTGATTTTGTTATTAGTGCTTGATCGTCCGCAAAAGTAATTTGCCGTTGGTTCTTCTTCTGTGTTCTGTTCATCATGTGGTGTTCCTGTGGCCTCTGTTTGACTGGTTTCTTTACATATGCTGTCTATATAGGTTATGGACAAGAGAGGGGACAAGACACAACCTTGTCGTACTGTGGATCTTAAGGTGAAGGGTTCTGAATGTCCAGTCCGATTCTACTTCTTAGTTTTTCTGCAAGCATTATGACACTCACCAGTCGCAGGTTTAGGACATAATAATCTGACCAAGGGGAGTCTGTTCCCCCCCCCCCCCCCGGCGAGCCAGATCTCCGTTGGCCTATCACCTCGCGGTCATGGTTTCCCGGTCTACACCACAAGGAGGCGGGGATGACTTGTGTTGTCTGCGGTCATCGCCAGGCTATTAATCTTAACTGTTCACCCCTGATGGCTTCTACTTCTCAAATAAATTCCTGGTACTAATTTTAGGCTAGATCGACCTGGTAGCCCAGGTCAATGAAAACGGGTTTCCGACCAAACCGATCCTGCATGGACCAGACATCTACGTTGCTCACACTGGAGCACATCACTGACGTTCATTCAACACGTTATGCTGCATATGTCCGCTATGAAACGGCTTCTGACATGACTGACCGGGAATCTGTTTGGAAACTTGTGAGGCACCCAGAAGATAATTAAAAATCAACGGAACACACGAGATCATGAACTGCAGATTTCTTCTAGAGATACAACTGACGGATATGTTCGAAATCAGAATGGGAGTGCAGCCAAGGGTGCTCATCGTAGATGGGACAGGGAGGAGGGGGTGGTGTCTGCGGTGCTCTCTCTCTCACACATTCTCTCTTTCACCATCTCTCTCTCTCTTTCTCTCTCTCTCTCTCTCTCTCTCTCTCTCTCTCTCTCTCTCTCTCTCTCTCTCTCTCTCTCTCTCTCTCTCTCTCTGTCATTATCTTTTTCTATTTCTCTCTCTCCGTGGCGAAGCCGTCTGAATCACTCATATGGGTCGTCGCTCGAACTGCGGAGTTCGTGCTCTGTGTAACTCTTTCAGCATGACGCTCTCTGGAAAGAAGCCGAGCCATGGGATACAACTTGGTGCAATAAAGTCGAACCTCTAGTCTTTAACTACCACTCCCCCTCCCCCTTTAACACCCCCTCCCGCTTATATTCTTTGTCGCCCGTATTATTCTGACAGACTTCAAAGTGGATTACGAAGACAATTCCCATCACCAAAAATGGGATTCAATGAACTCCGAGAGAGCAGATGCGCTTTCCTGACCACATTGTCTTCCTGTCCCAACACATGAAATCAGACTAAGGGTAAATTAAACACACTAGACAAGGGGTCACCAAAATTAGGTCTAAAATGCACGGGGGAATGACGATGCTAATGAGAATAAATACAGCAAAAAATAACCCGATTTCCCTAGATGGATCTTGCTACGGAAGGTGGGGTCGTGCGCATGTTTGAGTGGTTGTGTGGACAGAGTTGGGGGAGCGGAGGCATATACTGAGGTGGAAGGACAGGGGTGATGTCCCTAGGCAATTTGTGGAGGTCAAGGTAAACTAAATCTGGCAAACGTAATATTTGGCTGTGGCGTCGGGTCGGTACGGTTGTGTGGATGAGAAACACGTAGAACGACAGGGACTGTCATTTTTTTACGGCCAATATAGTACCTTGCGGTGTATGGCAGGGGGGGGGGGGGGGGGGGGGGGGGGCGAAGTGTGTCTTGAGCCTGCGGAATTAAGGCCACCTGGCTAGTGCAGTCGCCGCGAACTGTGCAGGTTAGACTGGGACAATTGCCGAGAAACTAAATTGAATGGTGCTCACGCCAAATAGAACTGAACTAGTGTGTTAGAAAGAATCACTAATGTGAAGAGATCATGGGGCGATATGGACAAGTCCCAGTGAATCTGGAGTTGAGGAAAGGGCGCTGCCGCTGGATAAGACACGCTTTCGGACTGTGTATTGGTCGTATAACTAGAGGCTCCTTCCAATGGGTTCTCGAGGTAAGGGAAATGGAAAGAGACCTAGAAAAACATGGATGGGGGAATACGCGAAGGGTCGTATGATATGGGGAGTACGTATGGGAACCTATGGGAGACGGCCAAGGATAGGAGAGCTTGGAGTCAGCTGGTTGATGCCCAGTGCTCCATTGGGGGATTAAAGGCAGCAGCAGCAGCAGCAGCAGCACCAGAAACGGCAGTAGTAGCAGCAGCAGCAGCAGCAGCAGCAGCAACAGAAGAAGAAGAAGAAGAAGAAGAAGAAGAAGAAGAAGAAGAAGAAGAAGAAGAACAACAACAACAACAGCAACAACAACAACAACAACAACAACAACAAGAGCAAGAAATGGAAATCATTGGACTCCCTCTTGTACCACACATGAAATCCGATACAAGATAATTTAAACACATTTAGTTGGAGGTCAGAAGAATCAGGTAACATGTGAAATGCAACATTATTGAGAATAAATTAAGCAATTGATGACTTAACTTCGGTTGACGAGTCACAATTAAGAGATGTAATTATACACATAATTAGGTAGTAATGTAGGCTAAAATTGGGGGAACAGATAGATTTATAGAAACAAAATACGGGAGGCAAGAGGAGCTTTTATAAAAAAAATAGGGCATTTGTGGCAATACACGAACATTAAATCTAGCATCCCCGGGAAGGTTAACCCGGTCAACAAATGCCCGCAGAAGTCGGATGTGTCAGCCTAACGGCGCAAGAACGCAGCTCTGCTGTAAACAGGCACAACGCAGTCACATCCGAAAAAAAAAAAATCCGGATGAACGCAGAAGAAGAAGAAGAAGAAATCTAGCATGAAACTCATGCGATTTAACTAGGATCAAATCATAACGCTTGTATGCATCATAAACATCAAATAAGAACTGATGTATGCATCATAAACATAAAATCAGAACTGTTGTATGCATCATAAACATCAAATCAGAACTGTTATATATATCATAAACTCCAAATCAGAACTGTTGTATGCAACATAAAAATCAAAGGAGAACTGGCATATGCAGCATGCACATCAAACCAGAACTATTGTATGCAGCATAAACATCAAATCAGAACTGTTGTATGCATCATAAATATCAAATCAGAACGGTTGTATGCATCTTAAACATCAAACCAGAACTGTTGTATGCATCATAAACATCAAATCAGAACTGTTGTATGCATCATAAACATCAAATCAGAACGGTTGTAGCATCATAAACATCAAATCAGAACGGTTGTATGCATCCTTAAAACATCAAACCAGAACTGTTGTATGCATCATAACATCAAATCAGAAATGTTGTATGCATCATAAACATCAACCAGAAACTGTTGTATGCATCATTAAACATCAAATCAGAACTGTTGTATGCATCATAAACATCAAATCAGAACGGTTGTATGCATCATAAACATCCAAATCAGAACGGTTGTATGCATCATAAACATCAAACCAGAACTGTTGTATGCATCATAAACATCAAATCAGAAATGTTGTATGCATCATAAACATCAAACCAGAACTGTTGTATGCATCATAAACATCAAATCAGAACTGTTGTATGCATCATAAACATCAAATCAGAACGGTTGTATGCATCATAAACATCAAACCAGAACTGTTGTATGCATCATAAACATCAAATCAGAAATGTTGTATGCATCATAAACATCAAATCAGAAATGTTGTATGCATCATAAACATTAAATCAGAACTGTTGTATGCATCATAAACATCAAATCAGAACTGTTGTATGCATCATAAACATCAAATCAGAACGGTTGTATGCATCATAAACATCAACCAGAAACTGTTGTATGCATCATAAACATCAAACCAGAAATGTTGTATGCATCATAAATATCAAATCCAGAACTGTTGTATGCATCATAAACATCAAATCAGAACTGTTGTATGCATCATAAACATCAAATCAGAACTGTTGTATGCAGCATAAATATCAAACCAGAACTGTTGTATGCATCATAAACATCAAATCAGAACTGTTGTATGCATCATAAACGTCAAATCAGAACTGTTGCTTGCATTATAAACATCAAAGACGACTAAAACAGTTACTGATACGCAACAAGCATTCATTAATTGGTACCTGCGAAGAAAGGCCAAGATCGTATAACATAATCACCAATATGAAGCTAATGAGGGGAGAAATAAACACATCAGTGAATCAGGAGGTGAGGAAATAAAGCTGGGGTTGGATAGCACAGACGTTGAGAAGTCAGTTATAACTGGAAAATTTGACTCTAGAAATCACAGAGCAACAGAAATACTGCTATTATATTTGGAAAGAAAGGGGCATACAAAGACTTGGAGAAGGTAATTAGAGAAGAGATGACTGTATGGGAAAGACATGGAGGATGTTGCAGGAAATCCTAAAGGTCAGGAGGGCAGTGTATGAGTTGGCTGAGAGCTTATACTTCTTTGGGAGATGAAAGGCAGAATAGGAAGATAATAATTCGAGATTCTCTATTATACTATTAAAGTCAGTTATCTGTCTAGCAATCAACCCCGGCATTTTTGGGTTGTTTGTGATTTACCAGGAAATTTTTACGTTCAGTAGTTTGCCATAAATTTCTAACAGACCGACGCCCATACCATCGAAATCAACGGAAAACGGTTTGCTTCAAATCGTTTGCAGTTGATTTCGAACCCTAGACTCGGTTAGTTAAGTTAGTTGCATATCCTTTACAGGACATAGCAGTCAAACCCAGCACTATTGGCTGTTTGTGATTCCTGGGCAAATTTACGGACAGTAGTTTGCCATTGCTTTCTGAATGACCAGCACTCATTGTACCAAATCACTGATTTCTAACTCAACATGTTATATTGCGGTGTAACAAGTCTGGGTTGGGATTCCCAGATCCTATTGCTATGTTGTTCTTGGCTGTAGGTATCCCTCGCTAAGGATTGTCCCCGGGTATCCCCAGTCTACCTACATCGGCAGAACTGAGAGTCAGTTAAACAACAGGATGGTCGATCACATACCCAACTGTATTGACAGAATAATACACGAAGATAATGGGGACCTGACCAAGCGGACACACCACAACCCTCACACGTCATCGATTAAACGGCACATTTTCGAAACCGATCACGTGATTGATATAGACAATGTGTTTCATGTGTTGTATAACACACAAAATAGTCGCTTGTTGAAGGTCGCAGAAGCCATCATGATTAATCTGCATAGGCCAGTTTTGTGCAAACAGAAAGACACGATAGTCAGTTTAAAATTAACGTGGTAGACAAATGAAATTATTGTGCGAATATGTATGTATTTCAGCTTGAAGGATTTTAATAATTACTTTACTTTATGTTGTATGATTTTTGCAACACGTACCTGACGGGATCAATTCGTAATCCCGCATACCCGCGTTCGAAACACAGCTGTGTTGGTTTTTTTGTTTTATGAAATGGTATGGGTGCCGATCGTTCAGAAAGCAATGGCAAACTACTGAACGTAAACTTGCCCAGGAATCACGAACAGTCAACAATTGCTTGGGTTGACTGCTACGTCCTGTAAAGGACATGCAACTAACTTTAACCTGGCGGGATGCAGCGAAATATATATGTATGGTTTACCATACAAAGGTATGACTGCCGGTCGTTCAGAAAGCAATGGGAAACTACTGAACGTAAATTTGCTAGAAATCACGAACAGCCAAAAATGCTGGGGTTGATTGCAACGTCATGTAAAGAATATGCAAGTAACTTTTTTTTTTAAACCAGCCGATATTTATCCTTGCCACTCTTGGTGTCTTCACCACCAGCCACCTTCTGTTTTTGACAGTATGAAGCTTCCCAGTCGCCCCAGGGTTTGTCGAATAATGGATATGTCTGCCTGCCTGCCTACTTGGCTTTCCGTATCTGTTCCTTTCCCTTCTCTTCCCCCCTCTCTCTCACTTCCCCTTCCTCTTCCCATATAACGTGCCCAAATAAATGCCGATTGTATTGCCCTAACGTTCACATTAATAGATTGTATTTCTTCTGAAATAAAGAATGCGTGACAGATCGATAGCCAGTTGCCACAATCTCCCATGGCCATCGGACGAGACCACAAAGATGGCCCGGACGATAACAGTGGAAAACAGAGAATTCTATTTAGAAGAAATTAGACAACGTCACAAAAACCAAGTAGGTGAGAATGCTAAATAGGAATTGCAAATGGAAGCTGGACGTTTCAGCAGACACTGATTCTCCCCCTTCCTCTTTGGTTGTCATGCGCCGTTAATTTCCGTTACTGATTATAAGATCAAAGGTCATAACCCGAGTGCGGATACCTTTACATCTGGCGGAGGGGGGTAAATGAATAAAGCTCTGGGAGGTGATCGTGCGTGACGGGATCAAAGGAAACTGTTGGGCACAAACACAGGTACACCCGCGGATATCAATGAAAACAATTAAATAAAGTTTAATGATTTATATAATAAAAGTAGGAGTCGTGTCAGCAAACCAGGCATTTGGCTTGTCATCACGGGTTCAGTTATGAGCTGAGAATCGACTTTTCCCGGCCATGCGGCTCCAGGGTAAGACATCATCGGGGTATTGGGCTCCAGAGGTTTCTCATGGAATGAACATGGTTGTTCTTACCTTCTCGCTAGCCTGGGGGGTCAAAGCATCAGTACTTGCAGCAGACATTGAGAAGATTCTCGGTAGTGTGGGCATAGAATCTGAAACCGGCAAAATCAACAAGATCATCGGTCAACTCAAGAGAAAGAGCCTCAAGGAACTTATAGCAGCTGGTTCTAAGAGGTTACTTTCAGACCCAACAGATGGTAGTGTTCATCAGGGAGGTGATTGTGCGTGGCCATCACATAGTAAATGTGTAGGCATCACCATCTGCAGCAGACATCGAGAAGAATCTGAAACCGATAAAATCATCAAGATCATCAGTCAACTCAAGGGAAAGAATCTTGAAGAATTAATATCAGAAGGTTCCAAGAGGTTAGTTTCAGTCCCAACAGGTGGTAGTGTGGGCATAGAATCTGAAACCGGTAAAATCAACAAGATCACCAGTCAACTCAAGAAAAAGAGTCTTGAGGAACTGGTAGCAGACGGTTCTAAGTGGTTAACTCCAGTCCCAACAAACAGTAGTGTGGCTACTGCTGAAGCTACCCCTGCAGGAAGTACTGCAGCTCCCGCAGACAAAAAGCTGACAGTGCAGACAAAGAGGAAGACAATAAGGTAGTCTGAAGAACCTGTTGACGACACCGGCTTTGGACTGTTGGACTAAATAGCATCTTTATCATCATCTGATCAAATTTACAAATAAAGTGACTGATTAAAAAAAAAAAAAAATTAAAAATTGTTTTGTTACTGCTGTTAGATATCCGTGTCTTACAACTGGAGACACCGATTCCCAACTCTCGTGTAGGAACACCTTTTTATTTTGTTAACTAACTACCCACCAAACAACGCACAGTACGTTGACGCTGATTCAGCTCTTGTAAATTATAGTAAAGGATCTTTTTCCATACACAACAAGCCACATTGGGTATATGATGCAATCCGTATATTTTTTATATACAGATAAGCATTCGGTTGGCGTGTGGTCAATATCACGTCAGCCACCTTTACTTCCCAGATAGTTTCCTTGCATCAATTTAAGTTTGGGTCAACCCTGGAACCCATGTCAATTACAAAACAGCCCCTGCTTCTACGGGGAATCGAGCTCATGCCCACGGTTTACAGTATCCCTGACACGTTAGTGCTGTTGATAGGGAGCTGCGCTTATACTGTCATGAGTGTGGTCGGAGGACGGTTCTACGATTGAGTTCGTCGTCCGCCAACAGAGGAAGAGCCTGGCCACCTACTCCGCCGTGCATTTAGGCGTACAAAGTTGAAGGCCCTATGATATCACTAACCCATAGCAAGCTCTTGCTTCAGGACAAGATAAGTTTTCCATGGTTTTAGAAAGACGTAAATATCAGACAGGTCAATTGTTGTCAGTGTCTAGGCTACACCGTGATATCTGGCCGAAGATTTTACATATCGATTTATTAAAATAATAGACCAATTCATTGACGGCTTCATAAGCATGAGCAACGTCATGAACACTAAATATCACAAGGATAGGGTGTAAAAGCAAACGTGTAAAAATTAGACAATTCATATAACAGAGGTGTAACAATTAGATAATTCATATAACAAAGTTGTACAAATAATCACATCCTACAGCAGAGATGTAAAAAGTAAACAAATCATATAACAGAGTTGTAAAATAAGGAAAATCATATAGCAACGGCGTATAAATTAAACAAATAATATAACAGAGGTGTAAAAATAAGGAAAATTCATTTAGCAAAGGTGCTTAAACTAAACAAATCATGTAACTGAGGTGTAAACATAAGACAAATCACTGGTTAATATATCTATGCTCCAGGCTGTCATTGCATGGAACACAAATAGAGAAAGAGACAAAGAGGCAAAGAGACTAAGAGACAAAGAGAAATACCGACAAAGACAGAAAGAGACAAAGCAGCAAAGAGACAAAGCGACAAAGAGACAAAGAGACAAAGCGACAAAGAAAACAATTACTTTATCTAGGACTCGACTAGTAGATTAAGTAAGATCATTACTTCTCGTTCACAAACAATGGCAAACTACTGACCTGCCTAACAAACCAGCCTGACGCTGATCGCAACGTCCTGCAAAGAAAATACAACATATATATATATATGTTGCAAACTTCATGAGAAACACATACCTACCTCCACATCACAGCACCTCCATTCCTGAAAAGCACATACCTACCTCCACACCACAGCACCTCCATTCCTGAAAACACATACCTACCTCCACAGTCACACCTCCATTCCTGAAAGCTGACGCGTGGTCCTTGTGTGTGTGTGTGTGTGTGTGTGTGTGTGTGTGTGTGTGTGTGTGTGTAGAGGTGCGAACAGTGAATAACAATGAGAACAATGAGTTTTAAAAGTTAGTTGCATATCCTTTACAGGACGTCGCAGTCAACACCAGCATTTTTTCGCTGTTGTGATCTCTTGGCAAGTTTACGTTCAGTAGTTTGCCATTGCTTTCTGAACGACCGGCATCCATACCATTTCGTAAAAACCAACGCAAGGCGGTCTGCTGCCAAATCTCCCGCAGCTTGTTTCGAACGCGGGTATGCGGGATTGCGAACTGCGTCTGTAACTCCTTCCCCACGGAGCGGGCGAACAATGACTAATGCACATATATATTTGTACCACGATTGTAGTGTGGGTAGTGCGCTTGCCTGTTAAGACTGTGACCAGGGTTCAGTGCCAAGTAGAGCCAGGTTTTTCCCCACCATTACCTCTCTGGGATCAGCCCAATCTATACACACGGACACTTTTCAGAGTTGTATGCGAATTGTCTGCGACGGGAAGGCGACGAAGAAGGGAACTGTCCATCGCACCTCATGCGTCGTGGCCTAGAACATGTGAAGGTCGAACACTTTACACCATAAGTATCTGCTATGGGACTAAATGTTGCGTGTCTTTTGCAGAAAGTTCCATCCAATCCCACCACCGGATTGATTTATTATGCAGGTTTTACGTTAAGACAACACCGGATTGATTTATTATGCAGGTTTTACGTTAAGACAACACCGGATTGATTTATTATGCAGGTTTTACGTTAAGACAACACCGGATTGATTTATTATGCAGGTTTTACGTTAAGACAACACCGGATTGATTTATTATGCAGGTTTTACGTTAAGACAACACCGGATTGATTTACTATGCAGGTTTTACGTTAAGACGTTTGCCACTGCTTTCTACGTTGAAGTGCAACTGAACGGTGTAGGAAATGAACCAGCTACCCTGTCGTCAGCGCACCGGTAGCTTAAACGCAAGCACATTGAATCCCCCGGTTAAACAGATCTATATAGGACAATCTTTACTTTTATGCAGCGGAGAAGACATTGACGATAATGGTTGTGTGCTTTGTTTTAAAACAAAAAAGATATTGAAAATATCATGGACAGAAAAGACACGTTCAAAGGCTGATTTCTATTGTATGACTTGTTGTTGTTGTTGTTGTTGTTGTTGATGATGTTGTTGTTGTTGTTGTTGTTCTTCTTCTTCTTCTTCTTCTTCTTCTCTTCCTTCTTCTTCTTCTTCTTCTTCTTCTTCTTCTTCTTCTTCTTCTTCTTCTTTCTTCTTATAATCCATGCCATGTGGTGTTGTTAACCATGTCTGTCCACAGTTCTCTGTCTCGTGTACTACCTGTCATTTCCGATACTGATGTTCCTCCATGCTATGATGTCAGACTGTCCAGCATCTTCTCTCTTGGTCTCCATTGCCTCTCCCCCCTCCCCTCCAACTTTCCCGTTGTGACGACACACGTGGGAGGTCGCATTTGACGATGTATTATCCTTCGACACCGAATGAGTTACGTCCCTTAATGTATATCTAGATAGCTTATAAAACCGTAAGAAGGCAAATACAATGTGTAAGGTATTTCAACATTTGATGTGGAATGAAGAAATTACACTCATGATAATGCGAGAACACAAGAAGCGAAAGGACTCAGGGATCCCTGCCTTTGGAAAACTTAAACTACCTGATAACAGCAAATAATAGTAATAATAATAATAATAATAATAATAATAATAATAATAATAATAATAATAATATAAGTAATGCCATCTTGGTTAAAACACCAAGTGATGTAAGGTTTGTATAAGCAGTTCCATGCTGTGCTATGATACAGAAAGGCGGCCGCATCAGGCGGCATCGGAAGGGGTCGGCATAAGCAGTGAAGAAGGGGCGGCATTTCGAAGACTTGCGTCAATAAGGGGCGGCATTTCGAAGAGTTGCATCATACTGAGAAAATATACCGCTCGACGCTTTGTATAGCAGTGGTCGCCGATATCTACAATAGACAGACATGCAGACTGGCAGACAAAGAGTATTCCATTCAGTTTGAAATTGCCGACATGTCCTAGGCAGATATCAAACAGTTAAGAACTCCAAGAAAGCACTCACAGAGATTGTCTGCTGTTCTTTGATGTCAGAAAATCCTTTGTGTAATTATCGCATTAATTTTTGCATTGGCTTTACAAGAACTGATCAAAGACCAACGTGTTTGAATAACACTGGCTGCTTTGTTTGCCGCCTGGCAATATTATCTCCTTAGTATTTCATCGAGTGGAAGGTTTTTAAAAATAATTATTTCTCTCTCTCTCTCTCTCTCTCTCTCTCTCTCTCTCTCTCTCTCTCTCTCTCTCTCTCTCTCTCTCTCTCGCACACACACACACACACTCTTTCTCCCCCTCTCTCTATTCTCTCTGTCCGACATCTCTCCGTTTCTCTGTAGATCTGTCTGACTCTCTCACACTCCCTACCTACCTACCTACTTACCTACCTACCTATCTGCCTAATACATACCTACCTACCTACCTACCTACCTCCCTGCCTGTCTGCCTTTCTTTGACACACACAACCTCCGCCTCTCTCTATGTCTGATATCTCTCCGTTTCTCCGAACTCTGGATGTCTCTTTTTCTCTCTCTACGTCTCTCTTTCTCTCCTTTGCTGTCGGTCTCTATACATATCTACCCGCATGCCTACCCGGCAGTCAGTCAGTCTGTCTATCTGTTGCATTATCTGAAAGTGTGTTTGTTTATCAATCTGTTTATGTATATGATACTTTATATATGCACCTTCTGATATGTAATGTAATGACTGAGGGAAGCTTGACTGAGGGAAGCTTGACTGAGGGAAGCTTGACTGAGGGAAGCATGACTGAGGGAAATCAGCAGATTTGTAGGAAGTGTGAAAATAAGCCGTTATGTTTCAGGCTGGCAGCATTTGCTTTCAGTAGAGATGTTTTGAATATAAATATGGCACCCTGACACAACAAAATGTCAGTAAATATTGCTACAATGCCAGAACTTGGCCACAATTTTTCAGAGTTACTCATAAATGACAGACACCCTGGAAGAGTGTCAACAGTCATGATGTAACCAGACCTGGGAATTTTCATTCACACTTATTTATTAAAAGAATGTAAGCAGTTTCATGATTAGTTATTAATGTTTGCAATGCAATTGCCCAATGCATGTGTATATAGTAGTAGTAGGCCTCCTTCAGTCATGTAGGACTATAGAGAGGCACCTGACAGCACCGCTGGTGACTGTATAGTCCAATGCGAGAGTGACAATCTCTGTCACAGTTTCCGAATATGTAAGACAAGACATGGGAGTCTCTGTGGCGAAGTGGGCAAGCCGTTTGACTCGTGCTCCGAAGGTTATGAGTTCGATTCCGGGCCGCACCCTTCGGTTTACGAGTTAAATGTTTCGGAGACTCCTGTGGGTCGTCGCTGAAGCTAAGGATTTCGTGCTTTGTGCGACGCTTTCCACGCTGCGAAAATAGACTGAGCCATATTAGATAAAACCCCAGTGAAATGAAGTCGACTTTTAAGCAATTTAAAAAAAAAAACTAGTTCTCTTTCTGAATAAATTTCTTTCAAAACGAACCCCTAGACTTCCCTCTCCCAATCTGTTCGTGGTTTTCTCGACAATGTTCTACGTAACCACATCTTTACAACCATCAAGTAATTTCCCACTTATGAATACAACTATATCGCCAGCTTCGTTTCTAATATTCCAATATCATTATAATTACGTGGTAAGAATTGAGCAATATACGGACTTTGAATATAAAATATAACAATGATAGCGTGAAAGAACGGTCGGTGCCTGATCACGATTGCAGCCAGTTACCATAGAAGAATCAAATGCCAAGCCAGTTTATCAACGCCGTTCCCAGACTGGGCAAATATTTGCCGTGTAAACTGAGCCGTCTAGGAACGGGCCTTGTTAGGTAGCAAATTATTGGCCCGAAATAGGAGGCCCACGGCGAGGGCGTTTCAAGTTCTAAGGGGATGGGGGAAATGGAAGAAACAGATGTGGAGGGGGGATGGTTGTGTTACTGTGGAGGTTGAGGTTTTGGAGAATGGAAGGGCGTGTCACATGTCTGTCTGTCTGTTCGGATATGCATGTATGTATGTGTGTGTATTTGTGTGTGTGTGTGTGTGTGTGTTTGTGTTTTTATATATATATATATATATATATATATATATATATATATATATATATATATATATATATATATATATATATTGTGTGTGTGTGTCCATGTGCCTGTCATCATATGAAAATACTCCATTGTTTGACCCCCCCTCCCGCCAACAGCTCCCCTCCCCTAGCAGATCTAACCGCCGTCTGACATGTTGTTACGGGCTCCATTAGTCAACTTTGTAAACCCCGTTTCCCCAACCAAAATAAAATAAAAATGCCGCACGACAGTAAACAATGTCAACCGGAAGGGCGTGACAACGGCGCTGGCTGAAGTGGACTTTTGATGTGGCCTCCAGACCGAGCGCACGTGCTGGTCTCCCCCAGGTTCTTAGTCTGCCCTGGGAGGTCATAAAACTCCCACCACGTGCTACACAAATGTCACGTGCTCTCTGTTTGTTCTTGTCTCCTGGCTTTGCTTTTGAAAACCCAGTAACTTATTAGTTTGTTGGCTGCTGTCAATTTAAGAAACATTACGGTAATCCAGACCTATTAATATTAAACAATTGTAATTAATAAGGTGACAATTAATTAATTCATCCAGAAAAAATTTTCATGCTACGGGTTTGTAATATGATAGGATCACCACATTTTGTAGGTCTGGATGCAAGGAGGGATTGGTGGCCAGAGTTTAACTCACTTAGCGGAAGACGAGCGCAGGTGTCGATCCCTCGTCCGATAGATATCATCTATGCTATCGCGACCCCTGTTAAAGTAATTTTTTTGTGTGCATATCTTTTACAGGACATCGCTGTCAACACCAGCATCTGTCAGCTGTATGTTGATTTCTTGGCAAGATTACGCTCAGTAGTTTGCCATTGATTTCTGAGCGGCCGGCTCACATACCCCGTAAGTTACCGATGCGATTCGAACCACTGCTGATTCTCACCGTCATCACGTTACCGACGAGAGTATATGAGATTACGGAGAAAAGTCATAACCTGTAAGCCACGAAGCCGGCTTGCTAAAGTAATGCTAATGCTGAATACAGGGTGTTTGTAAAGTGTCACTAGACTTTGTATGTAGAATAAATTTAAAAAATGAAGTACACTATGTCATCCAAAAATGTACTCCACAGTTCATCGTGAAGCAATATGCAGCGAATGGCTGTCGTCTGCTGGAGTAATTCTTTGCACTACAAACAGAATAGTGTTATCAACAGAAGAATTTTTTTTTCCATATTTGTTATACATACACAGAGTATACAAACACACATTATTAAACAATTGTAATGAATCTGTTCGCGTTATGACACGGGAAATGAAACTGGCGGAAGTGCTGTAAAGTTATAACATACAGTGAGTAAATCACCGAAAACGAGAAGTGGAAATTGATAAGCTTTACAAAAGAAAAACCGCGGTGATATAATGAACGTTGCGGCTACCGCCGTTGTCAGCACACAAGTAATAAACAAACGCTGACAAAACTACATTACAGATATACACAAGTTTGCTGATGATGGTCCGTCATTCATGTATCCGTGTGGGATAGGAATGCCCGGAGACTTTGTGACACTCGGGAAATTCAAGGTTGTCGAGAAAAAAATTCCAAAGGGGGTGGTCAGAGTATGGGGCCAGCACCATATATCTAACAGAACACCATGGCAAACTACTGAACGCAAACTTGCCAAGAAATCACATGAAGCCAAAAATGTTGGGGTTGACTGCTACGTCCTGT